>PYAF01002387.1:159239-192431 GCA_007407185.1 Glycine tomentella
ATTTATTTGGGCGAGCAGGGGAACAGTAAAGCATAGCAGTGGATGGTTGAGAAGAAGATTTGATGAAGATATTTTGATGGCTTATCTTTTGTAATCATCCTAATGATGTGTAATTTGTACTAGACTTTAGTCCAGTCTGTGTATTATGTTGAATTGTAATTTGGACTGTATCTTATTATTATTTTGGATTTCGAATAAATACGTTTACAATATCGATAATTAATACCTTTCGTATAAATTATGTCAAAAAGAAAAGAATTTTCCGTGAAATTTGTAACTAAGATAATTATAAAGCAAGTGAAAAAGAAATTTCATTCAAAATCAATGAAATACAAGATAGCAAAACGAGGTGTTACGTTAGTCGAACTAATGCATGTTTCTTCAGTTGACAAAGGCACTTGTTAAACAAAATGTAATAACTTGGTCAAAAAACATTGCTCACTAGTGTATTCAATAAAAATATGACAAAAGCAACATTAGCAGGGGTGCAAAGGTTTTGTGCATGATTTTCCTCTGAAGCTGTGGGTTGTTTGGAAGCATTATCCTATCTCCTGACAACATCACCTTCAACAATTTGGCGAGGCCTGTTAACATTTAATAGTAACACATTACATAGGCAACTATCAATATGAAATTAAGTAGGATGCTAACAATATGCGTAAACCATAACAAGAAATTTACCTTGAATCATCAGTTGCAATGTCGAAATCAATGTCCATGGGTTGTCGGCGCTATCTGACCAGTTAAAAGACACTTTTAGGATGAAGGTTTATTTGCAGAGAAGGTGATGGACAAATAGTTTTGGAAGAGTTATTATCCTATTTTTTTGGGTATTTTCATTGTAAAAAAAATTATGCATCTATCATAAAAAACACGTGTTGAATTTTCATTGCATCTGTTTGCTCATGATTATAGTGTGTCAATGACGGTCATAATTACATCCTAGTTATAGTTGATAACATAGTCCTACCTTATCACTTAATAGACCGATTTTGAATTTCCCATGACATATGGGTGACCTTTAGGGAGATGATTTGACAATAAGCCAAGACGCGACTTTTTAGTTTCCCACTTTTGATTTTTGTTGAACATGGTGGCATCAAATTTTTTTTGAAGGTGGTAACTTCTTAAAAGTAATATTTTCTCTAATTTTTAATGTACTTATTAGCAACATCATTATTTTTTGAGCTAATGTAAAATTTTGATATGTCAATGTCACATGTCAAATGCAAATCACAACAGACCTACAAGTGCAATAGGCATACACAACTACGACTGTGACGAGAGGAATTTGGGTTTTGTGCTTCCCAATGTTAGCTGAAAGTTGTAAAGTGGTATAATCATATTGTGGACTATAATTAAAAAGTATTTGCATTGGAACAAACTGCAATTAATTCATTAAAAAGAAGACTTAAATGATATTGTACTATTTTACATTTTATTTGTAATATATTTTTAAAAAATCCTCCCGTATTCCACAAATGTCACAAAAATATTATTTTATTACCTGTCAGGGATGCATAAAAAGCCTTTGTGGTTGGAAATTAAAAGTATCCCCAAATAAAAAAATAAGAAGCACACACACGAATTATTTTGAACACAATATTTGGAACAGGATCAAAGCACAAACATGAACCCGAAAATGAGTACCACATTAATTCATTAAAAACAAGAATTAGAAAACCACAACAAATTAAAAGAAAGCATTCTGAAAAGAAAATACATGCACACCCATCAAAAAGATACAATACCATGCAAACAACATCACACCAATGGACACTAAACGGAACGTTCGCCACTAGACTTCACCTTCTTTGCCTCCTTCAACATCACCAACTGCATTTTTAGTTGCACATTAGCATCCTCCAAGGCCTGCACTTTGGTCTCAGTAGTTTGAACATTGTAAAAGTCCCTTATTTGTTTTCTTGTTCACTTGCAGAGTTCTCGGGCCAACAACACAACAACATTTTTTTTGGCAGCATAATCATGTTCGTCAAACTTTTCGACAAAAATAATGGGGGTCTCCCAATGTCCGTATGTCCACAGATGCACAATACCTCAGAAACTGCACACTGTTGATGGTCTTCACCTGATGCAACGTAAATATGAGTTGTCCAATTTGAAGAATGATACAAAGTTTCTTCACAAGTGTTTCCATGTTGTCTTGCAAAATGAAGTCCTTTGACAAAGTGTCAAGTGCCAAGTATTTAGGCACCTATGCTGTAGATAAACAACAACAATGATATCCTTTCGTTGGCTACAACTAACAACACGGAGTCTAAGGTTCGAGACTGTGAAAGGAAAAATAAATTTTTTTCAACTGCTGGATTTATTAATAAAAAACATAAATGGATGAGATTGATTCTCAATTTTCTATTTCTATTTTTTCTTTTTTCAATGTTTTCTTCCTCTCCATTATACCTTTGTACCTTTCTATCTTCCTTCGCCTATTCTTTAACAAAATGAAAAAACTCAACCGTCGGCCATTTCGGTTGGTCTTTCCAACGGTGACCCAACCATTGTAATTATAAAAAAAAAAAACACATCATAGAGCAAATTCTAAATATAGAATCCAAAAGAACAAAAATGGAAAATGCAAAAATAAACTACAAAGCATATCCAAAAAAAAAAAAACAATGGCAGATCCAAAAAAAATTACATAGCAGATCCAAAAATAAAAAAGAAGGAGGAATCATTAGATTCAGGGAGCTTGGACGTTGCCACACTTGCGCCAAAATGAATCTCGATGCCGCTGCTCTCATAGAGAGCCTTGATGGTACTGCACTCGCACATGTACGAACCTCATTGCCACCGCGCTCAGGGAGGAGAAGTATAGAAAGAGGGGAAGAAAAAGAAAGGGACATAATGGGAAATTAGAGAAGTAAAAGTAAAAAAATAAGTGTAGGTGCTAGTAGAATTACTCTCGCACCGTAGAATCCATCGTACCAGTACTCACCATTCCGTTCTCCATTTTCAGATAGTCCACCGCTGGCATGTAGGTGGGTTCCTACGAACCTAGGGTCCCAACCATGACAGAGGAAGTAGTCCACATAAGCTTCTTCATCTTCATTGTAGGAATCATAAGAATTGTGAGAGCTTTCGCTAAAGTGGTTAACCTAGTCAAAAGCTTCATTATAGGTGAAATAAATTCCTGATTTTCGACCTATGAACATGACATGCACTTTTTTGTCTCCATTGGCCAACATAGCTTCTTCGCATCAGTGATAAGGTTAGGCAATATTCAAGTTATTGCATGAACAAATAATGGACAATCGAGCACGATATATAGCGAGGTTAGGTGAATAGTCCATATTATGTTAATTGTGGAGTGCAAATTGTAAAAATGGAGAAAATGTGGCAATATTTTTTAATTTTGAAAAATAACCTCTCACTTCTAAAAATATACAATTATTAAAATAAATTGGAAGTAAAAAAATAGAGACAAAAAAGATTAACTAACTTAAGTGCATAAATAATTCAAACCTATTATGTTAAATTTTTAATATATTATTGTTAACCATTAGTAAAATACACAAATTCAACAATAATTAATACCTAATCAAACTAATATCCATTATAAAAAATGGAGAAAATATTTAACTTATGTTTATATATTTATTTTATTTTAAAAAATTAACATGTAAATTCTGAAAAAGAAAAAAATTTAAAAAAATTAAGTGCATAAATAAGTCAAACCTATTATGTTTAGAATAAACCATAATTTTTAGCCGTTAGATTAATCTCCCTCCCTCTCTCCTCGTTATTTTAATTGTATATAGGATGTGCTATACTATTATCTTCTTTCTTTCTTTTAATTCACCATAGTGACTAATTTTGTGTTTAATTTTTTTTAACAGCAAATTCATCATTATTAAACAAAAATCAGAATTGAATCACACAACATGATCCAAACTGGCATGAAAAATACAAAAAATGTTTATAAGAAAATACCAGGTGATAGCAGACATCGTTGACAAAAAATAACACACCATAATAGGACTATTATATGTTCATGCATCATCCTCCATCATACGTTTAGAACCTATGTTGGTGATATGTCAAGATAGACTTGTGGAGTTGAAAACCACTATGATAAACAGTACAACAAATTTTTGGTTCAATGATTTAAGCTTTCTCTTTTTGTTATTGTAAAATAAAGAGTTAACACCGGAAGTTCTAACTGGATAGAAATAATATAATTGTAGTATTTTTAATAATAAGAGAATTTTATTTTTTTCATCACATGGTCTGTTTCCATACAACGACATCAACAATTTATTCTCTGTTACCATTTGCAATAATGATCAAATTACTACTATATTGTTAGGAAGTATAAATACTCGAATTTTAAAAAATGGACACCAACAGCCATTCTATTTTTGTATCACTCTTCCATCTTTTTTTTTTCTGCGATCTTATTTTTTTGTAACAATAATTTCAAATTGTTAATTTGGATTATATTATATATTTATCTTAATAAGCCATTAACAACATTTTAAATAATCAGTATTGAATCCTATTCGATTTTGTAAATATTTGATTGGGGAAGGAATTTGGATTTTGATATTATTTTACTTCAAGTCAAAGTGGAAGTCAAAGGAAAAAGTTCATTGATATGCAATTACTTTTTTTAGTTATTACTATTATTATTGAAAAAAAATGAATTTACATTATCTCATCCAGTTTTCTTGCTAAATAAAAAAAAAAAATAACAGTATTGTTATAATTACTTAACTTCAATATATTTTTACTTTTACAAATATGCTTTTATTTTATCTAATTTTTCAAAATTTAAACCTTATCAAAATTAACTTCAGGAAATGACTTTTTTCGTTTTTTATTCATAATGTGATATTATTTGGTGTGAAATAATTCAATACATAACAATACTAATTGAAACACAACATAATTTTAATTTTTCCTGTAAAAATTGAAAATTATGATTTTAATTTTAAAATTGAAATAGGATCAAAAAAACAACCACTTCATCAGATTTAGTTTTCAAGTTTTAAAATTTTATTTATTTTTTAAAATTAAATAATTTAAAACTGTATGTCAGATGATTGTGGAACTGAGTAACCCATCATTCTGGTTAAATTGAAAAATACTTTTAAATTATGATAAATTTTAGAAAAATAAAATAAAATTTCTTTTTGAATTTTTTATTTGTTTTAAAAATTATTAAATTTTAGAAAAGTAAAAGCAGAAAAAAAATTCTTGAAAGCCCACATAATTATAAACCTTTTTAAAAAAATTGTTTTTTATAATTTTAAAATCAACAGTAAAATATAATTTTAAATCATTTTTTTTAAAAGTAATTGTTCTGTCCTTCAAGAACAGATGTCCAGCAACATTGCCAGATGCTTGATATAGGATCAAATTCTCTCTCTCTCAAGATGCTTATGGTGTTGAAGCACCTCAAGGAAGAAGAAGATCACAACAGGGATACACAACACGAATGGCATGCGGTGTGTGTTGTGTGAATGGAAAAGAGAGAGTTAGAATGTGTGTACCTTGCCTCATTTATTCTTACTAACCTGTGCAAAATAGGGAAACTCCTTCCAATTCTTGGTCGCAATCTTCAATAAGATGAGCAGATATCTTCAATATTTACCATGCAAATATTGTCCATTATTTCTCTTGATTCGGGTGATTATTTAGAAGATGATTCCCCTGAAGTTTGCTGGAAATCACGGTGTGCTGGTCTCATTGGGCCTCTTAGCATTTGGCCCAATATCAAGTAATCTGGATGACCGAGTTGATTCTATACCGAGATGTTGTTGGGTTATGATCGGGATGATTATCTCGGCCTAGTCGGCCGGGTTACCAAATTTCCGAGTTAGATACCTTCCTTGGTCTTCATTTGCTATCTCGGTGGAGCCCTTATGTCGTGGCTATGCATTTTCTCCGAAATAGCCGATCTCTTCGACTTCAAGACAATGAAGCGTCCTTACTACCATTCAGACATGTGAAGTGACGCGCCTCCCAGGCATTTAATGCTCTGTCATTTCTTTGTACGTTTCAATCATGACTACCCTGAACCAATTTTCATTTTGCCCCTGCTTTTTGGTGAGCTGGTTACTTTTGCCCCAATGGTGAGTCACATCTGTCAGTTACTTGTTCTCATCGATTCGAATTCGACGGTTACTCTTTTCAATATTATGGGCTTTGACGGTTACTTTTTTATCTTTATAGGCCTTACCTTGTCATTTCTTCCACTACTTTCAGAATCCATAGATCATTTCTCTTCCTCTATCTGCCCTCACACCAGTCCTTTATTCTTCGTCTTCGTTTTTGGTGCTTCAGCCTTCCCTTTCTAGAATCCTTCTACTCCAGGTACCTTACCTTTCTTCCCTGTTTGTGATTTTTGCATTTCCATTTTTCAACGTTGTGCTTGTTTTATTTTGATTTTTCTACACTTTTCTCTTCTTAGCCCAACTTTTAGGTTTTGCCTTCCTTTTTCTGTTTCTTCAAAGTCTACCTTTATCCCCTATTCTTTTTCTCCTGTGCTTCGAATCCCCTCCAACCTTGTGGAAATGGGATTCACTCTTGAGGAAGAAGCACACATTCGTAGGACAGTTCCCCCTCATTCAGCCTTTTGGTTTTTTGGTCTACCTCTTTCAGAGGAAGAAAAAGCCAAACGTTTATTACAGACCCCTTCTGGTAGTTCCAAACCTTCCAAAAACCCTTCAGCCAGAAAACCCTCCTCTTCAAAGGTTGTAGCAAGTTCTGGTGTTGAGTTTAATAGTGAGCCTAGGGGTCCATCTATGATCCCTTCTGGCCTTCCTTTAGTGCCACATCCTGTACAATTGATTCTTATAATAGTGTTCTTTTTAGAACTGTTTTGTATGCGCATTAAATATTCATTTGGCTCCAATGGCCAAGTATAATATTGTTCGAATTACGCGATGGTTTTCGATTCTCGATTTTTATCCCAAGTTATCGTTAGTGTATCATGGCCGCTGGGACCATGCCAACCTGATCAGGGTTTGGAAACACTTCGGATTCGCCTGGGACTTATCAATTCATGACTTATTTGTTCATAAATATCAAAATATCATTCCAAAGGAATATGTCAATTCATGACTTATTTATTCATAAATATCAAATTTATTTGTATCCATGATCCCGATGAAAGAGATTACGTGAAGTGGGGGTGTTGAAACATTCAGGCCTCACCCCTCTCAATTAACAGGAAACACATATATAATAACATGAACATCTCTTATGCATATTCATAACTAATTATAATATGTCTTCAGTTTATGGGCATTCCACGTACGCTTAACTGCCTTTTTATCCAGTGTTTCCAATATGTATGCCTCTTGGCCGAGGTTCTGAGTAACTCGATATGGTCCTTCCCAGTTGGCTGCCAGCTTCCCATCCTAAGCGTTTTTGTTCCCAATGTCGGCCCTTCGTAAAACTAAGTCACCTTTCTTGAAGGTTCTCGGTCTGACCTTCTTGTTGAATCTTCTGGCCACAAGCTGTTTTGTGGCAATATCCCGAATGTGCGCTTTGGCTCGGGTTTCATCTATTAACTCAAGTTCATTGACCAACGCCTCGTTGTTTGTGTCCTCTCCTTCTTTGAGTATAATCTTTCTTCTCCAAGAGGATTGTCCGACCTCTACCGGTATCATGGCATCACATCCGTAGGTCATTCTGAAAAGGGTTTCTTGAGTGGATGACTGCGCTGTGGTCCTATGTGCCCACAGGATGTAGTACAACTGCTCTACCTAATTATTCCCGGCGTCATGTATTCGTTTCCTGAGGCCCTCCAGGATGACCTTATTTGCAGCCTCGGCCTGGCCGTTGGATTGCGGATGTTCCACGGAAGAGAAGTGATGCTTAATATGAAAGCCGGACATCATCTCTCTGAATTTCTTATCAGTGAACTGAGTCCTGTTATCCGTGACGATCTCTGTCGGGATCCCGAATCTGGAAATGATGTTTCTTTCAAAGAACTTCTGGACACGACCCGAGGTAATGATAGCTAACGGTTCTGCTACTATCCACTTAGTGAAGTAATCAACGGCTACAATGAGCCACTTCAGCTGCCTCTCTGTCGCTTTAAAGGGTCCCAAAAGGTCCATTCCCCATTTGAAAAAGGGCCAAGGGGATGTGATAGCTGTTAGCTTGGATGGAGAGGACCATATTATCCTGGCATGCCTCTGGAAGCTCGCACATTTCTTCACGTGATCCTGGGCATCTGCCTTCATAGTCGGCCAAAAATAACCCGCCCGAATAGCTTTTATTGCCAAAGCTTTAGCTCCCATGTGTTGACCGTTGATGCCCTCATGTATCTTGGTCAGTATGTATTCAGTCTGGTTGGGCCCTACACAAAGTAACATAGGGGTATGTGGGTCTTTGCGATACAGCTCACCTTCCTGCATGGTATACAGGGAGGCATCTCGGATCAACTTCCTAGCTTCTACGTCGTCATCCGGGAATACTCCTTGCTCCAAGTATTTAACTATAGGCTGCCTCCAGTCCGCCGCTGTCGAGATCATCATGATGCAAGTGGGGTAAGCCAGCTCCTGTTGGACAACTGTTCTATGACTGCCTGTGCCCTTAGTACTTGCTAGCTTGGACAATATATCGGACCTCATGTTTTCTTCTCTTGGAATGTGGGAGATGATGACTTCGTCGAACTAAGCAATTATCTCCCTGACCCTAGCCAGGTATTTGATCAATAAAGGTCCTTTAGCCTGATATCTTCCCTCAATCTGGGCTGCGACGAGTTGGGAATCTGTAAAAACTTTCAGCTTCTGGGCTCCTTGTTCTCTAGCTGGAGCCAATCAGGCTATTAAGGCTTCGTATTTGGCCTGATTGTTTGACGTTGGGAAGTTGAGCTGCAGAGATTGCTCAACGGATATTCCCTAGGGCTCCCAGCTCCGCTTCCCTTTGCGTTCGAGGACCTGTCCACGTAAAGCGTCCAGGCTTCCCCGTTTGTCGATGTCGACGGAGTGAGCTCAACTAGGAATCGGCCAAGGCCTGGGATTTGATCGCATGTCGGGCTTCATATTGTAAATCGAACTCAGACAGCTGTATTGCCCAGTTCATCATTCTCCCTGCCAAATTCGACTTGTGCAAGATTTACCGAATTGGCTGGTTGGTACGCACTATGATGGTGTGACCTTGGAAGTATCGACGCAGTTTTTTAGCAACCACCAGAAGTGCAAACGCCACTTTTTCCAAGTTTTGGTACCTCAACTCTGAACACTTCAGGGCCGGCTAACGAAATACATGGGCAGTTGGATCTTGCCAGTTTCTCTAACTAGTACGGCGCTTACCACTTCCTCACCTACTGATAGGTACAATATCAGTGTCTCACCGGGCTCTGGCTTGGATAATACTGGAGGGGAGGCGAGGCATTTCTTGATCTCCTGGAAGGCAGTCTCACATTTCGTGCTCCAGCCAACACTGGCTTCCTTTTTCAGCAGCCTGAAGAATGGAAGAGCCTTTTTTGCTGACTTGGGGAGGAACCGCGTCAACGCTGCCAATCTACCAGTTAGCTGTTGTACCTCCCTTTTGGTGGTCGGGAATTGCATGTTCAAGACTGCCGTGCACTTGTTCGGGTTAACCTCGATCCCCCTGTGGGTTAGCATGAACCCCAAGAATTTCCCCGCGGTTACTCCAGATGCGCACTTGAGCGGGTTCAATCGGATGTTATTTTCTCTCAGTCTACGAAAAGTTTCCTCCAGATCTCGGACGTGACTCCCGCTTGAATCTGTTTTAACAATCATGTCGTCTATGTATACTTCTATATTTCAGCTGAGCTGTTGGGCAAAAACCTTATTCATCATGCGCTGATAGGTGGCCCCGGCATTTTTCAAGCCGAAATGCATCACGTTGTAACAGTAATTTGCTTCTCTTCCCCTGAATGCTGTTTTTTCTCGGTCTTCCGGATACATAGGAATCTGATTGTATCCGGAATAGGCATCCATGAATGACAATAGTTTGAACCTGAAAGAATTGTCGACCAACTGATCTATGCTCGGCATTGGATATGAATCTTTGGGACAGACCTTGTTGACATCAGTATAGTCAACGTACACCCGCCATTTGCCGTTGGGTTTCTTGACCATCACCACATTGGATAGCCACGTGGTGTATTAGATCTCTCGTATGAAGCCGGCCTCCAACAACTCTTGGATATGCTTCTCCAATGCTTGCTTCCGTTCAGGTCCGAGATTTCTCTTTTTCTGGGCCACTGGTTTCGCCACCGGGATACATTGACAACTTATGGCAACAGAAAGTTGGTCTTATCACCGGGATTTCTGAAGCTGTCCAGGCAAAAACGTCTCGGTAACTTTCTATCCAGCTCCATTATAACTTTCTTTTGAATCGGAGATCTATCATGGTGAGACTGGTAATCACTGGCTGCTATAGAGCCAATGATTACAATTGCTTCCTCCAGGCTCTTTGAAATCATGGTACCTCCACCTGAGACATCAAGAATCATCTTTGTTTGAGGTCTCAAACCACTGTAAAAAATATGTAATTGCGCAACATCATCAAAATTGTGATTTGGGCACCTCTGCAGTAGTGATTTGAATCTCTTCCATGTTTCACAGAGAGATTCATTAATCCCTTAGGAAAAAGTAGCAATGGTTGATTTGGTGCTTATGAATCTAGAGGGTGGAAAGAATCTGGCAATGAATTTCTCCTCCACTTCTTCCCAAGTGCTAAAACTTTTGTTTGGTTTGGATTGAAGCCATATCTTTGCCTTACTAGTTAAAGAGAACGGAAAAGCTCTGAGATAGACAGCTTCAACATCTGTATCAGAGGCTCCCATGGTACTGCACAGCTCCATGAAAGTAGACAAATGAGTGTATGGATCTTCATGATCTAGTCCAACAAATGGAGGTGATCCAATAAGATTGAGCAATGCGGGCTTCAATTCCACAACCTTCTTACTGAAAGGAGGAATGACTATGTTGTTGTAATGCTTTGGTCTTTGATGATACACATAGTCATCAAGAGTCCTCCGTGGTGGTCTATTTTCTTCTCCCCCTCCTTTATCAGCCATAATATAAATTACAGGTGGCTTTACTAGTGAAGGAGAATCAAAATAGAAGAATATTTACTCGCTAGCTTTTTGACTGTTTGTTTCTTTTCCTTTATGATCTTGGTAATTTCTAAATTTAATAACAATGTATCTGCAAGAAATTTACCTCAAAAGGAAAAAAGACAAACTTGCAATAATTCGTAAGTACCGAGGTTAGGAAAAATAAAATAAAATAAAACACGAGAATTTATACAAAATTAAAATAACGAAAGTAAAGAAAAAGTCTATTCAACTGAAAAATTAAATTTGAAATAACTGATTGGGCGACTCAAGTCACCGGCAACGACACCAGAAACTTGTTAGGGCTCTCGGCAAGCGTACCGATTTGTCGTTGTAAGTTACAAAATTTATAAAGATCATCTCCACAAGGACTTGAGCTACTTAGTTAATCCAAATACAACTTAACAGATCAATAGTTATGTACAAGTAGGATGAACGAAATTTCATTTGTTTAAGAAAGTAACGGAAGATAACTAAACTTAGCAAAAATGAAATATAATTATGATAAAGTGAGATTGGGTTTCATCATTCTTATCCTTTTATATCCAATTAATTTTACCAAACATAAATCATTGCCTATCCTTATTGATACACACTATTTTACCCCAAATTGATCCCTCGCTTTCGAGTTCTAAGGATATCTATTGAATATCGATTTCTCGCATATGAGGTAAATACCCCAACATTAAGAATTATAGTTGCGTGCTTTGTGCAATTAGAACGTTCTGTCCTATTCCTAGCAACGAATGTAATTAGTAGCATCATTAAGTTAAAACCCTAAGATTACTTTCCAATCTCACTTAGGATTAAGTTCATGAAACTAGAGATCAAGTAGAATCAAGCATTAAGCACAACATGAAATTACCAACAAGGAATAGAAACAATTCATGCATAAATAAATATTAAAAGAGATGCATAGGGTTAAGAAGATTACATCCAATCCTCAGAGAAGCTAGCTACTCATAGTGGAGAGAACCTCTTCAAGGAAAGAATTGCTGAAGGGCCCCATCACTGCTTTTCTCCGGCAAAGTCTCCACACTAATCCTCACTTCTCTCACTTTCCTAACCTACCTACTTACTAATATTTAAGCTCCTAAGCCTAAGGAATAGCAAAGGAAGCAAGAATGAAGCAAATTGGCCTTCTAATGATGCAAATACACATGGTTTGGTCGCGTGGGCGAGTTAATGCCTTAACCATGAAGAATTCTTTGGGCTTTGATGGATTTTGGGCCTGGATTGCTTGTAACACCTCCCATGTTTTCTATGTAAGCCCTCCTTGCTTGCTTTGCTTATTCAGAAATCCACGGAATCTATCAAAATACAAAGTATGATTGGATTAATCTTCCAAAATATGAACAACTTTTATACAAGCACTAGGTGCTATTTAACTAAGTTTAGGGAATATTTATAATCAAATCTTCTGAAATCAAAAGATAAGTGCCTGCTTTTGAAACATGAATTTAATTGAATTAGGGCACTTATCAATGCCTAATGTCGAGTGTAGAAAATGTGGCAATATGGGACATGTAGAGCGGATCTACAAGTCTAAACTGGAAGAGGCAAAAGTGTCCATAGATGAGCAAGATGAGCAATTCTTTGTTGCAACATGCTTTGCTACAAGCAACAGTTTCAGTGATTCATGGTTAATAGACAGCGGCTGCACAAACCATATGACCAATAACCTAAAGTTGTTTATTGAGCTTGACAACACCATCGTTTCCAAAGTAAAAATTGGAAATGATGATTTCATCTCAGTCAAGGGAAAAGGGACAGTTGCTATAAAAAGCTTATCAGGTTTGAAACATGTTTTTGATATCTTATATGTGCCTAACATAGATCAACATCTGCTTAGTGTTGCACAGCTTGTTGAAAAAGGCTTTAAAGTCATATTTGAAGACAAATGTTGCTTGATCAAAGATACAAAAGGAAGAGATATATCTAAGGTGAAAATGAAAGATAAAAGCTATGTTCTTAATATGATGGGGGAGGAGACAATAAATGAGTTGCCAAAAATTCCACAATACTTTGATGATGATATAGATGACATTCCAGTCACAGGTACAAGACCTTTATCTAAAATTTATGAAAAAAGTAATGTAGTTGTTCTAGAACCTGCAGATTTAAGAGAAGCTGGGAAGGATGACAAGTGGATAGATACTATGAAGGAAGAGCTAAAGATGATCGAGAAAAATGACATGTGGGAGTCAGTGGACAGACCTCAACATAAGCAGATGGAGATATTTGTGGAGCAACCAGAGGGATTTCTAGTCAAGGGACATAAGGATAAAGTCTACAAGCTAAAGACTTTATATGGTCTTAAACAGGCCCCTAGGGCCCAGTACAACAGAATAGATGACCATCTTCAAAATCTTGGATTCATCGAAAGTCCACATGATGCAACATTATATGTGAAGATGTCAAATGCTAATTTAATTACAGTTTTAATCTATGTTGATGATATGTTTGTAACAGGAAATGATGAAAGCTAATACAAGAGTTTAATGCTAAAATGTTCCAAGTGTTTGAAATGATAGACCTTGGCTTGATGACTTTTTTTCTTAGGAATAGAGGTGAAGCAAGATCATAATGGAGTCTTTATAAGCCAAAAGAAGTATGCAAGAGAAATACTAAAAAAATTCATATGGAGGACTGCAGAAGCACTTCTACTCCAATGGACCAGAAGGAGAAATTTAGAAAGGATGATGGAGCTGATAAAGTTGATGAACATAAGCTTTGAGAATTAAACTAAGTGTTTGCAGCTATTAAGGCAAGGAGGAGATTTGTTGAAAGTATGCCTACAAAAGCTGCAAAGTGGGATGTTTTATCTAGATTTTAGGAGTTTGTTATTTCTATTTTAGTATTTGAAATTTGATATGTTGTTGATTCTGTTTCTTTTAAGATTAGGATGTTATTAGTCATACCTACAAATAAGGAGATATCTGATTTGTTCCCTTAGACTTTAACTCTATTTAAAAAGTTATTCAATAAAAGTTAAATGTATCATTCGCACAACACTTTTAACTCTTTTTTCCTCTTCTTGTTTCTTTTCTTAAAACAGCAGACATATTGTTTTTGCATCAAAATAATATAATACTCAGAGACATGAGACCTAGTAACATCTTTGTCACACATGACTATGAAACAATGGTAATAAATCACACAGCTTCTAGTAAATAGGGTAAAATTAGTTAGATTTATTTATATTTAAGTCCAACATACAAGACCACTTTTTTGCGGACGGAGTACACCACAAAAAAAAATGCATTTTTCGACGGACGAAATCCGTTGCTAAACCACAAAATCCGTCGAAAAAATTGAATTTACGACGAACAAAAATTCGTCGCTAAAACACACGTCGGAAATTTTAACCGACAAAATTTTTTTGTCCGTCGGAAATGACCTGTGGGAAATTTTCGATGCAAAAAATCCGTCGAAAATGACACGTGAGAAATTACTGACGGATAAAATCTGTCGTAAATGACACGTGAGAAATTTCCGACGGATAAAATTTGTCATAAATGACACGAGAGAAATTTCCGATGGATTAACCGACGGACAAAATCTGTGCAAAATACTGTGCGGCATTAGCGACGTAAAATTTTGTCGAAAATTTCTGTCGATAACTAGTTGTCTATTTTTTTTTTTTAGCACCGTTTGTTATTTATGAATATGTAATTGTCATTTCTAGTATTTAACGACAATATTGAAACTAACACATATATGCAATTACCGAAATATTCAAATTCATTCATCCCAAACAAATTATCTAAAATTCAAAGTAAGTGATTTATAAAAATACCGTATCTAAAGTCAATACTCATCATAAAATGTTCCGTAGACAGTCATTAGTTTGATCGCTATGCCATTCTCGGCAACAATGTGGTGATAGCTGATCGACGAGTTGCTTCAGTCTACCTTGTTGAATCATCTACATTGATTTAGGACTCGATGTCAGAATGCATTCTTTGATACCCTATTGTAGAACTTTTCATCTAGTTCCTGTAGCTAGTCGTAGATGCATATTCTAGCTGCTATCGGATCAAAGGTTCGGGGGATTTTTCACTTTATTATTTAAAAATATATATTCATTTCATTCCTGTTGGATCTCTTGCTTTCAAGTTCTTTTAGTTTCTATGTAACTCAATCAAGACGTAGATGTAGATACGAATAGGGGTCAACCGGGTAACCAATCCCGGTGGCTGGATGACTCCTTCACCCTTAGATTGCAAGACTAAGGCAAACGAGGCGGAACCTCGGTGGCGTGCCCTTACTGGCGGATAAGGATCAACACTCTGCCACCCAGGACATGGCTGAGAACTTCCATGACGTGCTGCCCTTGCCCCGACCCCTCTGTTGCCCCTGGTGTACATGTAGCTCTCTGATCTTGACCCACGGCCAAGGAGCGTTTTCTCTCGTAATGCCCCGTAGGCCTCTCTCGGGTGACCAAAGTACTATAAAGAAAGGGGTATAGCAAATAGTATCAAAAAATTTATGTCTCAACGAATCGCACGTAGAGATATCGTGTCAATAATCAAAATAGTCATTGTTGTAGTCCCTTTGCTGGTCATCTTGTTGTTGTTGCTGGTCACCTTCTTACTGGTCATTTTGTTGTTGCTCCTGGTGATGTGGTTGTTCATTATGTTGTTGTTGTTGTTGTTGGTCATTGTGTTGTGGTTGTTGTTATTCCGACAATTGTTGGTCAGGTTATTGCATGTCGGGCAACTGCTGGTGAATAATGTTTCGCGCTTGAGGAGGTAGAAACTGAAGTACAACTGACTGAAAGACACGCATCTCCTCCTTCGATTTATGAAGATCCTCCCTTAGTCGACTAACTTCCGTTGAATCATTTGGTTGACTGGAAGATCCTTGCATATGTTGCATAAATGTGTCATCTACAGATATATAAGTATGGGCAAGAGAACCAGAACTGTAAAGACGTCCTTTATTCTTTCTTCCTGCAGCAGCAAGCCAACATCGAGTTCTATGTCTTTGTTCTTCAGCGGGGTCTAAAGGAGTCATTTCTGATTCATCAACACTTGAGGCCACATCAGACCTAGCCTAAGATAGTCTAGCCTCAAAGTTTTATTGTCATTGATAAACAATTATTAAATAAATGTATTAAACATTGTAAAAAAAATAAGATTGTATGGCAGATAATGGTCTTACATGTGTCTGTCTAGATCTATCACCGACAAATTCACCAGTATCCTTTTGTAAATGAGTTTGCTGAAAAATTTCATCAGCATATACAGATCGACCAAGTTCCTGAGACTATTTTCAAAGTAAATTGATAGGAATGTTTTTAACTAAATAATTAAACATGTACAAATAAGTGGCATTATTGAGTGTTAACATGATCTCACCAAATGAATGGCGTGCTCCTGCAAGGAAAGTGAACCACCTATGTGCATACACCCTCCCCTTTTAGATGCCCGATTTTTTTTTTTGCCTGTTGACACCTTGAATGAATCTCAGGTGCATTCCAATGTGATAACAGATCGTTCCACACACGATATCCAATCCAATATGGCCTTTTATTTTCATTTCGGGCATCCCTAAACATCTCAGAAAGTCTATGAGAGGCTTTGGAGTTAAAAGCTTTTTTAATTTTATCCTCTTCCTCTTGTCTCCATACCAATTTTCTCTAAAGTATCACACATTTATGAAATGTTTTGCAGTTAGCAAAATACAAATTGGTGTAATTTAAATGAAATTAAACAAAATCAACTTTAAATGGGACTAATTTTAAGTCCCAATATGTCTCAGATAATTAATATTCCACACAATTGAATGCATTTTTTTTTCTAAAGTATGTTTAAGGCATACTCAATTAACACAAATAAATTATTTCTTAAATCATAATGAATCTATTTCAATCATTGAAACAATTAACATGTCAATAAGTTACCTTAAAACGCTGGAAAAAAAGATCTTGATGATCTTTTGGAATTGCTCCCCATGTTGGACATGGGTTAAAAAATTGTTGTCTAATGAATAATGTCACAGCCTATGCTGCAACCTTAGACGGATGAAACCTTAATTAAAAAAAATCATGAAAAATGACAACAGATGAATTAAACAATGATAGAGGAGAATTTTTATTTAACTTTTAAATACTTACGCTTCATTCATTAGTGTAATCGTAGGACGATCATTGGGGGGGGTCTTCTATAGCCAAATTAAGACGGTCTTCATCGGTAGCAATGTTCCCTACAGCTGTGGATGAGGATGGTGTGTAGGTGGAAATGGTGTAGGTACAACATCTGCAGGTCTATTTGGCATAGATACAGTAGAAGGGGATGAGGTACTTGATGGTAGACTTACTCTAGGTGGTCGTAGTCTAACCACATATGCTTTTTTCTTCCCACGTTGTTTCCCACTATCGTCAGTCAACGGGGGTCGGGGAGGATCACCACCATCTGATGACATTTCTATATATATACAAAAATAATTTAACAAACTAAAGATTCAAATAGTGTGAATTCAATCAAAATTACATAAGTCACATAATTCCCTCTTACACCAAAAAAATAGTTGTCCCCTAATAAACTAATCACTCCATTACAACAAAAGAACCATACATTCATAAAAGTGGAATATAAATCTTTAACATGTCTGTAATTACTTTCTGAACTTCCTTCTCTTCGGTCTCTGATTTAACAAACATAGGTTCATTATTACCTTTTTCATCCATCAAGTATTCTATCTCTAAAGAGTCTTCAACTCTCAGCATCGATACACTGTTCATATAGTGGAACATAAATTTTTAGCATGTCTCTAATTACTTTTTGACATTCCCTTTGTTGCCTTGCTGATCTAACAAACAATGGTTCAATATTAGATTTTCCATCTATTTTGCCTTCTAATCCCAAATAGTCTTCAACTATCTCAGTATCCATAGAGTCTTCTAAATCTAAAAAGTTTTTAACTCTCTCATCATCCACATAGCACTCTAAAGGTAAGCAGTCTTCACCTCTCTCTAAATGTAATGTATATTTAACCATTTTATCATCCATCGAGTCCTCTAAATCTATTGAGTCTTCAACTATTTCTAAATCAAAAGAGTCTTCAACTCTCTCAGCATCCATACACTCCTCTAAATCCATGGAGTCTTCAACTCTCTCTAAATCGAAAGAGTGACAAACTGTTTCATCGTCCATAAACTCCTCTAAATCTATAGAATCTTCAACTCTCTCTAAATGTAAAGAGTCTTCAATTCTCTCAGCATGCATATGGTCTTCTAAGTCTAAAGAGTCTTCAACTCTCTCAACATTCATAGAGTCTTCGAAATCTAAAGAGTCATCAACTATATCACCATCCATAGAGTCTTTAACGATCTTTGAATGTAAAGAGTCTTCAACTCTTTTAGCATCCATATAGTCTTCAATTATGTTATGTTTTTATAAAAAAATTATTAAATAGTTCACAATAACCATATACAATAACTTAATTACACAGAAAACTGTATCAATAACATTCAACATAAAAGAAAAGTAATTAGACTTTTTAAATATGCAAAACAACATATTTGTGTAATAAGATTTGATGATCACAATCATTAATCCTAGCCTATACGCATATAATGATCACCAAATATGATATAAAACTATTTAATACATTAAAGTGCTAGAGAGCTTGACATAAAAAAAAAAAAAAACTAAAATATAGAGTGTATGAAACAAGTTAACACTATGCAAGAATAAAGTCGATATCATGGGTTATCATCTTCAGAATTGTAAACCTCAAACTCATCTTCTAAATCCCCTTCATTGTCAACTTCAAAAGTATTATGTTCTGCATTCAAATTATTTGATGGACTTCTTCTATGATGCTAATACCAGGGTCCACTACTTCAACCCCACCTGTTAAATCTTGCAATCCTGAAATATTTTCAACTTCAATAACTTCGTTGACATGTGATGCTTCGTCTACTTGGTAAGGCACATCATTTGCAACATGATTGGATACTATGTAACCCCTAGGCTTTGTTTTAATTGCAACACACCAACCATGCTTGTCTCTTCTTATGGCTGGATATGACATATAATACACTTGCCTTACATTATGTGCATTGATGAATGGGTCATACCGATTATATCTTTTATCCATTCGAATTTCCACCGTTCCATATTTTGGATCCACTATGGTTCCTTTACTAGATGGACTAAACCATTCATAATAAATTAAACAACTCGCTTATCATAGGTTGTACTGTTATACTCTAGCTCATAAATATGTTTAATGACCCCATAAAAATCATTTGCTCCTCCTTCTGTAAGGCCCTTTACATGAACCCCACTATTTATTGTTTTTTTTCCCTCAGTCCATGCTTGAGTATGAAATTTGTACCCATTGAAAAAGTATGTGTGCCATTGTTTAATGTAACTCTTAGGACCATATGATAAATCCCTTAAGTGTTGGTTTGTCACATTTATACTCGAATTAAGAACCTACGAACAGTCACGATAATTAAAACTTATCTTTATAATAGGAAAAATAACAAAGTTGAACTATAACATACATACTTGTTGCTGAAACCAACTTGAAAATTCTGCATGTACATTACAAGTATAGGCATCTGGTTCATTTAGTTGTTGGGATTGCAAGAATGAACTGTGCAATCAAACATGTATTAGTCATCAACATTATTATTGCAGGTGACAATAACAAATTTTAACACCCATAGGTTGTTGTATTGAAAAACTTACTCAAGGTATGACTTAACTTCCCCACAATTAATCAAAACATGAACATGGGCTGAGGCTTTCTCTTTATCAGTTAACCAGTGAATCAACTCTTTCCCCGACGGGCAACCATGCTGGTCAAAAACTGATAACATTGGTTGACGTATATGACTATCAACTGCAGATGGATTTCTAATATTGTGTGGCGCCAACATAAAGTTGTTGAAATAGTGTGAACAAAAATGGGTTGTCTCACAATATAAGTATGACGCACAAATGGATCCTTCAACCCTAGCCTTATTTTTCACTCCTTGCTTAGAATCGCCCATGAATCTACAACATTTGCATAACATGAAAGGATGCGTGAGTGTTACACAAATGATTGTTTTATAAAATATGACACTGAATAAATTACCTTTCAAATGGATACATCCATCTATAGTGAACCGGTCCACCAAGTCTAGCTTCATGTGTCAGATGAATTGGCAAATGTTCCATCAAATCAAAAAAACCAGGGGGGAATATTCTTTCCAACTTGCACAAAATCAAAGAAATATTTTGCTCCATTCTACTCAAGTCATCCTCCATCAAAGTGGAACAACGCAAATCTTTAAAGAAATGTCTTATTTCAATAACTGGATTTAACACATGAAGTGGCAATGAGCTAAAGGCAATTGGAAGTAAACACTCCATGAATACATGACAATCATGGCTTTCAACATTGGCACATCTTGCCAAGTTAGAACAATAACCATCTGGCATTCTTAGTTCTTTTATCCATTGACATACTAACTTGGTTTGGTCTGCAATTAGAGTGTAATTTGTTTTTGGCTTTAACAACTTTGCGTCAACCCCTGACATCAGCTCCAAGTCTCTCCGCCTACAGTACAAAGCTAAGTCCATCCTAGCTTTCTCATTGTCTTTTGTCTTACCATTGACATTTATGATAGTGTTGAATATGTTGTCAAAAAAAATTTCTCTATATGCATTACATCAAGATTGTGTCGCAACAAATTACACTTTTTTTATATAAGTCACTCAATCTTTATTGTCATATTTCCAGTTAAGAAACAACTTTGACATTAGAAATTAAAATAATTTTTTTCATCGGAAAAATTCATTTTTTCATAGTACACATACCATTTTTTAAACTAGACCACAAGTATATCATCTAGGAAAGTAATCATATCTAAGTTTTATAAGATTATTATGGGTGACAAACTCTTTTATTTAGTATTTAATTAACGTTATTGTGGTTCTTAAGGATAATTTGTATTCACTTTTATTTTTCAATGTATAAACTAAATGGAATAAAATAATATGTGTAGGGAGTAATTAAAAAAAATATATGTATAAAAACTAGAAGGATATATTTTTAAATATAGATACCTAAACTTTTTTATAACCCATTGGCAATTAAACTAAAATAATTACCCTTAAAAAACAAGTATAGCCCCTCACATAGATCTATTATTGGAATTTGTAGGGGAAGGAAGAATTAACAGTATATACAAAATTCTCTAATCCAACCACCTATCATAATGCACGTGAACATATACTAACAATATGTCATTTCTATTAGTACATATACAAACAAACCAATGTGTAGTGATACACTTGTAGGCCAATGCTGAATCTAATAAATATAATAATTTTTGACTGAAATTCATTAATCAAAAAGCTTAGAGAACTTCCCACATCAAAAAATGTCTTAAGACTTAATAATATATAATATGTAAAGAGTCCAATTTAATTGTGTACCTAATAAATCTTCAAATTCAAGTGCGTCGTAAAACAGATGACTTTAAAGCATTCCCTAAAATATTGGAATTGCAGGTTGAATTGAGCCTGCAAAATGTTAAAGAAACATGTGTCAGCCTAGTAAGAAATGGGTTGTGCTAAAATAGACTTGACAAACTATGCAAAAGTAAGTAAGATCAATTGAGAACAGATGGGTCAATACCAACTGCTTAACATTCATCAAGTGAGAAGATGTGAAAGTGAGACATTGGAGTTGGTACATCTTCTAATTACAAGGTAACCAATTGATGTGAAGTGGGTTTTCAAATTTCGACTGAAACCAGATGGCACAGTCATAAATAATATATATAGTTGTTGCCTAAAGATATCCTTCATAGACCTGGATTGGACTATATATAAGTATATTGACTAGGTGCAAGAATGGCAGACAATGAGACTAATGATTGATGCTGCTAGCTTAAAAGGTTGCCCTGTGTGGCAACTATATCTGAAATTTGCCAATCATCAGGAACCATTGGAGGAATAGGTGCATGTAATGTAGCCACCAGGCTTTGAAGTAAAAGGAATAGAACATCCATTGAAGTAAACTGACTAAGGTAATATATGTGTTGAAACAAGCCCCTCGGGCTTGGAACAAGAGGATATATGCTTGTCTTTTTAAATAGGGATTCACAAAGTGCTCGACTAAATTTGTGATGTATGTTACATTGGCTAAAGGTACGAACTTCATCCTAGTGTTAATATGTGGATGATGTGACCATAAGGACAGGTAGTGATCAAACTGAATTTGAAAAGTTCAAGGGAAGAATGACTTCAAAATTCAAAATCAATGACTTGGGACTCCTGAAATATAACAATTGACCAAGAAGCTAGTTTTGATTTTCCAAATATAAAAACATAAGGTAGTTAGCCATACTGTGATTATTCATAAATCCAAAATCAGCACAATGACTCACCACATCAAATATAACAACTACATTAGCTAACATAGGTTATCAAATGGATGGCAACTTTATATGTGGTCCACATTTGTTGTCCTCTAAAGACATATAAGGCACATCCACATTTATATATTTGAAAAACTAAATTACAAATGTTAATAACAAAAAAATAGTCTTCATGTATTCATATATGCAGTTACAAAATGTATTCGTAGTTTATATAAGGCACATATGAATACATATAAGGCACATCCACATTTATATAAGGCAGCATCCATAGTTTAACAGTCACAGTAAATAGCCTAAAAAATGGTCTGAAGAATACATGAAGGCTTAGTATCATCTACTCAAAAAAAATGTTTAGGCCTTACTTTGGGGGGGGAGGGGGTGGAAAGACTCTCTTAATTGCTTGCACAACTTGGATCCAGTTACCTACATATAATGAATGAATAACATCAACTTTATCACTTATTATTCAGAAAGTGAACAGAGGAACATGCCAATACATACAAACCCTCTATCAGCTCAAAACGTCCTAAACCACAACACAAAACACACCAACATAAAAGCCACAAATTCTTACATATAAAGTGGAAATCACTCCCAATGTAGTAAAAACAAACACAATTTGGACAAGAACCTAAGCCTAAAACTAAGGATAGACTAATAGAAAGTGTGAAAGAAAGTGGTATGGAACTAATGAAGACACCAAAACTTGATCAAAATATAGATGATCATATTCTTAGCAACATTGGTATTACAAGCCTCTTGAATTCAAGAAGTCTAAGATTGAAGCAAGTATTCTGGAACACTACAAAAAAAAAAACGCTATTTCCGACAGAAAAAATCCGTCGCTAAACTAGAAAATCCGTCGAAAAATAGGAATTTTCGACAGAATTCTGACGGACAAAAATTTGTCGATAAAACGCTCGTAGGAAATTTTAGGCGACAGATTTTTTTATCCGTCAGTAAGGTCACTACAAAAAATTGATATTTTTGTGGCGGCTAAAATTGTGACGGCTTTAACTCCCAAAAATTTTATTTTCACTTTTTTTTTATTTTCACGTTTTGTATTTTCTGGTGATTTAAAAACCGCCACAAAGTGTTTTTTTTTTTTTTTGCCAAAAACAATAGTAAGATTTGTTAATCATCATCATCATCATCATCATAATAATAATATTACTAATACTAATCTAATACTAATAATAATAATACTAATACTAATAATAATCATAATCATAATCATCATTATAATCATAATAATAATAATAATCATAATCATAATACTAATAATAATAATAATGATGGAAATTCACCTGAGAGGCAATTCAAATAAGAAAGTGATCTTCCATAACATATAGCAAATCAATAGAACTAGAAAAAAAAAAGAATGGGAGGCAATTCACCTGAGAGGAAACCTGGTTGTGGCTTGATGAGTATTTGGATGAAATAATCCATGGTCACGCAAATCAATCTCCGCAGGTTGTTCTCCTATGGCCCACAATTTTGAAAAATCATCTAACACTAAAGATTCAAAACGGAGACATAGAGGATCTAATGATTTTGTTCCAATTAAAGAATCTTCACATGATAATAACATAAAAACAAGTTTGTGCAAACAAAGACAAACTCGAAGACAAATCACTCTTATTCACATAATGATACTTGTTATTATGACAAAAGGATAATAAATATTGACTCTATCTTACTATTTGAATAGTGATTACTAACTTTTGATCTTAATCACCCATACCTGTTACTACTAGCAAAAGGTTTCTTCCATTTTTTTTACATAGCAAAAGAGCATTGTTGAATTTAATTGGTGGAACGCTTCATATTATATCACAAATAAAATCATTGAAGATTATGAAAGTAATACAACTTAATAAGATAAATTAATAACTAACATAAGCATATGGTGTAGATTTGAGTGATTGACTCACACTCACCTATTACCTATATTTAAATTTGAGTTGGACCCTTTAAAAAAATAATTAAAATTTGAGTTAGGCAAGTTTACTAAATAAGATATAGCTTTCTATTGAGTTAAAATGTAGTTGTTTTCTTAGTAATTTGACTAGTTATACTTTTTATTTTTTTTATAAATAATGTGTCTCACTTGGAACACTTTTTCTTCTTATATCCTAATTCAATGAATCAATGGAATAGAGTGAAGATGTGTAAATACTTTTATATATATCTGATCTTGCTAATATCTATTATCTTTTATTAATTTATTTCTTTTTTTCTCAATTATATTATACTAGTTATTATATTTAATTTTTTTTCCTATCTCATTTTCCTATTGGATCTTTCTCTTTCTAGATTTTATTATTATTGAAGTGTCTACGAAACATTTTCTAATGGAATATTATCACAATGGGCAGTTTTCATATTCCTATTTGTTTTACTTACTCTTATAAAATCTAAAATGAATTATATAGTTGGAAAATAATTTCTAAAAAGACAATAATAAAACTGCAAGGAATCACGAGGCGAAGGGGAACATGTAGCATTGGCAAGGCTGTCTCTCATGCCCCATTTGCCCTGCTTCATACTACTTTCTATCTATTTACTCTTGTTGTTATTGCTACTATTATTGTTGTTATTGCTACTATTATTACTGAAGAACAGAGCTAAAATTCAGTGGCAAGGCTGTTATTACTACTATTATTGCTATATGAAAATTTCTATCCCTAAGAGGTAGAAGCAAGATAGGAAGGGTGAACTGAAGTGGCTCTGAGAGTCATACTGAGAGATCAGCTTCGAGGCCACCCACGAAATGCAAAATGGGAAACTTGTTTATGTGAAAGGAGTAATGATGATCACATTCAAGATAGGCTTTTGGCACTATGAACCATTTTGTTCTTTAGTAAGTAATTGCCCAGTGTAAAATGATTAGGTAAAATGCTTAGGCTTGCATGCCGGCAGAGAACTGAGTATAATGCATTCCATAATTTCTCAATGTTATAATGTTTTGTCATAAATCAGCTCAAGTACAAAACAAACAATGAAGCAATAAAATTGTTTACCATATAATTCAAATCACTTGAGTTATGTTACTATCATCTCTAGAATAAGACCTCAATAACTCAGTACATTAAATATTGATAAAAACAAAAGAGATTATATTAATAATGGTAGACACTATTAGATCAAAATTCCTTTGTGTGGATAATAGATATAAACCTATGATGGCCATCAATTCAGCAATTAGTATATGAAGTGAAATCCTTAGGTAAATGAACTCACCTGGACATTCCTTGCTTGGAAAGGGCAACCAGTAGGAACAAATATAGCTTCCCCCAAATTCTGTTCAAATGACCAAGCCTCCACTCCTATTTAGGAAGGATACAAATCACATTAAAAAGCAGAAGATAAATAAAATTAATTGTTTCAGAAATTCTTAAGGCTACCCACAATTTAGCACATCAGCACTAAGATTCCAATAATAAACAGTACACATAAAAAAATTGGTCTCAGTCTCTCAAGATACCTACAATTAGGCCCCTTATACAAGTCCTCACTTATCATTTGTTATACCAGCAAATTTAAAAGAAAAAGTCTGCCAGCGTAACATTTCAATGTGTTATGTGCTTCTCCAACAGCAAGAAAGGTATTTAGCTCATCTACATATGGTCCAAACAAAGTACACTCTATCCAATGTCTGTTAAAGAGTATAGCTTATAATTATTACTTTTAATATGTTATGATAGTAACAACATAGAAAATATTATAAATTTGACAATAAATATACAGTTTGCTCCACCAGTTTCCACACAAATGACATTCATCTTTGCCTTGTTGTCATTTTTCTGAATTTTTGTGTCGATCCCAACTCTAGTAAGGAGACCCATGAAATTTGTAGCATAATTTGAAAATGACCAATGCTAATTTCTTCATTCTTGTTTCTTTGAAGAGAGAAATAAGAGAAGAAAACCATAATTTGGCAAATGACATCAGTGCCATCTTTATGTAAATCCACTTACATAAAAGATCTATATCAAAAAATTTGGCTTACTATCACAGAGTTTAACTTGGAAAAATAAAAAAAGCTCCTTCTAAGAGGATGTATAATGATAAAGTAGTTGGTTTTGATAATATTCCAGTTGAAATTTGGAAATATATTGAAGAAAAAGGTACCATTTGGCTCATAAAGCTATTTAATGAGATTTTAAGATCTAAGAACAAGGTGTTTTCCTCTAAATTTTGTTTTTAATTGTCCTGCATTCTCAATGGATTATTATACATTCTTCTAAATCTTCAATGATGACATTTGAGAATTCAAATCACTAAAGGAAATTCCATTCTATTTCTACCTTTTTTCCTTTATTCTGAAGTTCCACCTCAAGTCATGATATGCTTTTATCACTTCCAAGTTTCAAAATAATGAACAATATGCATTTTATAAGGTGTAAGAGAGGTCTGATTACAAATAGTATAGACTAACCTTTCTAATCAATTCTTCATTGAGCGTTAACATATCCTCATAAGGAGTAAAGGCCATTTCCAAGTTTAAGAATTTTACTCAAATTTCATGTACATCATGCTTCATTTATAAGAAAGTGACCACTGATAATTATCATTATCATCGTGATAAGAAGTTGGGAAAAATAATCATGACTCAATTTGTTCATTTAATTTGTTTTATTAATTATATTAAATACTAATAGTATCCTTCAATTTCAGCTCTAAAAATGAAAGAAAAAAGCATAACAAATTTTCACTGTAGAGTTTTTTGATTTATCAAACAATATAAATACTTGACAATTGTAGAGAAGGCCACGTACTTCAATCTGCATTATATCTTTTAGTCTTGCTAATTGGTGCCTTCAAGGCACACTAGTTAAGGAATTAAAGAGGAAATGTTTTATTGGAAATCATATAGGAGCTGATTTAAAACTCATAGGGGAGCACCATTTTGTGCATCTCAATAAAAACATTTCCATCTTTACTCCCTTAACCAGTGCCCTTATTTCCTCTTTTAATACCATTGAAACAAATCAACAAGAATGACCAACAAAATTTATTTCCATTGAGATAGTTAAGAAGGACAACACAAAGCTGTACTAATATACACCCAAATGTATTTAAGCAAACCAGAACAAATGCAAGCAAGAGAGATTAACAGAGAGTGAACACATTGCATGAAGACAGTCATTGGCAATGTGCCTTATTCTTGGGTATCTCACATGCACAAATTCAAATGCTAGCAATGTTTAGAGAAGCCCAAAAACCAGAATAATTTTCACCATTTACTTAACATTGACTTATCTCAAATAAATGGAAAGAGATACTAAATCTACATGGTTAAGGCACAATACTTGCAACTAATATCATGATAGAACAAGAAGGGAAAAAAAGCAACATGAAGTACGTATTCAATTACCGAATCATTAGTTCGTAATATATCTGCTTCAACTCCAACAAAGATGGTATACCTGCAGGGGCCTCTTCTACAACATTATCTTTAGGCTTTTTCTTTTCCTTAGATAAATCGGCATCAAATACTCTTGGGCTAATCTTTCTTGAGAGTATTTGTGCACGAACATAATCCTGGCGGTCTAGAAACAAACGAACCTACACAATTTGACATGGAAGATTCTGAAATCAGCAACTGAATTGCAACACAAGAAATTAATGGCCTGCTATTGCTGTCATCACAGTAACACAAATATTCCATACTTGTTCGAGAATGAATGCAATTTTCTCAGTCTTGGCCATGGAACCAGTCCAACAGTAGGACCACCTGCAACGCACGCACCCAATAAATCAAAATCTCTAATTCCTCGTCCCCAAAATTTGATTCCAAAAAAATCCCAAATGTATCCATCGTCGGAAACGGGGAGAACGTGAGCAACGCGGGTGGTGAAATTCTTGAGCTCCTTTACGATGCCGTTGAAGGCAGTCCCACTGGAGAAGACGAGCAGATCGGGCTGAGGGTGAGGGTGAGGAGGGTTAGGGTTTGAGTAACAGCGGCGATGGTGATGGTGGTGGTGCTGCTGCTGATGCGACGGAGAGGTAGCTGTTAGACTTTTGGCAAGCGTACCAATTGTCGTTGTAAGTTACAAAATTTATAAAAGTTCGTCTCCACAGGGACTTGATTTTTTACTCAGTTAATTCAAATGAAACTTTAACAGTTTAATGGTTATGTACAGTGAATGTGAACGAAGTTGCATGTATTTGTGGATTAATGGAAGTTACGAAAACTTAAAAGAAACAGAAATAATAATTTTAGTGCAATGGATTAAGACTGATTTACGGAAACTAAACAAGTTTGATTAATTTGAGAACGTAGGATTGGATTTCATCGTTCATACCCTTAGTATTCAATTATTATTACCATGCTTTATTATTGATGCACACATAAAATCACCCCAAATCGATCCCTCGCATTTGAGAATCCTAAGAATATTTATCAAATATCGATCCCTCGCATATAAAGATAAATATCCCAGCGTTACGATTATATTCGCGTGCTTGTTTACAATCTAAACGTTATGCTCTATTCCTAGCAACGTAACGTAAAGAGTAAATGAATTCATTTCCAGTTTTAAGAGTACTTTCCAATTAAACTTAAAGACCTTATTTCATGAATCTATTGATCAAGTAGATTCAAGCGTTAAGTGCAGAATAGATTTACCAATAATAAATAGAAAAGAACTTAAGCAGAAATAAATATCAAAATAAATACTTAGAAGAGTAAGAAGATTACATCCAATCCTTTGAGAGAAGCTAGCCTAGCATGGGTAGAACCTCCATAGAAAATTTGGTGAAAAGATTCATCACCGCTTTCCGATTCGGCAGAGTTTCCACACTAATTTTCCCTCTCTTACTAACCTAAACTATCTACTAAAAGTGATTAAAAGAAGGCAAGAAGCTTAGGAAAAGCTTAGAGCAAGAGAGAGAAGAAAAAATCAAGCTTGGAATGGTGTAATGAGGCAATGGGGGTGCATGGGTATTTATAGGGAGGTGTCTGGCTGACTTTGCTCGCCCAGGCGACCAATTTACACATGTTTTGGTCGCCCAGGCGAGCTAAGGCCCACTTGCAGCATCCACTTGGCCCAATTGCCCAACCAGTTGCACGTCTGCTCGCCCAGGCGAGCAGTTTGCACAGTGTTTGCTCGCCTGGGCGAGTTAAAACTCTTTCTGGAAATAAACTTTTGGACCTTGGGCCTGTTTTGCTTGATGTACCTCCCAGTTTTACTTTCTGGTCCCCTTTTTGCTTGCTTTTTGATTTCGAAAGCCTCGGAAATCCTCGAATGCTAGCAAAACAAAAATAAAAACTTGGATGAATCTTTGAGACATATAATTACTATGTTTTTAACAAAGCTAACTAGATTAGGGCAAACTTTGACAGATATTCTTAATTAAAACTCAAGATAAATGCTTCAAATGTAATCCGATTTTCACTAAAATATGGCATTTATCAACTCCCCCCAACCTAGAATCTTGCTTGTCCTCAAGCAAGAGTAAAATTAATTGGAAACATATTTTATAAAGAATCAACTTCAAAAAATGATCAGAACATATTTTCAAATGGTTAACCTCAAAAATTGAAACCGAAAGATGAAATTCACATATCCAAAGAAAATTAAGATCATTTTACATGTCTTTTCTAAAGATATCAGAGGAAACAAATGACTGATTTGCACAGAGGAAAACCTCTCAGTGTTTAATTTTCTCATAGGTAAGTGTTTTATCTCATTTCCTTCACTGATATTTTATAGATTGATTTTGCAATTCATTTCCTATCAAATCAAAGTGCATAATCAACAAGGATCATTAGGACTTTTATGGCTGGGTTTTTGGTTAGAAAAGAAATCTTGGTTTTTCTAGATATTCAAATAACCTATGGAATAGGAGAGCATATATAGATAAAGTAGTGAAATTTTTACTTCCTATTTCTTCCTTTTCTTCCAAGATTTTTATTCATCTTTTTATTTACCCAACTTTGTATAACACGTTGAAAGCACAAGGAATTTATTTCCATTTCTTTTTCTTTCTCTTTCATTTCTTTTCTTTTCTTTCTTTTTCTTTTGCATGAATAGCATATAACCACATTTAGAAATCTTTTTTATTACAGCATGTAATACCCAAAGGAAGTTCTTCATCAATCAAATTATTTCCCTTTTTTCTCTCCTAACCTTAGGTAAGGTAGGGAATTCCTATCCTGGGTTAGGGTTTCAACAAAAAATTAACTGTTTGGCTCAAAAAGGGTTGCAAATGGTAAATCATTATATTCATGGGTATTTATAGCTTTTTGGCCAGTGGCTTTAAAATTTGTTCAAAAAAAAGAAAGACGGCCTAAATCATATCCATGCATCATATGTTTTGACAATTAGAAATTCATGCAAAATTACTATAAATCATATCAGTGAGGACACTCATTTGTAATTTATGTGGTTGCACACACTCACTTAGGCTTCAAGGTCTGTTTTCATGATCAAATCAAATCATTTGTTTCAGAAGATGTTCTTTATTAATTTCATGTAAAAACCTTGCCTTCATTTGAAATTTGGAAAAATCATCTCATTGGTTTTTCATTCTCAAGATTTTTAACCAAAAAATCATTTTGTTTCTGATCCAGTATCACAAAAAAATCAAGTTTCAAATTAATGTTGGTTGATTCTTTTCAAAACATGTTTCATTTCAAGAAAATTGTTTCTTTTAAGTCCCAAAAAGATTATTGTATTTAAACAAAAAGCAAAAATTTTGGTAAAATTTTCAAACAGATATGCTAATAATATATCATACCAAAAATAGTAATGTAGTAACTAAGGTATTTAGAAAGCATAAAATTATTCAAAAAGCAGTAAAGAAAAATTTAAATAGTGTCACAGTGTTTCAATTTGGTGCAAATCCATGAGATATCAACAGAAAGCTTTTACTCCAAATCATCATCATCCTCCTTTTCTTCTCTTTCAACATCTCCCTGCTGCTCAGCTTCCTGATCTCCTGCCCCCTCCTGAAACATTGGCCTGTCCCCAGGCCATGCTACAATAGCTCTGAACTGCTCTGGTGTGGGCCAAGGGAATGGAGCTGGGTCCTGTCGGTGCTGGTACTGGTGCTGGGTGTAGTCATAAAAACTCTGATTCAGCTGCACCTGCCCTCTATGATTTGCAGCCTGTTGGTCCGCCATATGTTGCATGTAGGTATGCATCTGGAGTTCCATTCTCTGCATGTGGGCAGAGATAGACTCTAAAGAAGCTGGCTGTGGTGGCTGCGCCTCCGGTACCTGTCTTGCTAAACAGTATTTCTCAATAAAAGCACGGTTAATAGGAGGGCGAATAGTCCTAGAGGGATGGACCTGGATTCCATAAAACTGACATAAACCAGTAATAAGGGCAGGGAATCCAAAAGCCCTATTAGCTCGCTCAGGGTTAAGAGGATGCCTAGGTGGCTCTAGGATGACAAATTGATGGATAGCATGTAAAATGATTTGAGCCACATTTACACTAAGATGGGTCATGATACTATATGCTAGTTGACACTTAAGCATGGGAAGATCAGAATTGTGGTCACTAGGCATGATGTTGCTTAGCAAAAAGGTCATCCATATCTGGGTAGTGGTGGTCATGTTTGTTCTCATTAACCTTACCCGATTACCTGAGACATTACGAGCAAAATCAGTACCTGGAATGCAAAGAAGTTGTGTCATAGCCGCTTCATCAAAATCATTTCTTCTTTCCATGTACTGACAAAGCTGACCCTCTGGTAGAACAAGTGGATTTCCTAAAAATTGGTTTATGGCATCAGAGTCATAGGAAATCCATTGGCCTCTGACAAATGATCTCTTATCCACTAAAGCTCCTTCTAGTGGCCAGGCATTTGCATAGAATTCCAGCACGATCTCAGGATCAAACTTTTGCAAAGGAGTAGCTAGTGGCCTCCATCTTCTTCGGTTAAGCTCATTTGGAAATTCAGTATATTCATCATTAAACAATTGAACTCTTCTTTCTTTGATGAATGACCAGTTTTTGACGATTTCAAATCGTTGCTGATGTTGCATGGTTCTAAATTTGTGAGGATCAAAGTCTATATTTGCTTGTGGGTTTGAACTTGATTCTTCTCCACCGTGTCTTGCTCTTTTGGATGAAAGCTTTTTAGGGGCCATCTGCAAAAGATGTTCACAATGGAAAAGCAAATGGAACTAATATCAATTAGTAAGAATATCAAAGCTGTTTACATGTGTATTCCATATTTTGGCACTTTTTGAAAAATTCAAAATCAGCCTTTGCACACCTTAACAATCAATCCACATGCAACCATTGTGACATCAATTTTCCACAAAATTCCTCCATTTCTTTTGCACAATTTAAACCAAGGAATTCAATCTATATGCTGTCTTCATGTTACGGATAATTCACTCATGTTTAAGACACAAAACCAAGTGCCAAAATTCCACAAACCATAGCTTAGTGTTTCATGATATCCAAATAAAAGACTATGTCTTGCATACCAAAATGCACATATTAATGGTTTTATCAAGTGATGTGGCCTAAATTATGATCCAATTAACATTTGAATGTGTTTAAGGCCAGTTTTGTGAATCATAACAATGCATTGTAGAAGCTGTTTTTATTGAAGCATTTCACCAAACACTTGGTGTGCATGCTTTGTTGCTCATAAAAATGAATAAGATTGGTATGTGTTTGCACCATTTTCAGGGAATAAGAAGAGTAGGCAATCAATATCATTATCAATTCAGAAACCACATTAACCAAAACATTGCAGA
>PYAF01002388.1:6485-17107 GCA_007407185.1 Glycine tomentella
TTATTAAAATTACTAAACTACTTATTTAGAACACTTATTCCTCCCATAATTAAGAGAAAACTCCATAGACTATGTCCATCCTTCTCTTATGATTTTCGGATGTTCGAGTTAGTCTAGATTAAACTCTTTTTAACCTATCTTCCAAAATTCGTAGAAATTCTATTTTAGGGTTCTCTGCCTCCAATCTTGCTGATAATTTTTTTATCTAAAAGTATTTTATCCAATATTCATGTTTCCACAAATTTCTGAAGTCATCTTGGTCATTTTTGACCTAAGGGTATTTTGGTCATTTACCACCCTAGGAACCTAACTGTCATTTCTGAAATTGTTCAAGGATATTTTGGTAATTTCTCCTAGTAAATATCTTACTAAAATATCTTGGGATACATTGGTCATTTCCAAAATTGTCCAAGGCAAAATTGTCATTTTCACCCTAGGGACATAAGCATCATTTCTGAAATTGTTCAGGACATTTCTGTAATTGTCACTCTAAGGGTATTCTTGGTCATTTCTAAAATGTCCAGAGCGTTTTTGTCATTTTGTCCTAAATTTTTCTACTGCCTCTTATTAACATTTTATTCTAGTAATTGACTGTAATTCCCAAAATTTTGGGGTGTTACAAGCACACCAAGTGTTTGATAGAAGGTTTCAAAGAAATAAAATTGATTATGTGGTGAAATTCGTGTGATTTGTGCATGGTTTATGAAGTTTCATGTGTTTGATTGGCCAAAGGTGTACATGTTGTTACATAAGCCTGTCCTATGTATTGGTGAAGTTGAAATATATTAAGTGTGTGTGTTGTTAAGTAGTTCTCTATAATTTGATAAAATTAATATGTGCTTGAAGAATTTATAATCTTGATGATGAGGAGGGAGTTAAGATGTATACTATGTTGATAATGAAGTGATGGAATCCTCATGTTGTTAAATGTATTGTGATTGTTTATGGATTCCAAGAGTTTTATTGAATTATGGTTGTATGCTTAGATTATGGTGTAAAGCTTTATGTGATGATTGAAAGAATCTTTACGTGTTGTTTTAAAAGCATATGCCATAAGTTGTTAAAGATGTTGAGCTTTGAAGAAGAATAATTAAATCATTCATGCATTTCATATGCATATGCCCTGCGGGGGTTAAGCCGTGAAGTTGTTGCCCTACGGGGGTTAAGCCGCGAAGTTGTTTGTCAGATAGCTAGAGTTGAGATTCGGATGTTCTAAGGTGATGAGCTGGGGGATAGCCACAGTGGGGAGATCACCTAGCCATGATGATCACATGTTGTAGGTGTGAGTCCTTTTGCAACACTGACCAATCCCGACTGGCCAATCCAACTCACGAGGTGTTAAGCTATCTTGACTGTGGCCACTGATAATGAGATGTTGAGAACCTGAGATCTCAGTCATGCATCATATAAAGAAGATGAGCATGCATTATATGCATTATCTGATGAGTACGTTGTGTGTTAAATAAATAATATGACTTAAACCGTGTGCTGCGTAGATGATGTAAATTAATCTGTGGGTGAATCATGCGTGCATATTATTTTATAAATATTATGATAACCATCTGGGTATATATTCTTTTGTATATGTTTTTATTCAAACTGTGTTTGTCATAAACTTACCTATTTTTGTGTCTGTGGTTGACACCTGTAATGACCCCAATGTATTTGGGCGAGCAGGAAAACAGTGGAGCATAAGCTGAGAAGGATTTTGAAGAAAAGATGATGAAGATGTGTTGATGATTTGTACTAGACCTTAATTATTTGTATTTTACGATGGCTTGTATTTGGGACTGTATAATGAACTATACTTTGGTCTGTATTGTTGGACTGTACTTAATCATTATAATTAAACCGTGAAGAGAGAATTCGTTTATAATATAAACAACTAGTAACCTGTGCAAGCAAAGCGAAAAGAATTTTCATAAAATTTATAACTAATCTGATCCTAATCCAAAGTGGTCACAAGATTTCATCTAAAATCAATCAAGCACGAGAGAGTAAAAGGAGGCGTTACACACAAGCTCCTACCAATTGGTCCATAAGGTAATCTATTCTAGGCAAAGGGTACTTGTTCTTAATCATCACCTTATTTAACTGACGGTAGTCTACACACAATCTCATGGTCCCATCTTTCTTCTTCACTAACAACATTGGTGCTCCCCATGGAGACACACTGGGTCTCACAAACTGCTTATCCAACAACTCTTTTAATTGTTTCTTAAGCTCGGCTAACTCTATAGGAGACATCCTATAAGGGGCTAGTGGATATGGGTCCGGCACTAAGTACCAAATCTATAGAAAACTCTATCTCTTTCTCAGGCGGTGAACCGGATATATCCTCAGGAGTTACTTTTTGAAACTCTCTAACAATAGGGAGGTCACCTATAGAAACCTTGGTATCTACTTCCAGGTTAGACAAGATCATGTACACTTGAGCATTTTCTTTCAAAGATGTCACAATTTGGCTGAGAGGCAAACAAATCAGATCAATAAAGAATTTTCTACCAGAAATCTCTACAAGAAAATTCAAACACACATCAGAAGTTAAAACAAAATCACTAGTTGGGGTCTCTACCACAAGATCATCACTCAAAGAAGACACAAAAAGCTTAAGTTTCTCCACAAGCAAGATATAAACGAATGGGTTGCACGGAAATCGAATAGCACAAGTAACAGAATCCTACTTATGAAATATTTACCTTGGATTAGATCTTTGGATTTTGAAGCTTCAGCACCATTAAGAGTAAAGACTCTCCCCGTGGCTTTTAGGCCAGACAGTTTGGTCCTTCAGACCTCTACCATTCTGCTTTTTCTTGGGATATGGGAAGTCTCTTTAAAAGTGACCCTTATGTCTATAGTTGTAACAGGTTGTGTCTTTATTCACACAGTTTGAAGAGATATGGCCTGGCTTACCACACTTGAAACAAATGATCTTAGTCGAAAAAGTAGTAGGCTTGCTACCACTATCACTAGAAAACCTCGTAGCAGCAGTCCTTTGATTGTTGGGACAATTACCATATTGCTTAGGAGATGATGGATATCCATGGAAAGCTAAAGGTCTAGAAGGATAGCCTGAAGCACTTCCTTTGGTAAGCTTTAAAGGACCCATGACAAGGGCTAGAACTCAAGCACTTCAAGACCACATCAAGGCTAATTTGGACAAGCATGAAGCACACCAACTTAAGAATAACAAGGGCTAGATTTTAATGTCTCAAGTTCAATTTAATTCCAATTAAATTCAGCACTCGGTAGAAGCAAAAGTAGAAACAATAAAAAGGTTTTTTAGTGCAATTGTGTAAAGAGGTGTAGGTGCACTTGTGTGTAATTTGTGTAGCAACTTAGTAAATTAGTTGGCTTCACTTAGAAGCTAAAATACTGCACCATTTCTCAAATTTGGGGCAGCCAAGGGTCACTTAGGAAAGCTTGTAATACAAGCTTCATTAAGCTTGCCTTAGGCTCCATTAGTATGCACTACAAGCTTCATTTGAATTTGCACTTCACTTGCATTTGCTTTGTACTTTCGTCGCCTATATAAGATGGTCAAAAACTGAATGTAACTAACTTTGGTTCATTAATACAAATCTGAAAATTTGTGTGAGAGTTTCTCTCTTGTTCTTGTGTGAGAATCTCTTGTTTCTTATCAATGGCTTCAAGCTATTGTGCTGATTCTTCCTTGACTTATTGGAGAGCTTCTCCATGGTATCTTCCACCTTCATCCCTAACCTTTCATCCATATTCCATTGCTAAAATTAAAAGCTTATAAACAGCCCAATATGCATGTGAAAGTGCTGAAGTTTGTGTTCTTGAAGATTGGGTTTCATTGCAAGGTAGATTTAGGAAAACTAATGGCTAATGGGTTCATCCATATATCAGGAGGGGTTGGGTATGGTTTTCCACGATTTTGAGCTCCAGCCTTATTGTTCTACATTGGGCCTGTATTCTGATAATATGCCTCCCTGTCTTGGGAGTCTTCATCCCATATCCTACACATGTTAATCAGCAGTGCGAACTGACGAACACCTTGATAATTCACAGCTTGCTTCACCTCAGGTCGCAAGCTATTCAAAAACTTCACATACTTTGAGCTTTCACCATCTCTCCCTTGGTAATGAGGAAAGTACCTCACTAACTCTTCAAACTTAGCTGCATACTCAGCTACAGTCATGCTCCTTTGCTTAAGCTCTAGGAATTCCATCTCCTTCTTGTTTCTAACATCTTCAGGAAAATATTTTTCCAAAAATACTCTCTTAAACGTTTCCTAGGTCACAGCTTGACCTTCATCCTCCATGCATTGGCAAGTGTTCTCCTACCAATACTCAGCTTCTTCTACTAGAGTGTAGTTGCCAAAAGCAACCTTCCACTCCTCCGGACATGCCATAACTCGAAAGATTTTCTCAATCTCCCGTATCCAGTTTTGAGCACCATTAGGGTTGTATCCTCCATTGAAAGCAGGGGGATTGTTTCGTTGAAAGCGGTCCAACCCTTGATACTTAGTAGCTCCAGTAGTTTCTCCTCTATTATGATTCCCATAGTCTGGGCTAAGGCTTAGAGAGCATTAGCTATCGCACGATCATTCCTACCAGCCATCACTTCCTGTGCACACCAAGAAGTGAGAACTTGGAAGGAATACACACAAGAAAAAGAATAAGAGAATTCCACACCTACTAAAAGTCCCTACTTAATTACTATTGAGAGTTGATGCCTCGAGAATTCACTCATCTACAACAGTTCTCTCTCGAGACATTAACGCTCATTCTTTACTCCTTGTATTCCTGACTGCTTGCCATAGTATCCCATTGCACTTCACGAATTATCTAGATGGCCAGTTTGATAACTCGTGACAAGGCATTGAAACTCATGGTATAAAAGACATCAAGATTACAAACATATTATGATAGCACTAACAAATCTCCATAACCCATGCAAAACAACAATGTGTGTAAGTCTCCAGCACAAACAATCCAAGCAACTACAAAACAGTCAAATACTCAAACATCAAACATTCAACAAGCAGACACAAAATGCACAGAGAAACACAACTAACTCACAACTCACCTGTCGAAAAGGTTTGACCTGCTCTATACCACTAATGTAACGACTCGCCTCGTCACTACGATATCACTAACTCTAATCGTGTAATTTCAAATTTTAATGAAGACTACATTAATTTGATTATGAAAATGAGAGTAAATTTATCGCGGTAATACCCTTATCACACAAATACATAAATGAATACATATGTATGTATATTTTAAACCATTACATATCATTCACATGTCAAAACAAAACAAAGAGTTGATAACAAAACACAATTCTTTTCCAAAAATGAATTCCAAGGTTATCACGTCGACTTGGAGGCTCCAGCAAAAAGGATCTCCATCCAAGGTCACCTACTGCTGCTCATCTGCTCTCACGAACAAAGGTTGGTGATCATCACATGTACCAACCACACGGTACAAAAATTGCAAGGGTGAGTTTATTATACCATATTAATAAATGTTAGTTTGTAGGTGTCCTAGAGGCAATCTAATTTATCAGTTGAACCCCTTGTACTATTTATTATTTCATGATTAATAAGAACAAACTTTATCTTTTTCATATTTATGTCTCACCTATATTTATAATAATATGCGTTTAAAGATAAAGGCCCTACGAATAGAATAAGTGTACACTCGAGGATCTATGATAGGGATTATGATCATGAGGATTCGAGGACACTACATGTCTATTGCCTAAAGCTAGTTCCTAGTCTTGAATCATCAAAAAAGGGCATTGATGATCTCAATAAGACTAGTACGACATCTTCTACTTGTATAGAGAAAGGTAAAGCTAGTTCCTAGTCTTGAATCATCAAAAAAGGGCATTGATGATCTCAATAAGACTAGTACGACATCTTCTACTTGTATAGAGAAAGGTAGGGACCTCATGGAATGCAGGCATGGTGATGCCTTAGTTGATGTCGTGGGTGGAACTGTTAGGGAACAGATGGCACTGAACTGACCCGTCGAGAAACTCTACAAGGATTCTTTAAAATATCATTGAATTTGTAAAGTCTCTCATCGTTTGGTAGTGCAGATCCTCCTAGTATTGAGGATGTCATCGAATACTTTGTCTTAGGGTTATACTTTGACTGTACGACTCTATCCGCTTGAAAATGGGGAGAACAGTGTACTCTTGGGTATAACCTGAATACATGAGTGTAGATGGACATACCGAAAGGACTCACAATCCCTTACGAGGGATTAGTCGTTCACAAGATCGGTAGGGCTTGGACGACTTCTAATTGACTCGGGAATCTATGCATATTAAAAGATCATGAAGAGTCATGATCTATCTTAGAGTCAATAGAAGAAGATTCCTAGTTCTTATGAAAAACTATATTTAGTCAATAAAGAGAGATGATATTTTATCCTTGTTCTCGACTAAATGTGAATGACGATGTGAGGGATGATGGAATCACGGTATCCAAATTAGAAATGTAGATCACTTGATCAACTCAATTATTTCTAGAGCCACAGAGCATTGTTAGTGTCTTATGTGGTTATTAAATGAATTGGGCCTGTTAAAAGATTTTAATTGGTCCAAGTTTATTTATGTCAGTGACTAATTGGGCCTAATGGGTCACACACAAAGGTTATTCTTTGTTGCAAGTTATAGCGAGTTTGAGCTAATAATTAGTTATTGGGCTTTATCAAGACTATGAGTTAAATTAGGTTAGCGTTTGACTTCAAGCCCACCTGAATCATGCGTCCTATTTGGGGCATTAGTGGTGAAATTGGTTTCTCCACTAATGGGCCCAAATGTGTTGACAGGCCCGATGGGCCTTGGATCATGATTCCTAGTAAGTCAAGGAGTTGACTTGACCAAAATAAGTTCTTGACAAATTCGAAATTTAAATTTGAAATTTGAATTTTGAATTTTGAATTTTGAATTCGAATTCAAATTCAAATTCAAATTACAAACTGAGAGAAGATTGAATTTATATTTGAATTTAAATTTGAAATTTGAAATTTGAATTTGAATTTGAATTTGAATTTTAAATTCTATGAGGTTAGGTTGTGGAGGATAATTTAAATTATCTAAATGAATTATCCAATAAAGATTGGATAAAGATTCTCTCAATAACATTGGTTGTTGAGGATAATTTAAATTATCTAAATGAATTATTTAATAAAGATTGGATGAAGATTCTCTCAACAACATTTGGTTGTTGAGGATAATTTAAATTATCTAAATGAATTATCCAATAAAGATTGGATGAAGATTCTATCAACAACATTGTTGTTTGAATTCTGAATTCAAATGAGTTATTGTTGCAACAAACTTTGGAGGGAGGAGAGGGGGAGAAGGTGGCGGTTTTTTTAAGACAATCTTGCTAGATTCTTTTTCAAATTTTCCCAACAACTTAGGCTGATTTGGAGTGAGAGGATAATGCAATGCAACAACCTCATCTCACCTTAATTAGGCACCTATGTGGGGAGGATTGAAGAGAAAAAATTTTACGCCTTCCTCTCTTGGTTCTGAATCAAGTTCTAGTTTTTCCTCTACCTTATCTTCTTTTCTCTTTGCTGCACCTTCACCTGACCTCAAGGAACCTTCATAGTCTTGAAAAAAGAAACCAAATACTTGAAAGCCTCATACCTTGCATGCGCCTGGCAAGCCACCAAGGAGAAGGAGGAATCATGGAGAAGAAGAAGTTCTCACTAGCAAGAAGGAGATAACCGTGTGGATCACCATTGGAGGGCGTCATCTTCTTTGAGCCTTCAAGTGATAAAGGTATTTCTAAAACCCCAACATATTTCAATGAGTAATTCCTACGCACACTCATATGAGGTGCATAGATGGTCTATGTTTCCACATCAAAAATTTTTTGTTTTAACCCTCATGTGAGCACACCATGGTTGGACCAAGGTGCTGCGTATTTTTTTTGAACTTTCAATAAATACCAGAAGATAATGATTAGCAAGAAAACATACACTAAACCAACTAGTCATCAACTTTTTCCACAATTCAAATCAATTATGCTCATAATGATGCATGCACCTGACTCAACTCTCAGAATGCAATGTGGTACCATTCTCATGGAAATAGCCTCTCTTAGGAAAATGATTCAGTAGTTTATCAGGGTCACCCTGTCGTGAACTGGCCATTCCCTCCCCCCCCCCATGGTGATTAGCCTAAGTCATAAAGGAATTCCAAACTGAGTGGCCCCTTAGTACTGTTGGATACAGGGGGAGCTGATCAAGAATGACAAAGAACTTATCAAGGATGATGAAAAAGCTTTTGGATTTTAGCTTTTTACATGCCATTCAATTGAAGGCATTAGTAATTTGTTAATATTGTTTGAGAGGTTTAATCTAAGATCCTTGTATTGCATAAATCATAATCATCATCATGCATACATGTTTTTAAGAAAAGTTTGAATAATTACATGATGCTTGTGGAATGATTCTCTCATGACTTTGTTTTTGAAAAAGCAAATATGTCAGCATTAATCAATTACTTTGTTTCTGTAATCGATTACATACGCAAAGGATATTTCAGAAAAGTCATATAGAACAGTTTAATCGATTACGAGACAAGTGTAATGATAAATGCCACATCTTAGTGAAAAACGGATTACATTTGAAGCATTTATCTTGTGTTTTAACCAAGAATATCTGTCAAAGTTCGCCCTAATCTAGTTAGTTTATGTTAAACATTTAGTAATTATGTTTCTCGAAGATTCATCCAAGTTTTATTTTTATTTTGCTAGCATTCGAGGACTTCCGAGGCTTTCGAAAAACAAAAAGCAAGCAAAAAAGGACTATAAAGCAAAACTGGGAGGTACAACAAGCAAATCAGGCCCAAGGCCCAAAACTTATTCCAGAAGGGACGTTTAGCTCGCCCAGGCGAGCTAATGTAGTACAAATCACTCGCCTGGGCGAGTGGATCAGCAAGTGGCCAAACAAGTGGGCCAAGTGGATCAACAACTTGGGCTTAAGCTCGCTTGGGCGACCAAATCATGCCTAAATTGCTCGCCTGGGCGACCAAACTCGCCCAGATCCACCCCTATAAATACTCATGCACCCCCCAAAGGCAAATCATCCCTCCACAAGCAATTTTTCTCTTCTTCCTCTTGCTCTAAGCTTTTCCTAGGCTTTTTGCTTCTTTAAATTCTTGTTTAGTGAGAGTTTAGGTTAGTGAAAGAGAGAAAATTAGTGTGGAAACTCTGTCGAATCAGAAAGCGGTGATGAATCCTTTCACCTATATTTCTACGGAGGTTCTGCCCATGCTTGGCTAGTTTCTCTCAAAGGATTGGATGTAATCTTCTTACCCTTCTAGTATTTCTTTTGATATTTACTTTTGCATAAGTTTTTCTATTTATTATTGGTAAATTTATTTCGTACTTAACGCTTGATATTACTTGATCACTAATATCACGAACTTAAACTCGAAGTGAGACTGAGAAGTAATCTTAGGGTTTGAAATGAATAAATTTACTCTTTACGTTACGTTGCTAGACATAGAGCATAACGTTTAGACTGCAAATAAACACACGAATATAATCATAACGCTGGAATATTTATTTCATATGCGAGACATTGATATTTGATAAATATTCTTACGATTCTCAAATGCGAGACATCGATTTGGAATGATTTTACGTGTGCATCAATAATAATAGAAAATAACTTATGCAAGGTAATATTAATTGAATATTAAGGGTATGAACGATGATATCCAATCCTACGCTCTTTAATTGATCAAACTCGTTTTATTTTCAGTAATTATTCGTAATCTTTGGTACTAGATTTATTATTCCGTTTCTTTTAGATTTTTGTAATTTCTATTAAACCACAATCACATGCAACTTCGTTCACACTCAATGTATATAAACTATTAAACTGTTAAGTTTTATTTGAATTAACTGAGTAAAAATCAAGTCCCTGTGGAGACGAACTTTTATAAATTTTGTAACTTACAACGACAATTGGTACGCTTGCCAAAAGTCTAACAAGTTTCTGGCGCCGTTGCCGGGGATTTGAATCATTTACTCAGTTCTTTTAGATTTAATTTATTAGTTTAGTAGGACTTTTTCTTATTTTTTGTTATTTACCTTATTTTTAATTTTTTGTATATAAATTCTCTTTTATTTTAACCTTGATGCTTACGGGATCTTGTAGTTTGTTCTTCTTCCTTTATGCGAAGTAAGTTTTCTGCAGATAAACTTTTGTTTGACCCAGAAATCACCAAAACAGAAAGGAAAAATAGGAAGAAAAAGAAACTAGAAGCCAGTGAGACATCGTCTATTGATCCTCCTTCATCCGAAAAGCCACCTGTTCGTGATAATATGGCCGATCGAGGGGAAGGTGAAGATAGACCACCAAGGAGGACTCTTGGTGACTATGCTTACCAACAAGGCCCAAAGCATTACAATAGGATAGTCATCCCTCCTTTCAACAATAAGGTTGTGGAGCTGAAGCCAGCATTACTCAGTCTGATTGGTTCACATCCCTTTTCAGGGATGGACCATGAAGACCCATACACTCACCTGTCCACATTCATGGAGTTATGCAGTACAATGGGAGCTTCTGACGAGGATGCGGAAGCTGTTTATCTTCGAGCTTTTCCTTTTTCTT
>PYAF01002388.1:24019-42692 GCA_007407185.1 Glycine tomentella
ATGATGCATGAATCTTTCTCAAATTCTCATCAATTGGTACCATAGTCAAGATAGCTTACTCTCTCTCTCGGAATTGGATCGACCAGTCAGGGTAGGTCAGTGTTGCAAAAGGACTCACACCCACACTACATGTGATCATCATGGGTAGGTGATCTCCCCACTGCCACTACCCCCCAGCTTAGACACCTTTTGTCTAAACACTCGTCTCAATTCTAGCTATCTGACATACCTCCTCTTGAGGTAAAATAACACGGACTAGCCCCCACCAGGCATATGCATATGAAACATGCATGAATGATTCTCTTTTTATCTTATATTTACCCTTCAATATCAATTTATATCTCATATTCTCATATGCTTAAACTTTACACTTTCAACATCTATCTTCATAAATTCAATATAATATGCATGCTTTCAACATAATTCTAGCATAAAGTTTAATATACATGCTCAAGGATTTATAGAAAACTTTTAACAATATATAACACACAAACTTTAGTAAAACATTCCATTATGTAATTACAATTCAAATCAACCATTTTCTTAAAGATAGTCATAATACATAAAGATTCAAGTTACTTACTTATTTAAATAATCATTCATTTAGCAAGCTTTATATCTTACAAGCATTTCATCGAACACATGGTATGCTTTCATAGAAACACTCAACAACACATAAAATAATACATAACTTTTACTAAAGCACTCAACCATGCAAATATAATCCAAATCCAACAACTTCTTGTATATATATACTTTACAAAGATTCAAACACTTATTCAAACAAACATCACTTAAACAAAGTAACACTTAAACTATATTTAGCATAAACTCCCCTATACATACCTTGTTTTTCTCTTAAAACTTGATAAACTTCTTCCTAAAAGCTTGCCCAAACTTTTCCCTAGCTTCTCCTAGCTTTCGTATTGCTTCAATATGGTGGAGTTTCTTTTCTAACTTGATTTAGGCTTGAAATGAAAAGATGGAAGAGATATGGAAGAGGGATTTCACGTGCACTTCCTCTTGGAGAAGGACTTTGTGTTTTTCGGTCCACTCCCTCCTTTATATAGGGTTGGACAATTGATTTAAAAAGCTTTTATTACAAAAATATCTCCTAAGTCATTATGGCTAACTTTCCACATGTTCCAATCACAATGGTCCTTATTTTTCCTTCATACAAGTGTCCCAATTCTTGAAAGTTATCCCTTCTTCTTGTATGTGCACGTGGAAAAACTAGGATTAGGGAAAAATGGTGCTTTTCTTCATTCTTCATTCTTGAGTTTATCCCAAAACCCGTTTTAGTAAAATATTGATTCTGGATTCGTTAACCGTTGGATCTTTTTAAAATATTAAAGGTATACTCCTATCCCACATATTTAACTTTTGACGATTGGGATTGTTGAAATAATGTCTAGAACTATCCACGTGTTCTGCCAAAGGAGACAAGATAAGATTTTCGCTTTTTAAGAAAAATCTATTTAAACTAGATCTACACCATACAAGTGTCTTGATACTTGTCCAATTCATGAAGCCTCTTCTTAATCTCCTTTCAAGTGTCCCTTTGAGTTGGCAAAATCATGAAGATTCATCATTATTCTCCAAGCTTCCCGTGAATGCTAGAGGAAAAAGGGAGAAAAATCTTCATCATGTGCCTTACAAGTGTCCTAACACTTCTATTCATCACATGGCTTACTTTTACAAGTGGCTTTCATGAATATTCTCCTCCTTTCTACATGGTTCTACACATGCTCTTCACACCTAGGGATGGAAACATAAGTTTCTCTTCCTTTTATACCATTGGATGCTTAAGAAAAACCTAATTCCACTTATTGGTTTTCTGTCACAAATTATTTTGATAATCTGCTATCTAAGAGTATTCTGTATTTTCATCAGGTTCTCACAGAATCCCTAAGAATATCTGATCATTTCTGGCCTGAAGGGCATTATGGTAAATTCATCATTTATATCAGGGGCATAATTGTCATTTTATCATAAAAATATCTATTCAAAATATCTAAGGGTGTTCTTGTTATTTCCAAAATATCCAAGGGCATTTATGTAAGTTTTCATTCTAAAATATCTTTCTAAAATATCTAGGGATATTTTCGTAATTTTGAAAAATATCCAGGGGCATTATTGTCATTTTAACCTCAAGGGCATTTCTGTCATTTCTAATTTACGATAAGGGTAATATGGTCATTTTTCCTCAAACATTTTTATAATACCTCTAATTAACATTTTACCCTAATAATTCAAATATAGTCCATTAATTCCTTCATAACCTAAGATTTCCATAAATGTTTGACTAGAGTTTTGAAATTTTGGGGTGTTACATGGTCAGGATCAATGGTAAGTATAGAAAGATGGTCAGCTAAATGATTTTCACTCTCTTTTTTATCCTTGATTTCTAAATCAAATTCCTACAAACGAAGAATCCAACAGATAAGTCTAGGTATAGAGTCAACTTTGACCAATGGACATTTTATAGCAGCATGATCAGTAAAAACCACAACCTTAGATCCTATCGAATAAGATCTAAATTTTTCCAAAGCATACACTACTGCAAGCAATTCTTTTCAATTGTTGCATAATTAATTTGAGCTTTTTCTATAAAGTTTTTGTTTCAAAATATTAAAAGCTTCTAAACATAATTCATCAAAATGAAATGAAACTTATTTGTTTAAGAGATTGCTCAAAGGCTTGACAATCTTAGAAAATTCCTTAATGAAATGTCTGTAACACCCAGCATATCCTAGAAAGCTTCTGATGCCTTTGACATTTGTTGGCGAAGGGAATTTTTCAATGACATCCACCTTGGCTTTGTCAACCTCAATGCCATGAACAGAGATTTTGTGGCCCAATACAATGCCATCAGTCACCATAAAGTGGCATTTCTCCCAATTGAGCACAAGATTTGTTTCAACACACCGCTTTAGTACAATGTCAAGATTAGACAGAGATAAATCAAAAGAAGAGCGAAAGACAGAGAAGTCATTCACGAATACTTCAATACTCTTCTCAACGAGATCAAAGAAAATAGCAAGCATACATAGTTGAAAAGTAGTAGGAGCATTACAAAGACCGAAAGGCATCTTCTTGTAAGCAAAAACACCAAAGGGACATGTAAAAGCTGTCTTCTCTTGACCATTAGGATTAACATTGATTTGATTATATCCTGATTACCATCAAGAAAACAATAGAATTGTTGGCCTACTAGTCTCTCCAGCATCTGGTCCATGAATGGCAATGGAACATGATTTTTTCTGGTGGCTTTATTGAGCTTTCTATAATCAATACACATTCTCTAGCCTATAATAGCACGAGTTGGAATAAGCTAATTTTTTCATTCTTTACAATAATTATACCACCTTTCTTTGGAACTACGTGTATAGGACTTACCCGTTATCTTAAATATGATATATCATTCATGCCTCCAATAGCTTGACTACCTCTTTTCTGACAACTTCCTTCATGGTTGGATTGAGGTGTCTCTGTGGCTGAGCTATAGGTTTATATTCTTCATCCATTAAAATTATATGCATAAAATAAGAAGGATTGATACCTGTGAGGTTTGATAAGGTCCAACCAATGGCTTCTTTGTTCTCTTGCTAATTTTTTACCAATCTTTTTTCTTCTTCTTCAGAAAGATTTGCATTAATGATAACTGGTCTCTGTGAATCACCTGTAAGAAAAACATATTTCAAATGTGGAGGTAATGCTTTCAGCTCCATCTTTGATTCTGCATTCTACTTATCTTCTTTCAATTCTTCAAAGAAAGGTTGGTGTTGGATATAGGGGGAGCAGAAAGAAGATGAAACAATAAGCTTGTGCTTAAAACAAAGTTTTGAGCTTTTCACATGCCAAGGAATTTGTAATTTGGTCAAGTGTATGAGAGGCTAATCTTATGATCCTTGCATTGCATGAACATGATTACTAACATGCATACATGATTTCATTAAAGCATTAAAGCTATTCATGTTTGTGAAGAGAAATTAAATTCTCATGGTTAAGTTTTTCGAAAAACAAAATTCCACTGCTTTAATTGATTACAGGCTTTTTGTTTTAAATCTGGAAAAGCCATGAAGAACATTTTAATCGATTACAAGCTACTCGTAATCGATTACTTAGCACAAAATAAAAATCATGTTTCCCTGTCTTAATCGATTACCATGATATCCTAATCGATTACTGATGTTCATTTTTAAATGTGCATGACTGACTTAATCGATTACCACAATCTGTAATCAATTACACAAGCTTGTTTCAAAACTATACTTGTCTACTTTAATCGATTACCACAATATGTAATCGATTACATGAGCTTGTTTCAAAACTAAAACTGTCTACTTTAATCGATTATGACTCATGTTAATAGATTAATTTGCTTATTGCAGTTTTCCAGGTATTGTTAAGAATATTTTAATCGATTATTTGGCAATTTAATAGATTACATGGCACTAATTTAATCAATTACATGGTGCTTTAGTCGATTACATTCTGTTATATAAATTGGCTATAAATAGATTGAAGGCTTGTCTAAAATTACAACTTACAGACCTCGATTTTTCTGAGCATATACAAGTATTCTCAAAGTTAGAAAGGATTTTGTTAGTTAGCAAAGTTCTTGTCCTACCTTTTAATCTTCATAGTATATTGAAAGATTTCTTGGGCAAGATTTTCAAAGAAGTTTTAGAGAGAAAGTTTCGAATTTGATTTCTGCATTTCAACTCTAATTGGTAAACCATATTCATTCATATTCATTGGATCATCAGGTTATCCCTCTCCATTATCTCTTATTGTAAATTCATTTTTTGTATTCTTAGTAGTTTGAAACTATTGTAAAGGGTTCTCTAAGCTTTTTCTAGAGTCGGTTTCTCTAGAGGGAAAAAGTAGAGAAGGTTTCTCTATGTCTTAATCACTAGGAGTCTAATAGGATTGTAGATTTATGTTCTTTATCTAGGTTTGATAAAGGGTGATTGTTGTAAAGCTTGTAAAAACTGAAAATTGATAATAGTGGAACTCTAATCTAATGTTGATTAGAAGAACTAGATGTAGCTTCTCTTGAGAAGTGAACCAATATAAATTCTTGTGTTGTTCTTTATTCCTTAATCTCTTCTTGTTATCTTGATCATTAGTTCTTGGTGTTATTTTCATTACTCAACAAGTTCTGGTTTTAAGCAATTGACTTCTTGGGCTGAGTGGTTTGATTGATTTGAAGCATTCTTAGTTTAATTGTGTTTAAGATCCTATAAATCTGATTTTCTAAATAATTTTTTAAAAAGATCAAGTTTAAACCAATTCACCCCCTCTTGGTTATTATGGGTATTCCTATTGTTTTCAGTTGGTGGTAAGGAATTTCCTTGAAAACATCTAGCTATTGGAGACAATCTAAACTCTCATTATCTTCACATTCACTCATGTCTTCATATGCTTCAGTCAATATTTTCTCTAAGCCATCTTTTCTTTGAATGAACCTCTTGGAGTCAGAAATCACTTCATCCAAGACATCTACTCTAAAATACTCTCTCTTATCTTTAGGGTGCTCCATGGCTTCAAATACATTGAATTGTACTTCATCATCTCGCACCCTAACAGTGAGTTTTCCTTCATCAATATCAATCAAAACTTTAGTAGTCTTCATGAAAGGTCTTCCAAGAGTCAAGGGAACTTCACTATCCTGATCCATATCCATCACTAAATAGTCGACTGGAAAGAAAAATTTGCCTACTTTCACCAATACATCTTCAATAATACCATAAGGATGCTTAATAGTTTTGTCAGCTAGTTGCAAAGCCATCCTATTTGGTCTGATTTCTACTTCTCCTATCCGCTTGATCATGGACAAGGGTATTAGGTTGATCCTTGCACCTAAAACAAGAAGTGTCTTTCCCACTGATAATCTCCCAATAGTCACAGAAATTATGAAATTACCGGGATCTCTGGATTTCTCTGGAATGGATTTTTGAATAATTGCATTACAACTTGCATCTAACTCTATTGTTTCATCATCCATAATTATTTTCTTCATTGTAAGCAAATCCTTCATGAATTTAGCATATGTTGGCATCTGCTCCGATGCCTTAGAAAAAGGAATGTTAATATGCAATTGTTTGAAAATGTCTAAGAAACGCTTGTATTGCCTTTCCTTAGCTTTCTTTAACGAAGCATGTGGATAAGGAAGATGTTGAAGTAGTGGATGGTTTAGTACAACTATGCCTTTGTCAGTTGCTTGTTTCTTTGATTTCTACTTCTCTTCTTCACTTACCACTTTCTTTTCCATTTCTTCATTAGTCATTACTTCATCATTTTTCTCTTTCTCTTTTTCAAATCCTTCCTTTTCATAATTTTTCTACAACTTCTTCATTTTTCTTTTGCTCACCATCTTCTTTCAAACAAACCATAGTCCCCCTCATTGTTGTAATTTCCTTGCATTGTTCCTTTGGGTTAACCTGTGTCTTTGCTGAAAAAGATCCACCTTCATGCTCAGACAGTTGTTTTGCAAGTTGTGCAACCTGAACTTCAACATTTTTAATGGAAGCATCAGTATTCTTGTGATTTGTGATGGACATCTGCATAAACTGAGTCAAAGTATCTTTTCTTTTTGACATTTTATCAGGCTGAGCTTGTTGTTGTTGTGGACCTTTATTTGAAGCACCTGCAAAAGAATTATTAGAAGGACCTGCAAAAGCATAGTTAGTGGGACCAGAATATGCATTATTATTTTTTTCCCCTCCAGCCATAAGGCTGATTTGAACCTGGACCACCTTTGTAGCCTTGGTAATTTCCTTGAAAGTTCTGTTGAGGTCGGATTTGATTCTGCAAATAATGGGCCTCCTCTTCCTATTGCCAATCACTAGGTACTGAACAGTGACTATTCTAATGGTCACCGCCACAAAAATCACATCTTAGGACTTGTTGAAATTGATGATGAGCTTGGTGTGTTTTATGTGATCCACCTTTATGAAATTGTTGAGGAAGTTGACCTATCTGTTTCGTTAAGGCCTTTATTTGTTGAGTCAAGAGTTTATTTTGAGCTAGAATTGCATTCTGAGTATCCAACTCCACTATACCTTTTCATTGAACCGGAGACCTATCATGGTGACTTTGATAATCACTGGCTACTATGGAGTCAATGATTACAATTGCTTCCTGAAGGGTCTTAGATATCATAGTACCTCCAACTTAGGCATCAATAATCATCTTTATCTGAGGTCTCAAACCACTGTAGAAAATATGTAGTTGTGCAACATCATCAAAATTATGGTTTGAGCACCTCGATAGTAAAGATTTGAATCTTTCCCATGTCTCACAGAGAGGTTCATTAGACCCTTGGGAAAAAGTAGCAATGGCTGATTTTGCACTAATGAACCTGGATGGAGGAAAGAATCTCACAATGAATTTTTCCTCCACTTCTTCCCAAGTGTTGAGACTTTTGTTTGGATGTGATTGGAGTCATGTCTTGGCTTTACCTGTCAAGAAGAACGGAAAAGCTCTAGGGTAGACAACTTCAACATCTTCATCAGAAGCTCCTATGGTACTACATAGCTCCATGAAGGTAGACAATTGTGTGTATGGATCTTCATGATCCATTCCAGCAAAAAGTTGTGAACCAATCAGACTAAGCAATGTTGGCTTTAATTCCAAAACCTTGTAACTGAAAGGAGGAATGACTATGTTGTTGTAATTCTTTGGTCCTTGTTGATAAGCATAGTCACCAAGAGTTCTCATTGGTGGTCTATTTCCTTCTCATCCTCTATCAGCCATAATATCAATTACAAATGGCTTCTCTGGTGAAGGAGAACCAATAGAAGAAGATTCAACTAGTGGCTTACCTGTTGCTTGTTTCTTTTTCTTCATGTTCTTCCTTTCTGATGGAGGTCCAAGACAAGCCAAAAGTCTAGAAGGGAAGCTTGAAGCACTTCCTTTGGTTACCTTCAAAGGACCAATGAAAAGAGCTAGGACTCAAGCACTTCAAGACCATATTCAAGCCAATTTGGGCAAGCATGAAGTTGCACACCATATCAAGGATGACAAGAGCTGGATTTTGATGTCTCAAATCCAATATAATTCAATAAATTCCGGCACTTGTTAGAAGAAATTCAATAAAACATTTTTAAATAAGTTGCTACTGCTTTAATCGATTATTTTGGCTTTATAATTGATTACAGGATGTTTAGAAGCAATCAGGAATAAGCCCTTACTGCTTTAATCGATTAAATGGCTAGTGTAATTGATTATTTCAGTTTCTAACTGATTTAATCGATTATAATAGCGAATTAATAGATTACAAGAATGTCAGTAGGAAGCAGGAATCATGACCTTACTATCTTAATCGATTAAATGGCTAGTGTAATCGATTATTTCAGTTTCTAACTGATTTAATCGATTACAATAGCGAATTAATCGATTATACCAGTCTGAGAAGGCTACTGCACATTTTTGGGAAGCCAAAGGTCACTTAGGTAAAGCTTGTCTTACAAGCTACGTTTGGGGCTTCATTTTAGCTTGCATTTACATTACATTTAGGGTCATTTAGCTTATTAATTCGTGGTCTATATAAACCACTCACAAACTAATTGTAATGACTTTTGGATGATTAATACAATTTCTGAATTATGGTGAGAGTTTTATCTCTTATTCTTAGTCAATAACTTTTTGTTTCTTATCAATGGCCTCTCAGCTATTGTGGTGATTCTTGCAAGACTTATTGGAATTCATATTCCATGGTGTCATTCCAACTCATTCCTATTTTACTTCCACAATCCATTTCTGAAATTAGAAAAACATAAATATCCCCATTCAAGAGAAGAGTTGAATGAATGAATTAAGTTATTAATCAATCCAGGTTGTATGAATGTCAATGTACAGACTTATCTGTTTTGAAAACTCTTTTTCTCATAAACACATCATTTATAAAGCCAATAACCTTTTGATCTCACACAAGATGTGTCTCTCTTAGTAAATCAGTATCTTGCTCTTTTGAATGCACTTAGAATTCTTTGTAAATCTCAATCTCAAAGGATAGTTCGTTCTTAACTTGTTCTTGTCTCTTTTTAAAGTGCATAGCCATAAAGCTTTAAATAGAAAAATTGACTTTACAGAATGTAATTGATTAATCCATTAAAGTAATCGATTATTTTAACATATGTAATCGATTAATCCACAAGATAATTGATTAATTTGTTCTTGAGCTTTCTGGAAAATCTTTCACGAACAAGATAATCGATTAATACGTGATGTAATCGATTAAAGTAGTCAATGATATTTGAAAGTAAGCTTTGATAATCGATTACAGAAGACTGGTAATCGATTAAAGCAGACAAGCTCATGTGAGAATTAAGCCTGTGTAATCGATTACAAAAGAATGATAATCGATTAAAGCAGCCAGACAATTTTCCAAATAAGCCTTGGTAATCGATTACAGATGAGTGGTAATCGATTAAAGCAGACATGCTTAATTCGTAAAATACACTTGGTAATCGATTACAGAATAGTGGTAATTGATTAAAGTGTTGTTAATGACTTTTCCAGAAATAAACACAAGCATGTAATCGATTACATAAGAATGATAATCGATTAAAGCAGTGCACAATCTGATTTTTCCAAAACCATAAGCCATGAGATTTTCTTTTCAAATGAAATATTTAATCCTATTTACTAGATATGAATGCATGTAATATGAATTATGCAAATGCAATGCAAGGATCACTAGGTAATGTACTTGAACCACTTAGACAAATTACAAATGCCTTCAATTTGATTGGGCATGTAAAAAATGTTGAATATAAGGGGAATTGCAAGAAGAAGCTTGATGTTTGCTTGAAGATATTTTTTGCTTTTTACATGCCCAATCAAGTATGAAGGCATTTGTAATTTGTTTAAGTTTGATTCAAGTTCATTGCTTTGTGATCCTTGCATTGCATGTGTATTTCACATAAACATGCATTCACAATTTCATTAAAATAAGAAAACTAATTTTAAAAGAGACTAAGTTCTCATGGTTAAGTTTTTGGAAAAATGAAAACTTATTGTTTTAATCGATTACACAAGGTTTTAATCGATTAAATGCTTTTGTTCTGAATCTGGAAAATCCATGATTAACACTTTAATCGATTACCATGAATTGTAATCGATTACACAAACTTATTAGAAAACTATGCATGCTGCTTTAATCGATTACCATAAATCATAATCGATTACACAAGCCTATTTGAAAAATGTGCTTTGCTGCTTTAATCGATTACATTGCGTAATAATCGATTATTCTGTTCGTAAACATTTTTTAGAAAGTTGAGGAACAATTTAATCGATTATTTAGTATCTTTAATCGATTACATATGGCAAAATAATCGATTACACCAGCGAATTAATCGATTATTGTCAGTTAAATAGACATTGAACAAATTATTCAATACACATGAGTGACTTACCCAAAAGACACTAAGCTTTCTAAGAGTTCAAGAGACTGATTTCTAAGTGAAAAACACATCTTGTGAAGATCAAGATTTCTGAGTTTTTCTATGAAGATGTGTTAGAGAAAAGAAGTTTTCAAGATATTGATTCTAAGCATTAGAATTCATACAACCTGGAATGTGTGGTAATCCCAATTCATTTTTCATTCATTCATACATGAAGGATTACAGGTTATGTCTATCTTGAATCTTTCTTTTTAAGAGTTTGTGAAATTTGTATTCTTTTGTGTTAAATCAATTCGATTCTATCAAGCTTTCTAGAGTAAGTTTCTCTAGGTGAAAGATCTGAGTAGTGTTCTCAGAGTCTTAGTGATTTGTCTTCTAAAAGGGTTTTAGAATTCAGATTCTTTATCTAGGGTTGATAAAGATAATCCCTTGTAAATTGCTTGTAAATAATATTTTGATTTAGTAAAAACTCTGACCTAGTGTTGGTTGGAAGACACTGGATGTAGCCTCCAAGTTTGTGAGGTAAACCAGTATATATTGATGTGTCTCTTATTCTAATTTTGTATATCTCTCATTGCTTGTATTTGGGTAATCAAGATATAATCAACAATACAAATTTTTTGGCATTTCTTGCATAACAAGATTGATCTTGGTTGATAGAAAAGTTCTGGTTTGAAAAGGTTTTTAAGTGATACGATCCAAATTTCAAATTCCGCAAATAGTTTCAAGTAAATTTTTAAATACCTGTTTTAAACCAATTCACCCCCCTCTTGGTTTATTTGAAGAGTGTTCATTGTATTTTCAAAAAGCTAAAACTTCAAACCAAATACTTCATCCTTGCTTTGATAAACTTGCAGCTCCAACTCCCAACTCCCCTTGTATCTAACACTTGGTCCAACCAAGGTGTGCTCACATGAGGGTAAAATAAAAAAAAAATCATGCAAAAACATAGATCATCTATGCACCTCATGTGTGTATGCTTAGGAATTACTCATTGAAACACGTTGGGGTTTTAGAAATAGCTTTATCACTTGAAGGCTTAAAGAAGATGATGCCCTCCAATGGTGATCCACACGGTTATCTCCTTCTTGCAAGTGAAAATTTTCCTTCTCCTTGATTCCTCCTTCTCCTTAGTGGCTTGTAGGTGCATGCAAGGTATGAGGTTTTCAAGTATTTGGTTTCTTTTCTCAAGACTATGAAGGTGCCTTGGGGTTAGGTGAAGGTGCAGCAAAAGATGAGAGAAGATGAGGTAGAGGAAAAACTAAAACTTGATTCAGTACCAAGAGAGGAAGAGGCAAAATTTTTTTCTCTCTCAATCCTCCCCACATAGGCGTCTATTTAAGGTGAGATGAGGTTGTTGCATTGCATTATCCTCTCACTCCAAATCAGCCGCAGTTTGTTGAGTATTTTGAAATTCAAGATGTTACTAGAACATCCTTGAGTTTGTTCCACTCTTGCAAAACTTGAATTCAAAATTCAAGTGAATGGATCCTATCCATTTGTTGCAGATAATTTGAAAAAGAATCTATCAAGATCCTCTCATCAAAACCGCCTGTTTCTCTCTCTCATCCCTCTAAAGTTTGTTGCAACAAAAATTCAAATGATAATGTTGTTTAGAGAACATTTATCCAATCTTTATTAGATAATTTATTTAGATAATTTAAATTATCCTCAACAACCAATGTTGTTGAGAGAATCTTCATCCAATCTTTATTGGATAATTCATTTAGATAATTTAAATTATCCTTAAAAACCTAACCTCATAGAATTTAAAATTCAAATTCAAATTTCAAAGTCAAATTCAAATTTAAAATTTGAAATTTAAATTCAAATATAAATTCAATCTTATCCCAGTTCGTAATTTGAATTTGAATTCGGATTCAAAATTCAAAATTCAAAATTTCAAATTTCAAAATTCAAAATTCAAAATTTCAAATTTCAAAATTCAAAATTCAAAATTCAATTCAAATTTCAAATTTCAAAATTCAAAATTCAAGTTTAAATTTTGAATTTGCCTAAAACTTATTATGGTTAAGTCAACTCCTTGACTTAATAGGATTCATAGCCCAAGGCCCATCAGGTCTGTCAACACATTTGGGCTCATTAGTGGAGAAACCAATTTCACCACTAATGCCCCAAATAGGATGCATGATTCAAGTGGGCTTGAAGTCTAACTCTAACCCAGTTTAACTCACAGTCTTGATAAATACCAATAACTAATTATTAGCCCAAACTCACTATAACTTGCAACAAAGAATAACCTTTGTGTGTGACCCATTAGGCCCAATTAGTCACTGACATAAATAAACCTAGACCAATTAAACTCTTTTAACGGGCCCAATTCATTTAATGACCACATAAGACACTAGCAATGCTCTGCTGCCCCAGAAATAATTGAGTTGATCAAGTGATCTACCTTTCTAATTTGGATATTGTGTCTCCACCATCCCTCACATCGTCATTCACATTTAGTGAGCAAGGAGAAAGTATCATCTCTCTTTATTGACTAAATATAGCTTTTCACAGGAACTAGGAATCTTTTTCTATTGACTCGAAGACAGACCATGACTCCTCATGATCTCTTACTATGCATAGATTCCTGACTCAACTAGAAGTCATCCAAGCCCTACCGGTCTAGTGAACGACTAATCCCTCGTAAGGGATTGTGAGTCCTTTCAGCATGTCCATCTATACTCATGTACTCATGTTATACCCAAGAATACACTGTTCTCCCCATTTTCAAGCAGATAGAGTCGTACAGTCAAAGTATAACCCTAGGACATAGTATTCGATGACATCCTCAAGTCTAGGATGATCCGCACTACTAAATGATGAGAGCTTTACAAATCCAATGATATTTTAAAGAATCCTTGTGGAGTCTCTCGACGGGTCAGTTCAGTGTCATTTGTTCCCTAACAGATCCACCCACGACATTAGCTAAGGCATCACCATGCCTACATTCCATGAGGTCCTTACCTTGTACCTTTATACAAGTAGAAGATGTTATACTAGTCTTATTGAGATCATCAATGCCCTTTCTTGATGATTCAAGACTAGGAACTAGCTTTAGGCAATAGACATGTAGTGTCCTCGAATCCTCATGATCATGATCAATATCATAGTTCCTCGAGTGTACACTTGTTCTATTCCTAGGGCCATTATATTTAAACACATATTACTATAAATATAGTTGAGACATAAATATGATAAAGATAAAGTTTGCTCTTATTAATCATGAAATAATACACGGTGTTAACTGATAAATCACATTGTCTCTAGGACATCTACATACTAACATCAATGTCATTAAAAACAGTTCAATCGAATTAACTTCTAAATCAATTGAAATTCCAAATCGGATTGCAATATCATCCAAACAATCTATGATTAAAATTCAAAATTAGGAAATAAATCTATAACCTAATTCTATTTCAATCCTAAACATATTCATAATCATGAAAATCGAAAAAAGGATTGAAGAAGAAGATCAACATTCGCATAGAAATTAGAATACCAAACCAGAACTCAAATTCCCCTTTCTTGGCTGGATCCTTAGATTGATTGATTATTTAGCCTTCCATGATCATCATCAATGTAAGAGCAACGAAATTTGTATGACAAAATAAAAGAACATAGATGAAAGGAAGAAGAAAAATAAAGAACAATTGAGCGAAAAAGAGAAAATGTTTTAATTCTGAAAACTGCTAAAAGAAACTACAAATTCTGTTTGTCTCAAAAAATAAAGTGTAACTCTTCACTAACTAATTGCACTAAAACATAGTGACTTTGTCAGTAGTAAAGGATGGGCCATGATTAGGCCCATCTAATCTTTAACTAATTACTAATTACACCAATTCGCAGCCCAAAACTCAAGTGCAGGGATTCTCACTTCCAAGCCTAAAATGACCCTTAAATTGACAGAATTGGCCTCGTCTTATATCTGAACAAATTGTAGATCTTTTCCTTATCTTTCTAGGGACTATTCATATACACCATTTGGATTTCTGTAGAGCTTTCTACGTTCTGCAGAATGAAGATAGGTCAAGTAAGCAAAAAATCCAAAAATAAGCAACAATTATCAATTAAGCCCACTTGTTTGCCTAAGACAAAAACTGAGTTAGAGTGAGGAAATAAAAGTCCAAGAGAAGTCAAATAAGCTAAGAAGAATAGAAAAATATTAAACTAAAAACACTCAATCAAACCAGCCATTCTAATACTCAATCAATTGCATATTAGTGATCATTTGCATGTAATTTGTAGATCAATGTAGAGAATGTTTTATACCAAATTGCATGATCAAATTGTTTGAGTAATCTCTGATGGATTAGTTAATCTTTAATTAATCATCCCTAGAATTTATTTTATCATTTGACTTAAATTGATAGATCCATGATCATTGAGGTATTGATTTTAGACAAAGAGCTTCTTCTGACCTTGATTATAGGCTTTAGGGCGGAGTGGAGCAGCCGTGACACGAAGTTCCTTACCTTAGCTGGATATCGATGGTGCCACCTGTAACACCCTGAAATTTTGATAACTAAAATTAGATGTTTGATGCCTTTGTTGTGTTATTTGATTGTTTGATAAGTTTGGATTAGTTTAATGGTTGTGTAGATTAACCTTGTGCATGTTACCCTTATGCAATTGATTGGTATGTATGTTAATCTGCGTGAAGTTTGTTTGATTTATGGTTGACGTGAGAGTGATAGTTTATGTAACGCCTCAATTTATCATCTTGTTATTATTGATTTTTAATGAAAAATTACTTTGCAAATTTACTAAAAATTATTAAACCAATGTTACTATTAATTAATATTCAAAAGATTTCTATGTCTGGTTTATTTATAACTAAAATATACTGTAAAATACAAAACAAACTGATATAGAATCTATTACATAGTACACATAACTAAAATATTTATTACAACAAAACATCTTCAACAAAATCCTTCATCAAAAACAGCTTGCCAATCCTTCTTTACTATTCATCTGCTCACCTAAATAAAATCGGGGTCATAGCAGGTGTCAACCACAAACACAAAATACAGGGTAAGTTTATGATAAACATAATTTAAGCAAATATATTCAATATGCAAATATTCATAACAACATCCTTAAAGATGCATAATTCTTTTAGACTCTTATCATGATGCATAATTCTCTTGAACTCTTATTATTTGGTACCAACAGTCAAGATAGCCCCATCCCAGTGGCACATAACTGAAACGATCAATCAGGATCTCACAGTGTTGCAATAGGATTCTCATCCACACTTATGTGATCATCATGGGTGGCGTGATTTCCCCACTGCCAAGTCAACCCCCAGCTCAGACTTCTCTTATCTGAACGCTCAAACTCAGTTCCTGCAGCTATCTGATACACCTCCTCATTGAGGCAACTCTTATATATACCTCCTCTCTGAGGTAACTCTTATATACACCTCCTCTGTGAGACAATTCTTATGAGACACATGATGTAACACCCTCATATTTCCATATACATGTGAATTTTTTGTAAGTATGCATTTCTAGATAGAATGACAAAAATTGTGATAACCCTAACCCTGCGCGACAGCGCGGGGATTCAGCTCAGAAAACCAACACAGGGGTGTGGCGCGGATGGCGCCGGGCTGGCGCGATCAGCGCCAGGTCCTCTGGAAGTTGGCACGAGTAGCGCCAAGTTGGCGCGAGAAGCGCCACAGTCTCTGGAGTCTGGCGCGATCAGCGCCGGTGTGGCGCGGTTAGCGCCAAGGTCTCTGGAGATCCACGCGATTGGCGCGGGTATGGCGCGAGTCGCGCCACCTGCACCGCCGTAGTGGCGCGAGTAGCGCCAGAAGTGGCGCGGATCGCGCCAGAGGTCGGGCAGGCCTAGTATAAAGGGCAGATCGCGTTTTTGGGAAGGAAAAACTCCTTCTTCTCCCTCCCAACGTCCTGGACCTCCATTAATGAGTTTTCAAGCTCCCTAGGACCATATTTGTCAGCCTAAACACGTCCCTGTGACTTAGAAACGTGTTTTAACCGATTAAAAGCTAAAAACCTTCATCAATTCCTAAGCTTAGAGCAAAATCCCAACCTCCAGAGAACCTCAGAAAAGCGAGTGTGGGCGAAAACCAGAGGCGCAGAACGGACAACAGAGCTTAGGAAAGCTGTCCTCCAGCCTTGTGGGTCGCCACTGAGGTAAGAAATCTGAATTTCTTTGGTTGATTTTGAGGTTGAGAAATAGGTAGACTTTGGGAATTTTGTTGATCTGGGGCTAGAATTAGCCCAGAGTTCTGTTGGGAACTCTGATTAGAATTGCCTAATGATGAAGGAATAGCTTTCAGTTTTTGATTCTGATGACTTTGGAGATTGGCTCTGTGAATGCATAAGTGACCGGTGTAGAGTCACTTGGTTATGCATTTTGTCATGCATGAGCCATAACTGAGTCTGTGTTGAGCCTGAAAGGTTGTTTGAACGGTGCCTGGGTTGAAGGCAAGACCGTTCTAGAGATATTCTGAATTGTGGGTTAGGATTTAGAAATATGATATGTGTTGAGTCTGTGATGACTCAATGGCCCTGATACCAGCTTTGATATACTTGTATAACATGAGAAAAAGCCTTGTGTGGGCAGAATTGATTCAACCCTAGGATAGGGGATTTATGATCTGATACATTCTATGATTGAATGTGTGTGAAATGGAATGTGATATGATTTACTTATGCCTTGATTAGGCATTGAGTCTGAGACAGTTGGCGATGGAAGCCATAGACCTGGAAAGGAACTACGAGCTGACACCTTACCAGGTAAGTTCAGTGTTCCCTGGGGATGAATTCCCGTTTTGGTTGCACACCACACTCCTGGGGAGTGTTGGTCATGATTCATGATGCATGCATTGGCTGTGACCCTATTGTAATGAGATTATATGCATTGCATTGGATATTTGTGCTGTGCTTGCTGTGCTTGTGATGTCTGTTGGCCAATAGAAGAATACCGGCGTTGAGGAGCTCCGCCGTGTATTCTGGACGTTGAGGAGCTCCGTCCCTGGCATCGAGGAGCTCTGCCAGAAAGCTGTTGGCCAACAGATGTATACCGGCGTTGAGGAGCTCCGCCGGGTATTATGGGGGTTGAGGAGCTCCGCCCGTGGCATTGAGGAGCTCTGCCACACTATGACAGGTACTGACGTTGAGGAGCTCCGTCAGTAGGCGTTGAGGAGCTCCGCCAGGCATTGAGGAGCTCTGCCTCCTGTCATAGATTTGCTTGTGATGATGATTATGTTATGTTGAGGCCAGTGGGCCATGTATGAGATGTATATACCTGTTTGTGTGTTGTGAATCTGTGGGCCAGGGTGGGAATGATTTCCCAAGGACCCTGAGCTTACTGAGATATGTTATCTCACCCCGTGTGGGGCTTACATGATTTCAGGTGATATTATGGGCAGAGAGGAGCAGTCTCAGGGCAGGAGACCCAGTTGAGACTAGGCTACTTGTACCAGGAGCTGGATGGCTCTGTTTTGATCATTTTGATGCTGTATAGTTCTGTACTCCCTCATGAAGGGTTAATATTCTTTTGTATCACCACGGGTTGTGTGGTGTGGACTGTAGATGCTCATATGTATATGTACAGAACTTTGTTATATATGAGATGTAACTTTTCCCTGAGTACCAGTGTCTTATATCTGTTAGCTGCCTGTATATTTAAGTTGTATGGCTTTTGATATATGATTTGAGAAACTGGATCAGCATGAGTTTGTTTTGTACTTGACAGTTGTGTTATTCCATACATAATGAATCAAGAAAAACGATTCGATGCTTCCGCTAAATACTATTTTATGTTTATTAAGCGCTAAACTGATATTATTAATGCTAACGCATCGGAGGCCTACGGGGTGTTACAAAAATACCCTTGAACATTTTGAAAATGACACAAATGTCCCTTTTGAAAAAGACACAAATACCCTGGACATTTTGCAAAATGACCAAAATACCCTTTGGCTCTGATAAAGTCATATAGCCTCAATAATGCTATAAACACCTGGAAAAAATACAGTATGCTCCTAGATAAGGAATTATTAACATTGTTCATAAAGAAAAATCATGAAATAGAATTTTTAGAAATTTTGGAAAATGTTTCACAGAGGATTTAATTTAAAATAACTTGAGTTTCATAAAAGCACAGAAAAAGGAAAGATGCGATCTGTGAAATTTTCTCTTAATTATGGGAGGAATGAATTCTTTAATAAAGTAGTCTAGATATTTTACTAATTAAAAACAAAATGA
>PYAF01002388.1:42792-54147 GCA_007407185.1 Glycine tomentella
GACTTATCAAATTAAAATATGACAAACCACCTTATTCCCCTTTTTCTTCTACTTCTTGTGAATACCATAGTCAAGGGGAATATTTTTATCTTCTCTTCTTCCTTCTATATCATGTTATTATTTCCTTTAAAGAGTAGAAAATTGTGTGGTTCTCCTTGTGTCCATATGTCACCTTTCATGAGGAAGAAGAATTCAATTCGAAGTTGTCTTCACACATGGCCTTTCATAGGAAGAAGTAAAATTCAATTTGAACTTAGCTTTACACATGGCATTCATAGGAGGAGTTCAAGTTCAATTCGAACTCTTCTACCTAAAGAATAATATTAAATAATAGAACTCTAGAGTTTTCCAGAAACTGACTTCAATTACAGTACAAATTGCTCACAAGCAGTCTATACAGAGTGCCACACAAACTTTACATACAAGATTGCTCTTACCTTAATTCTGATTGGTCCGTTCCACTTCTGACCATCAAAATTACTAAATTATCTCTTTGAATAAGTCTATACATCCTACAATTAAAAGAAAATTCCCCAGATTCTACTTATCATTTTTCTATACTTTTATGCTACCTAAATTTTCCTGAATAGAATTTCAAAGTTATCATCGTATAAAATTCATAGAAATTCTATTCTGAAGCTTTCTGTCACAAAGTATTTTGGTAATTTGCCATCCAAGGGCACTTTATAATTTCATCAAGCTTTCACAAAATATCAAAGGGTGTCTTGGTAATTTTTGCCTCAAGGGTACTATGGTAATTTGTCATTCACCCTTGGGGTATGATTATAATTTTCCAAAATATCCAAGGGTATTTTTGTAATTTCCACCTTAAAATATCTTACCAAAATATCTAAGGGCATTTTTGTAATTTTTGTTATAAGGGAAGGGCAATATGGTCATTTCTTCTCAAACCTTTTTTGTAATGTCTCTAATTAATATTTCACCCAAATAATTTAAATATAGACCATCAAATCTCTCATAACCTAATACTCACATCAATAGCTATGCAAGAATAATTCATATAATATTTTGACCATAGTTTTTGAAATTTCAGGGTGTTACAGTTTAGCTCATAACCTACTTCAGTAAAACTACCATCCCGGATTCGTTAATCGTTGGATCGCCTTCTTATTTTGATAGTAGCTTCCCAACCCATCTCTACATCTTCTGACCATTGGGATCTTCAAGAGCATCAGTCGCACTGAGCGAGGCAAGGCATGCTGAGCGCAATTTCCAAATATTTCCTAACGGAGAGGAAATTACGCTGAGCAAGCCAGAGCGCGCTGAGCGAGCCAGGGTACACTAAGCGAGACTATCGGATTATAAATACGCACCAGCGGCGCAAAAATGGAAAAAACACGTTTCTCTCTCTCTTTTCTCGCCCAAAAGCCCTAAAACCCCATTTTCCACCACCGACAACCACCGTTGCTTGCCACAGGACCACGACACGACAAAGAACCTTGTAATCGGAGCGGAATCTTCGAAACTCCTCTCGAAGTTTTGGTAGAGAACAGAGCTCCAAATCCTTCTTTCTTGGTTTCCTTAAGGTAATCTGGTTTCCTTTGTCTTCTTCTAGCTAGTTTAAGCTTCTCTTATTGTCTCTTGTGTTTTGGGTACCATTGTTGGGAGTTTTACACTTCCTTTGAAAATGAGATGTTATAAAAGCCTCCTTTTTATGAAATTGAAGTCATTTCAAAGTGATGTCTTTTGATATGGATTCCCAAAAACACCATTTAGCCCCTTTTTGATTTGAGTGGGTATTTGACCTCAACTATTAACTTTGACCTTGCCTTTGAAATCTATTGGTATATAAAGCTCTGCGTTCGGACAAGCATGCGTATTCAAAAGGATCTCGAAACAACACCGTTAGGCTATAACAGGGAGGACTCCTAGTTAGGTAAGGGGAGATTATTATTTGGTTATAGTTTTGGCACCATATTTGAGGGCCAAGGAGTTCAACTATGAAGATATCTACCTGTCCCAGCAGTGTGCTAGTTTTTCAAGAAAAACTACTTTTTTAACTAATGGGATGCGATGTATTTATGATTGATGTGTGTTTGTTTCTGTGCGTACTCATTTTCAAGATAAACAATGTTTTTTCTAATGGGATGCGATAATTTTATTATTGATGTTATACATAATATTGAAATTGAGATACCATACGAGTGGTTAATGATGTTGAAATGGCATAATGCTTATGTGATTGGTGATGCTTGAATGAAACAATGTTGATTTGGGTGATTATGTTGAAACAAGATGTTATTGATGTTTACGATGATGGTAATGTTAAAACGAGATGTTATTGATGTTTTATGATGATGATAATGTTGAGATAAAATGATGTTGATGAAGTGATGTGGACTTTGCTAATGACATTGTTGATATTCATAATAACATTAATGAAAGATAATGTTGATGTGGACAATGTCATTGTATGATGTGGATACACATGGATACCCATGGGGGGTGCATGACAGGTTACCCTTGCAAGGAAGGATTTGTTCCTAGCCAGGTCATGCATTGATGGTGCCCATGCTTCATGCTTCATATTGCATTGATGAAAATAGAATGAAGGCATGCACGTACCTGTGGGTTTCTATGGGCTAAAAACACAGGTACTAGGACCTTCAGATTAGGAATTTCTGTGCACCACTAGTTGATCACCGTGGGGGGAAATGGCCTGTGCACGACAGGGCGACCCTGATAGGTGATGAATCATTTTCCTGTGAGAGGATATTTCCCTGGATATGATACCACATTGCATGGTTAGAGTGGAATCAGGTGCATGCATCATTCTGAATATGATTGTTTGAGTTGTGAAATGAACTGGATGATTGGTTGTTGGGTGTGTATTAAACTGATGGATTTTTGTAATGACTGTAGTTGTTAATGTTGTTTCCTTTCCAATTGTTGTTATCTGATGCTTGTTGGTTTTATATAATAACCTCACACTTGCTTTGTTGTATCATGTGGTTGGTACCTATGATGATCGTGAACCTTCGTTTGTCTAAGCAGATGAGCAGCATTAGGTGACTCTGGAGAGATCTTCTTTTTGTTGGAGCCGCCAAGCCGACGTGATGACGTTGGAATTTCTTTTGGAAAGAGTTGTGTTTTATCAATCTAGTCAGTCCTTAATTCTTTTTGTGGACATGTGTATTTAGACATGTAAATACATGTAAAACTAAATTAAGATCTAAACATGTGAATGATGAGTATTGATTTAGTATATGTATACATATGTATTGAATTATTGTAATTGTATCATGTGTATGATGATTGTATTATTGCGAAAAACTTACTACCATTTTCATAATCAAATTAATGGAGTTTTCGTTAAAATTTGAAATTTGCACAATTAAGAGTTAGTAATATCATAGCGACGAGGCGGGTTATTACATTAGTGGTATCAGAGCAGGACGAACCTTTTCGGCCGGTGAGTTATGAGCCTTCTGTGTTTCTCTGTGCATTATGTGATTACTTGATTAAATGTTTGATGTTTGGAATATGTGACTATTTTGAAATTGCTTGGGTGTTGGTGTTTGAAACTTACGTACCTTGTTGTGATGCAAGGGTTGGGGAGATTTAGTGGTGTGTTCATGACATGTTTGTATTCCTGATGTCTGTTATACCATAGGTTTCAGTGCCTTGTCATGAGTTATCAGACTGGCCATCTGGATAATTCATAAAGTGCAATGGAACACTATGGCAAACAGTCAGGAATACAAAGGGTGAAGTATATGTGTTAATGTCTCGAGAGAGAACTATTGTAGAGGAATGATTTCTCGAGGCATCAACTCTCAATAGTGATTAAGTGGGGATTTTTAGTAGGTGTGGAATTGTCTTGTTCTTTTGTTGTGTGTATTCCTTACAGGTTCTCGCTTCTTGGTGTGCGCAGGGAGTGATGGCTAGTAGGAATGATCATGCTATAGCTGATGCTCTTCAAGCCTTAGCTCACGCTCTCGGTATAACACCCTAAAATTTCAATAACTGCAAATGTATGGTCAAAATGTTTCTTGCACAACTATTTGATATGAGTGTTAGGTTATATGAGACTTGATTGATTTATATTTAAGTTATTTGGGTGAAATATTAATTAGAGATATTACAAAAAAAAATAGTTTCAAAGAAATGACCATACTACCCTTCCCTTGAAGCAAAAATTATAGAAATGCCCTTAAGGTGAAAATTACACAAATACCCTTGGATACTTTGGAAATTACCATAATACCCTTGAGACTAAAACTGTCTGAGACACCCTTAGAGATTTTGTGAAAACTTGATGAAATTACAGAATACTCTTAGATGGCAGATTATCAAAATACTTTGTGACAGAAAACCCCCCTAGAATAGAATTTCTATGAATTTTATAAGGTAATAACTTTGAAACTTTATTCAGAAGAATTCAAGCATCAGAAAAATATGGGAAAATGATAAATAGAATCTATGGAATTTTCTCTTAATTGTAGTATATATAGACTTATTTAATAAAATGGTTTATTAATTTTGATGGTCAAAAGTAGTATGGACCAATAAGAATTAAGATAAAAGCAGTCTTGCATGTAAAGTCTGTGTGGCACTCTGTATAGACTGCTTGTGAGCAATTTATACTATAATTGAAGTCAGTTTCTGGAAAACTCTAGAGTTCTATTATTTAATATTATCCTTTAGGTAGAAGAGTTCAAATTGAACTTTACTTCTTCCTATAAAAGGCCATGTGTGAAGATGAATTCGAATTAAATTTTACTTCCTTCCAATGAATGTCATGTGTGAAGCTATCTTTAAATTGAATTCTTCTTCTTCTTCATAAAAGGTGACATGTGGATACAAGGAAGACCACCTAATTTTCTTCTCTTTAAGAAAATGAAAACATGATAAATAGAAAAATATCTGAAGTTTCATAAATTAAAATGATAAGATACAATCATGAAGGCTTAAGAAACATCTAGTCACTTGTAAGCCACCATTGATGAAGGGATAAGAAGCCATCATGCTATGGGAATTATTTATACAAAATAGCATGAAAGAAAGTAAATTTTCTCCTCCTTCTTTGTTGTCCACGTGAATAAGCTAGAAAAAGAGAGAAACTTCATGAACATGCCAAGTAAGAGGACATTTGGAAGAAAGGTGTCATGCCTTGAAGGACATGTGTACAAGATGGCATGAAGAAAAGAAAAATCTTCTCCTATTTATTGGATGGTCACGTGAAAGATGGAGAACCATGGAGAAGCTTTATGATTTGCCAAGTGGAGGGACACTTGGAAGAAAGAAAGAAGAAGCTTCAAGACCATGACAAGTGGTGGGACACTTGTAAAAGGTCATGACAAGTGCAGGAACACTTGCAATGGAAGCATCATGACTTAGGAGACTTTTGTAAATATTCTATTATTTTCCAAACTCTATATAAAGGGGGGGAGGCGTTAAGTGGAAGTCATTCTCAAGACTTCATCCTACTACACCTTCACGTGAATTTCTCTCTCATGTCTTTCATTTCATTTTCATCCTTTCCTTTCCAAAGCATAAAGAGACTCCACTTTCCCTTGAAGATCACTTGTAGAAGCTAGTACCATTAGGAAGAGATAGACAAGCTTCATAAGAGATTATAAGGTATGTATAGGGAAACTTTATGATAAAAATAGTTTAAGTGTTGTTTGTGTTTGAATAAGTGTTTGAAGTTCATGTGTTGCTGAGTGTTTCTGTGAATTTCTCTAAATCCCATGTGTTGTTGAGTGTTTCTATGAATCTCTGTATATGAATGATATGTTGAGTTTCTGTACATGAATATTAAAATGAGTTCTGTACTTGATTTATGTTGAATTTATGAGTAAAATATATGAGACAGTAATTGAAGAACTGATGTTGAAAATAAATATGAGTTGATCAAATAAAAAGAGTTACGAATTAAATGAAACAGTGTCATGTGTCTCATGTGTATAAGAGTTGTCTCACAGAGGAGGTGTACATAAGAGTGACCTCAGAGAGGAGGTATATATAAGAGTTGCCTCAAAGAGGAGGTGTGTCAGATAGTTACAAGAACTGAGTCCGTGCGTTCAGATAAGAGAAGTCTGAGCTAGGGGGTGACTCTTGCAGTACAGACTCACATCACATGAAGTGTGAGTGAGAACCTAGGAAACACTGGGTACGCTGACTGGTCGGATAAGTTATGGACCACTGAGATGGGACTATCTTGACAATTGATACTACATGTTGATGTGTCTCATAAGAGTTGCCTCAAAGTGGAGGTGTATATAAGAGTTACCTCAAAGAGGAGGTGTGTCAGATAGCTGCAGGAACTTATGAGTCTGTGCGTTCAGACAAAAGGTGTCTGAGCTAGGGGGTGACTCTTGCGGTGGGGAATCACACCACCCATGATGATCACATGAAGTGTGTGTGAGAACCTGTGCAACACCGGGAGACCCTGACTGGTCGGATAAGTTCTGTGCCACAAGGATGGGGCTATCTTAACAATTGGTACCAAATATTGAAAGAGTTTAAGAGAATCATGCATCTTTGAGAATGTTGTTATGAATACCTGCATATTGAATATATTTTGTTGCTTAAATTATGTTTATCATAAACTTACCCTGTACTTTGTGTCTGTGGTTAACACTTGCTATGACCTCGATTTTATTCGGGCGAACAGATGAACAGCAAAGAGAGACTATTAGCTGTCTACAAGAAGAGAATTTTGTTTGAAGATGTAATATTTTGAAGAGGTTATGTTTGAAGATGTATTTCTTTGTTACGGAGTGTTTTAGTTGTTTGTACTGTGTAATAGAATTGATACCAGTCTGTATTTTATTGTACATCAGATTTATAAATATCAATCAGTGAGGAATAATCTTTTGTATTCTTATTATATGTTACTTCAGAATTATAAATATTACTCAATAATGAAATTTTCTTGAAGTAACAGTTATTGGCAAAATTTTGTTATATTCATTGAGTGCTTTTAAGAAAATTGAAAAGAATTTTTCATTAAAAATCAATAAAAACAAATTGTGAGTTGAGGCGTTACTCTGGGGAATCAAAATAGAGGAGAGACTGCTAGAGCTACTGAGTATCAAGGGTTGGATCACTTTCAGCGAAACAATCCCCCTTCTTTCAATGAAGGATACAACCCTGATGGTGCTCAGAGCTGGATACGGGAGATTGAGAAAATCTTCCGAATTATGGCATGTCCGGAAGAGTAGAAGGTTGCTTTTGGCACCTACACCCTGGTAAAAAAAGCAGAGTATTGGTGGGAGAATACTCGCCAATGCTTCGAGATGGAAGGTCAAGCTGTGACCTGGGAAACCTTCAAGAAGGTATTTCTAGAGAAGTATTTTCTTGAAGATGTTAGGAACAAGAAAGAGATGGAATTCCTGGAGCTTAAGCAAGGGAACATGACTGTGGCGGAGTATGCAGCTAAATTTGAAGAGTTGGTGAGGTATTTTCCTCATTACCAGGGTAGAGATGGTGAAAGCTCCAAATGTGTGAAGTTCCTGAATGGCTTGCGACCTATGGTGAAGCAAGTTTTGAACTATCAAGGTGTTCGTCAGTTCCCACTCCTGGTCAACATGTGTAGAATATGGGATGAAGACTCCCAAGACAAGGCGGCATATTATCAGAGTATAGGTCCAATGAAGAATAAGAAGAACGGGCCTCATAATCTTGGAAAATCATACCCAACCCCTCCTAAGCAATATGGTCATTGTCCCAACAATCAAAGGACCGCTGTTATGGGTTTTCTGGTGGTAGTGGTAGCTGACCCACTACTTTTCTGACCCAGATCACTTGCTTCAAGTGTGGTAAGCTTGGTCATATCTCTTCAAACTGTGTAGATAGAGACACGATCTGTTACAATTGCAGACAGAAGGGTCACTTTCAAAGAGACTGCCCATATCCCAAGAAAGAGCATAATGGTGGAGGTCTGAAGGACCAAACCAGACATCCGAAAGCCATGGGAAGAGTATTTACTCTAAAGATCTAATCCAAGGTAAATGTTTCATAAGTGGATTTCTGTTACTTGTGTTTTTCGACTCCGGTGCGACCCATTCGTTTATATCTCATTTGTGGAGGTTTGATAGCGACCAAGAGATCCGAAGGTGAGTGCCAGATCATGAGATTCATTCTTTTCTTCAATTTTGTCAAGCCACACCTACCGGAGGTCATTTTGGTCCTCAGCGGACTGCTGGGAGGGTATTAGACTGTGGGTTCTTTGGTCCACCTTGTTTAGAGATGCTCATCATTCTACCACCACTTGTGAGAAGTGTCAGAGAGCAGGAGGAACCATTAGACATACATATGAGATGCCTTAACAACCTATTATTTTTTGTGAGATTTTTGATGTGTTGGGTATTGATTTTATGGGTCCATTTCCTATTTCTCATGGTTTTTCATATAATCTGCTTGCTGTTGATTATGTCTCTAGATGGGTTGAAGCTAAGGCCACCAGAAGGATTGGAGCAAGCTACTTGAAGATACTTGGAGCAAGCTAAGGTCATGTGATTCCTATAGAAACTGTTGATAATGATATGATTACGAAATAATGGGATTAAATGACAGATGCTGAAAAGAGAGTTTTTCAATATGATTTTAAAGCTAAGAATATGATTACTTCTGCACTTTCCTCTGATGAATTCTTTAGAACTGTTAGGTGCAAAAGTGCAAAGGAGATGTGAGAGATGTTGGAGATAACTCATGAAGCTACAGATGAAGTAAGAAGATCAAGAAAGCATGTCTTAATACATGAGTATGAAATGTTCAAGATGAATCCTACAGAAAACATATCTCAGCTTCAAACAAGATTCACTCATATAGTAAATCATCTTCTTGGTCTTGGAAAGATTTTTGATGCTGAAGAATTGAATATCAAAATCTTGAAGTGCCTCACAAGACCATGGCAACCAAAGGTGACAACAATCAAAGAATCAAAATATCTATCCAAAATGTCCATGGCTACACTATTTGGTAAGCTTCTTGAGTATGAACTTGAAATGTCACAACTAACCAATGCAGAAGATGCAGAAAAGAAACATAAAAGTATAGCCTTGAAAGTTGCATCCTCAAAGGTTGAAAAAGTGGAAGACTCAAGTGAAGAAGATGAAGAGGACAACATGAATTTAATTGTCAAAAAGTTCAGCAAGTTCTTGAGAAGAAACAAGAACAGAAAGTTCACAAAGAACAACAACAACAAAAAAAAGAGTGACAACAACATCACTTGCTTTGAATGTGGTAAGCTGGCCATATTAAATCTGAATGTTCTATCTTTTTGAAAAAGCAACAAAGTGAAAACAAGACAAAGAGAGAAGGAAAGCCTAAAAGAGCTTATATAGCTTGGGAAGATAAAGAAGCAAATGTGTGTCTCACTTCCATAATTAATGAAGATGATGATCTCTCAAGTGCTAGAACTGAGGTAAGTTCTGATTTTGATCAAGTCATTGATGCTTTTCATGAAATGCATGAAGAGGCCAAAAAGCTTACAATATCTAATAATAAGCTAAAAGGAAATCTTAGATGGCATGTTACAAAAATTACAGAATTGCAAGCTAAAATTTGTGATTTGAAAGAAGAAAATGAAAAACTTGTTTCAAGTTACAAATGAATGGATGTGTATGTGCTTCTTCTTCATCTAATGTTGACAAATACAATATGTTGCAAAAGGATTTTGATGATTACAAAAGAAGTCAAGGAGAAAAATACATGTTACTCTTATCTAAGAATAGTGATTTAATTGATATTTTAAGAAAGCTTTACAAAGGTAGATGCAACTTAGCTGAAATAATAAGTGTGCAAAAATATGCTGGAGATACTTGTGGTTTGGGTTTACAAACAAGGCTCAAAGTCTTTTGGCAAAACTATATTTGTACCACCAAAACAGAAAAATCAAAAGAATGTCTTTGATTCAAAGATCAATTAAAATACTTACTCAAGGAATTCATTAAATATGTAACATGCAACTATTGTATGATGAAAGGACATACATCTTATAAATGCTATGCTAGGAGATTCTATGTGCCTAATGGAGAATGTATTTGGGTGCGAAAGAAGAAGAAAGTGGCTAACCCCTATGGACCGAACCTCAATTGGGTACCTTCCTTTGAAATTGATTTGAATTTTGCAGGTATGTCTAAGAGCAAGATCATCTAGACATATGACCGATGACATCAATGCTCATAAATTTGACTCTTAAAGATGGTGGATTTGTCGCCTATGGAGACAACAATAAAGGAAAGATTATAGGAGAAGAAAATATAGGAGACAGCTTTAAAACCAAAATCAGAAATGTTCTTTATGTGGAAGGTTTAAAGCATAATCTCCAAAGTGTAAGCCAACTTTGTGATAAAGGGTTCAAAGTGTCATTCAATGACAATTGCTGCATGATGTGTGATGGACAAAATGGTGAGGTGATTCATATAGGTTAAAGAAAGGGTATATCTATTTACTCTCCATAGATCATGCATTCTTTCATAACACGTCTTGCTTAATAAGTAAAATTGATGAATCTTGGCTATGGCATAGAAGGGCAAGTCACATTAACATGCATCATATGAACAAGCTAATTAAAAAGGATTTAGTCATTGGCTTACTCAAACTCAAGTTTGAAAAGGACAAACTATGTGATGCTTGTCAAAAGGGGAAACCAAAAAAAATTCTTTTCAAAGTAAAAATGTTGTTTCTACTTCAAGACCCCTTGCATTACTTCACATAGATTTGTTTGGTCCTTTTAGAACTATGGGTTTAGGAGGTAATTACTATGGGCTTGTCATTGTAGATGATTACTCTAGATTCACATGGACATTGTTTTTGAAATCCAAGAGTGATGTTTTCAATGCTTTTAGAAAATTGGCCAAACTTGCTCAAAATGAAAAGGGAAGCAAAATTATCTTAATAAGAAGTGATCATGGTGGAGAATTCCAAAATGAACATTTTGAAAAATTCTGTGAAGAAAATGAAATTAACCACAATTTTTCAGCTCCAAGAACACCTCAACAAAATGGTGTTGTGGAGAGAAAAAATAGATTCCTTGAAGAAGGTGCAAGAACTCTTCTTAATGAGACAAATTTGCCTAAATATTTTTGGGTTGATACTGTAAGTACAGTTTGCTACACTTTGAATAGATTACTAATAAGGCCTATTTTGAAGAAAACCCCTTATGAACTATACAAAGATAGAAAACCAAACATTTCTCATTTGAGAGCATTTGGCTATAAGTGTTTTGTGTTAAATAATGGTAAAGAATCACTTGGAAAATTTGATGCTAAAGCTGATGAAGTCATTTTCCTTGGATATTCATTACATAGCAAAGCATATAGAGTTTTCAATAAAAGAACCTTATGCATGGAAGAATCAGTTCATGTTATTTGTGATGAATCT
>PYAF01002388.1:54247-74080 GCA_007407185.1 Glycine tomentella
GCAGAACCTTTGGAGGAGTTTACTCAACTAAATGGCTTAATGAATAAAGAAAAGGATGAGCTAATTGTTGAAACAAAACAATCCACATCAGTTCAAGAACCAAAAGATTGGAGAACCACAAGAGATCTCTCCCTTAATAACATAATTGGTGAAGTTTCAAAGGGAGTATCTACTAAATCATCATTAAGAAATCTCTGTTGTAATATGGCTTTTATTTCACAAATAGAACCTAAGAATATTGATTAAGCCTTAATTGATGAACATTGGATGCATGATGAATTGAGTCAATTTAAGAGAAATGAGGTTTGGGAATTTGTTCCTAGACCTTCTTCTTTCAAATCTATTGGCACTAAATGGGTTTTTAGAAACAAACTTGATGAGAGTGGAATCATAGTCAGAAACAAAGCAAGAGTGGTTGCAAAAGGTTACAACCAAGAGGAAGGCATTGACTATGAGAAAACCTTTGCACCAGTTGCAAGGTTGGAAGCCATTAGGTTATTGCTTGCATATGTATGTTTAATGGGTTTTAAACTTTTTCAAATGGATGTTAAAAGTGTTTTCTTAAATGGATATATTGAGGAGGAAATATATGTGGAGCAACCTCCTGGTTTTGCTGATTTCAAACATCCAAACCATGTTTTTAAACTTAAGAAAGCTCTCTGTGGATTAAAACAAGCTCCAAGATCTTGGTATGAGAGATTAAGTAAATTTCTGCTTGAACAATCTTTTACAATGGGATATGTTGATAAAACCTTGTTCATCAAAAGGCAAAGCAATAATATTTTATTGATTCAAATATATGTTGATGATATAATTTTTGGTTCAACTAATCAATTGTTGTGCAAAGAATTTTCTATCTCTATGCAGAATGAGTCTGAAATGTCAATGACGGGAAAATTAACATTCTTTCTTGGACTTTAAGTCAAGCAAATGAAGGATGGAACATTTCTAAATCAAACCAAGTATGCCTTGAAGTGATCAAAAAGTTTGAAATGGAGAAAAGCAAAGATGTTGCAACTCCAATGGCAACAACAACCTATCTAGATTCAGATGAAAAAGGAAAGAAGGTTGATAAGTCAAAGTTTAGGGGAATGATTGGATCTTTGCTGCATTTGACAACTAGTAGACCAGATATTATGTTGAGTGTGTGTTTGTGTGCAAGATATCAAGCAAATCCCAAATAATCACACCTCACTGCAGTCAAAAGGATCCTCAAATATCTTAAATCAACTCCAAAAGTTGGTCTTTCATATCCTAATGGTGTATCACTTAATATAGTTGGTTATTCTGATTCTGACCTTGCCAGATGCAAGTTGGATAGAAAAAGTACTAGTGGAACTTGTCATCTATTGGGAAGTTCACTGATCTCATTGCATTGCAAGGAACAATCTTGTGGTGCTTTATCAATAGCTGAAGCTGAGTACATATCTGCTGGAAGTTGTTGTGCTCAAAGCCTATGGCTAAAGCAACAATTGCAAAATTTTGGTGTAGAATTAAAAGAAATACCTTTGCTATGTGACAACACAAGTGCTATCAACATTTCCAAGAATCCAATAATGCATTTAAGGACCAAACACATTGAGATTAGGCATCATTTCCTTAGAGATCACATCCAAAAAGGTAATATCAAAATTGACTTCATTGATACTCACAATCAATTGGCTGATATATTCACTAAACCTTTGGCTAGAGATAGATTCTATACTCTTAGAAACATGCTAGGTATCCTTGATGAATCTAATCTTTACTAGCTTGATTGTTATGTGTTTATCTATGTGAAATAGCTTCTTACTTGATCAATCATCACATGTGCCTCAAAAATTCCAAGTTGTGCTGCATAAAACACTGTTCATTATGATATTTTCACTATAATAATCGATTAAAGCACAGATTAATCGATTAAATGAACTTGAAAAACTGTTATGTATGAAATTCATGCTTATGTAATCGATTACACACCCAGAATAATCGATTATTCTTCACAGAAAAATAAATCCAGAAAATGAATTTCCCTGGAATAATCGATTAAGCCACGGATTAATCGATTACATAGCATAAATTCCTTTTACAAAATTTAAATTCACTGGAATAATCGATTACGGTGAATGGTAATCGATTAAATTGTTTGAGAAACTGTTTCAAAAATTCAAATCTTTCTGGAATAATCGATTACACAAGCTTCAAATTCATTTTATATGTCAAATCTCACTGTAATGATCGATTACATTTGGAAAATAATTGATTACACTTCATCTTCTTTAACTAAATTTCACTGAAATAATCAATTACTTGACGAATTAATCGATTACAACTTTTGTAGAAACTGGTTTTGCTTACGAATTAATCGATTACATAAGCATATAATTGATTATTCCTGGAGTTACTGTAGAATCTGCAAGATTTTCTTGGAATTTGTAACTGCCCAACTGCCAACTAATTCAAAATTTGAATCTTTTGTGCTTTAATGTTAGTGGGTTAATTCGAATTAACTGTTCCTCATTTCAAATTTGAACTTTGGAGCCTAAAATCTTCTATAAATACAACCTATGTTGAAGGAAGAAATCACACCATCTTCATCTTCTTTCTTAAGCACTATTGTGTTCTTCTTCCCATCAAGTTTAAAAACTCTGTCCAGATAGTCTCTCATCATCCATTAGCCATGTTCACATCTAAGAGAGTTAAAACTTCCAAGAGAAAGGCTACTGAAACCTCTAACCCTACTGTCAATAGGTTAGACCATTGGTTTCCTGCTGAGAGAGATAAAATGACCTATCTTCAGTTCAATGCCACCAAATTAGTCTGTCCTCCCAAACACCTTGACCTTGAATGGTTTATTAAAGAAGGTTTTCAATTCCCTGCTTTCATTGAAGCCCAGGGATTGAAAATGTTTGTTGAAATGAAGGGTACTTTTTACCCTGAATTAGTGAAGGTGTTCTACACCTGTGCTAAGGCTTCCATGGATGGGATACTCATGTCTCAAGTCAATTGGGTGGTCATGGAAATCACTCCAGAAGTATGGGAAGTTGTTGTTGGTGTTTCCTTTGAAGGTGAAAGGAAATTTGAGGAAGAGGTTGGCGGCTATAATAAGATAGATACCTATAGGGGAATGCTTCTTGATCCTCACATGAGGTTGAAGCTTAAGCTGAGTATTGGCCCCATGACTCGTGAAGATAGACTTATTTATTACATAATCACCTACATCTTGACCCCTAGAGCCACCAACCATGCCCAAGCCACTGATGATGACATACAGCTTCTGTATTGCATGAAAAATTCAATTCAGATGAATTGGATTCTTATTTTTGAGGAAATAATGCTTAAGTCTAAAAGGTCAATGAACTATCCCTTCCCATATGTTATCTTGTGTCCAGGTTGATTGCTTATTTCAACATAGATGTCTCTAATGAGGTTGTTGACAACACAAACTCAAGCAATAACCTCATCAAAGAGAAGCGTCTTACCAAGCTGGGGATGGTCAAGACCCCTTATGGTTGGCAAATGGCTGGACAACAACTCCCTGCTGCTGGGAATGAAGGAGAAGCTGATGAAGATGCTGAAGATGAAGGCCCTGCTCAACCATCTTACAGTCCATTTGAATCTCTTATGATTTAAAACCACCTTATTGTCACTGCATCATGAGCACAGTGCTGAGACAAATTCATCTTTGGAGGAGATGAAATCTAGGCTAGAATACATAGAAGCTAGGCTTGTGCTTGATGATTTTGATAAACTAGTTTAGGATTCTTGTATTTTCTGTTATTGCTCTATTTTTTTTTTGTTTTCTAATTCATGTACTGTCTTTCCCTTTGATTAATGGAATTTGTATTTCTTTTTCTCATTCTTGTTGTGCTATCTTTTGCATTTGAAAAGCCAAATAGGGGGAGAAAAATTGATTGATAACTTGATTGAAAACTAACTTTGTTTTGCTCTTTGTTATGCTCTATTTTTTGTTGCATTTTTACAAAGAAGAATGAAGCTTTTAACTTAGAAGAATGTTTTGAGCTTTTCACATCCCTATAAGATTGAAATCATAAATGAAGTGTATGAGAAACCAATCTGTTGATCCTTGCATTTGCATGCATATAATCATTTACATGCTTAAGTGTTTTCATCAAAGAATCAAAGCTATTTTGAAAAAGAAGTAAATTAGAAATGTTTTTGGAAAAATGCAAACCTTCTGCTTTAATCGATTACAGAACAGTATAATCGATTATTTACTTAAGTTTTAAATCTGGAAAAGCATTGAAGTACATTTTAATCGATTACCTATCATTTGTAATGGATTACATAGTGTAAAACAAAAGTAATGCATTGCTGCTTTAATCGATTACACAAGCTATCTTGAAAATCATGTTTCACTAATTTAATCGATTACCATACTTTGTAATCGATTACATAAGCTTGTTTCTTAAAGAATCTTCACTGCCTTAATCGATTACCAAACATTGTAATCAATTACACAAGAGGCTTCAAATATAAAACTTCACTGCTTTAATCGATTACAACTCGGTTTAATTGATTATTTTGTTCGTTGTTAAACCCAGAATTCGGCCTTGAACACTTTAATCGATTAAGTGATAATTTAATCGATTACATGAGTCATTTTAATCGATTATTTGAAGCGTGTAATCAATTACAGTCTGTTACAAAAAGTTGTTATAATGTCTAAGGCTTGTCTTGAAACACAACTTGAATACTTCGAAATTTCTGAATACACACAAGCCTTCTCAAACTTTTAAAGTGATTTTCTGGGTCAACTAAAGTCTTGTCCCACTTTTTAATCTTCATGCGTTTTGAATGATTTCTTGGGCAAGAATTCTCAAAGAAGTTTTGGAGAGCATATTCTGAAATCCTTTTTCTCATTCAACTCTGATTGGTAAACCACATGCATTCATATTCATTGGATCATTAGGTTGTTTCTCTCCATAATCTTTGATTGTAATTTTTTTTTGCAATTTCTGTTATTTGATGCTATTGTAAGAAGTTCTTTGAAGCTTATTCTAGAGTAGTGTTCTCTAGGGAAGAACAAAGTAGTGTTTTATTGTTCTTCATCATTAGGAGTCTAATAGAGTTTTAGATTTCTATCTTTTATCTAGGATTGATAAAGAGGGATTGTTGTAAAGCTTGTAAGAACTGAATTTTATAATAGTGGAACTCTAATCTAGTGTTGATTAGAAGAAACTGAATGTAGCATGTCAACATGAATCTATTACAGAGTTTAATGTATGTAGAACAATATATAAACTTCTTTACACAAATTTCCAATTATACAACCACAATCCACTTTATAGATTTTTCGGAACAAGTCACAATTAATCACAACTCAAATAGTTTCAACATAATAAACAAAATTCCATCATACTTTTTATATAATATTTAATAAGTAAGCTCAAGAATTTATAGCACAATAAACAACACATAAACTTTAGTGAAAATATTCCTTTAATTATCATTCAAATCCATTACTTCCTTAGATATTCAAGCCAATTAAACAAATTTTAATCATCCATACTACCAATCTTTTATTAAACTAAATTCAAATTATTTCTTCAATTAATCAATTCATCAAACCAAACTTAGTTCTTTGAGGCAATTAATCATACACCTAATAAACAAAGCTTAATTCTAAAGCAATTTGAATAATCCTAGCATACTTAAACCATATTTATCATAAACTTCCCATACCTTGCTTGATTTTAGAACTTTGGACAGCCTTCTTTCCTTGCTTCTTCACGTGGAATTTTAGGATAATGGACCTTGGCTTTTCTTTAGGTCTTTTGAAAGGTGAGTTTGGAAAATGATGGAATGAAAGTAATATGGAGTATAGTTTTTGCACGTTCCTTTTTGGCTTGAAAGGCTTGGATTTTTGGTCCCCCATCCTCCTTATATAGTGTTAATGAAGTGCTTAATCACTCCTTGCCATGAAAATATCTTACTAAGCTATAATGACCTAACTTTCCATTTGCTTGAATTTTATTGGTTAGTAGCTTTCCACCCTACATGTGTCCACTTTCTTGAATTTTCTCAAGCCTTCCCTAATCCTCTTGATAGTGCACGTGGATTTGCTCAGCTTGGAGAGTAATCTTCATCAATTTCGTGGTATAGCTAGGTATTAGAGATATTTTGTGCTTTTCCTTCATTCTTGAATTTTCCCAAAACTCATTTAGTAAAATAGTGGTTCTAGATTCGTTAACCGTTGGATCTCCTTGAAATTTTAAAGGTATAATCCTATCTCACATATGTAAATCTTGACCGTTGGAATCTTTGAAATAATGTCTAGAAATGTCTACGGGTTCAAAGGAGTCAAGAGGAAATTTACTTCAAAAAAAATCTTCTTAATTCATTATTACCTTTCTTTACAAATGGTCCAATGGCATGTATCCTAGCCTTTTAAGCATCCATGTGTCCATTCTTGAAGTTTCTTAAAGCTTTCTCCATTGATCTTGCATCATACGGTCAAGACTTAATTTAGAAATCCAAATCCATCCAATTTTTCCTTTCTTACCTATAATAACTAAATTTTACTTTCTTATTGGTTCATTTTGCCTTGAATTATTAGAATTACTAAGCTAACTCATTTAGGAATCCTATCCCTCTCATAATTAAGAGAAAAATCCATAGATTATATCTATTATTTTCCGAAGGTTTTCTGATACCTGAGGTAATCTATATTAAGTTTTTTTCAAAATATCTACCAAAATTCCTAGAAATTATAGTTTATGGTTCTCTTCCACCAACCATGTTGATAATTTGTTGTCTAAAATTATTTTATCCAATACTCAGGTTCCCACAAATTTCTAAAGTCATCTGGTCATTTTTTACCTAAAAGGGCATTTTGGTAGTTTCACCACTCACCCAGGGGTATAATCGTCATTTGCAATTGTCGTCCTAAAGGTTTTTTTGGTCATTTCCAAGGCATTCAAGGGTATTTATAAGATTTCCTCCTTAAAATATCTTGCTAAAATACCTAGGGGTATTTTGGTCATTTTTAAAATGTCTAGGGGCATTTTCGTCCTTTTCCCCTGAATCCTTTTGTACTACCTCTGATCAACATTTTACCCCAGTAATTGACTGTAATTACAAAATTTTGGGGTGTTACATACCATCTCTTGAGAAGTGAACCACTATAAATTGCTTGTGTTGATTTTCTTTATCTCTATCTCTACAAGTAATCTTGTTCATTTATTCTTGGTGTTATTATCGTTACTCAACAAGTTCTATTTGAGCTATTGATTTCTTGTGCTGAGTAATTTGATTGATTAAAAGCATTCTTGGTTTACAAGTGATTAAGATCCTTTGACTCTGATTTTATAAATAATTTTAAAATACCAAGTTTAGACCAATTCACCCCCTCTTGGTTATTGTGCGTATTCTTATTGTTTTCAGAATTGTCTTGTAGAAAATTCTTTATTAATCTGATTTGTTTGTCTCTCCGCCAAATAGATGTTATTCTGGGTATGGACTGGTTATCTTCCAACCATGTTTTGCTAAACTATTTTGATAAAACTGTGGTGTTTGGTGATCCTGAGGTGAGTAAAAATAGGATGGTTATCTCTGCCAACCAAATTGTGACATCTTTGAAAGAAAATGCTCAAGTGTAATGATCTTGTCTAACATGGAAGTAGAGACCAACGTTTCTCTAGGTGACCTCCCTGTTGTTAAGTGGGAGAGTCCTAAGTAAGTATTTGAGATTAAGAGTATTCAGGGTTTAGCATGTTGGATTTAAAGGAGCTGCAAGAAGATTGAAACAAGGATGGCTTGGAGTTTTAGCTTTTTACATGCCCAATCATTTTGATGGCATTTGTAATTGTCTAAGTGGTTCAAGTACATAGCCTAGTGATCCTTGCATTGCATAATTCATTCACATGCATTCATATATGGGATATAAGTTTAAAATGTTTGCATTTACAAAGAAAACCTTATGGCTTACTGTTTTGGAAAAATCAATTTATGCACTGCTTTAATCGATTATCATTGGTATCTAATCGATTACATGCTTGTGTTTATTTCTGGAAAAGCCATGTTGAACACTTTAATCGATTATCTCTCTTGTGTAATCGATTACCAAGTGTTATTTCAAAAAGTGTGTATCTGTGTTAATCGATTACTGAAAATCGTAATTGATTACTTAGTTCATTTTGTTTAAAATGAAGAGTCTGCCTTAATCGATTACAGTAAGGCATAATCAATTACCAAGGATTATTTACAGTTTGAGCTTATCTGACTTGATCGATTACATCACGTATTAATCGATTGAGTTATTCGAGAAAGATTTCCAGAAAGCTCAAGAACAGATTAATCGATTAAATGATGTATTAATTGATTACATATGTTGAATTAATTGATTACACTTACGGTTTAATCGATTATATTCTGTTAAAACTATTTTACTATAATAAGCTTATGGGTCTGTGGTTTTAGTAAGTTTTTAGAATTCATTTCTACGAAATACCCAATACTCCCAAAGTTTTAGAAGTTGAGAAAAAGTTAGTTCTGAGTGAATAACATTCTACATCAAAACTTAAGATTCACTATTCATTGATGATGAAGTTTTGAGCAAAGTCTTAACAAGAGTCTTCTAGAAAGTTGTACTCTGAAATTTATACATTCAAACTCTATTTGATTGGTTGTTTTCATCTCATTCATATGCTAAGGATCATGAGGTGATATCTTTCTTGAATTCTAGACTATGATAGTTTTTGTTTGTTTAAAACTTTGTGTATTTTCCTAAGAGCAAATAATTTCTTTAAAGCTGTTTCTGGAGAAGGGTTCTCTGGAGGGTAGAACAGAGTAGTATTCTCTGGTTCTTGATCTTAAGAAATCTATAGGGTTTAGATTTTGATTCTTTGTCTGGGTTTGACAAGGGAGATCTGTTGTAATAGCTTGTAAAGAATTATATTTGTTTTAGTGAAAACTCTAACCTAGTGTTGGTTAGAAGTCAATGAATGTAGCTTCCAAGTTTGTGAGGTGAACCAGTATAGATCATTGAGTCTTTTATTCTAATTATGTACATTTCTCATTGTTTGCTTTTTCGTAATCAAGAAATTATCAACAAGACATATTTTCTGGCATTACTTGCATAACAAGGGTGATATTGGTTGAAAGAAAAGTTCTGGTTTGAAAAAGATTTTAAGTGATGCGATCCAAATTACAAATTCCGCAAATTGTTTAAAGTAAAATTTTAAATTCCTGGTTTAAACCAATTCACCCCCCTCTTAATTTATTTGAAGAGTGTTCATTGTATTTTCAATTGGTATCAAGAGCTGGTTCTTGAAATCTATTCAAAATCACTTTCTTTTCAAAAGAAAATGAATACTACTCAAATAACTTTTAGAGAGGGAGCTTCTCTCAATCGCCCCCCGATGTTTTAGGGTGAGCATTTTAGTTTTTGGAAAAATCGCTTATAGATCTTTATTCAATCCAATGATCCTGGAGCTTGGAATGCCATTGAGAAAGGTCCTTTAGTTCCAATGAAAACTGTTGATAATAAATTGGTTCCCAAAGAATGGGATGAGATGACAGATGCTAAAAAAAGAGTTGTGCAATATGACTTTAAAGCTAAAAGCATGATTACATCTGCTTTGTCTTCTGATGAGTTTTTTAGAACTATGAGATGCAAAAGTGCAAAAGAAATGTGCGAGATGTTAGAGGTAACTCATGAAGGAACAGATGAAGTAAGGAGATCAAGGAAGCATGCCTTGATTCATGAATATGAGATGTTCAAGATGAGCAATACTGAAAACATATCTCAGCTACAAACAAGATTCACACATGTTGTCAATCATCTTCTTGGTCTTGGAAAGACATTTGATGCTGAAGAATTGAACATCAAAATACTAAAGTTTCTAACAAGACCTTGGCAACCAAAAGTTACAACAATCAAGGAATCCAAGGACTTATATAAAATATTCATGGCTGCACTATTTGGTAAGCTACTTGAATATGAACTTGAAATGTCACAACTAACCAATGCAGAAGATGCAGAAAAGAAACATAAAAGCATAACTTTGAAAGCTGCATCCTCTAAAGTTGAGAAAGAAGAAGATTCAATTGAAGAAGATGAAGATGACAACATGAATCTAATTGTCAAAAAGTTCAACAAATTCATGAGAAGGAACAAGAACAGAAAGTTCACAAAGTTTAACAAGAAAAATGACAACAACAACAACACCTCTACCAACTTCACTTGCTTTGAATGTGGAAAGCTTGGACACATCAAATCTGAATGTCCAATATTCTTGAAGAACCAACAAGGTGAGAGGAAGATAAAAAAGGAAGAAAAGACAAAGAAGGCATACATTGCTTGGGAAGATAATGAATCAACTACTTCCGAATTAGCTAGAGAAGATGAAGAAGATGTTTGTCTCACTTCAACAGAAGTGATGATGAAGAATTCTCTAGTGCTGAATCTGAGGTAAATTCTGAATATGACAATATAGTTGATGCTTTCCATGAAATGCATAATGAGGCTCAAAAGCTAGCAAAGTCAAATAATAAGCTGAAAGGAGATCTAAGATGACACATCACCAAACTTGCAGAAATGAAAAGTGAATTTTGTAAGTTAAAAGAAGAAAAATGAAAAACTCCTTTCAAGTTATAAGGCCAATGGGTGTACATGTTCATCTTCATCTTCCAAGCTAGATAAATGCAAATTGTTACAAGAAGAGTTTGATGATTTCAAAAGAAGTCTAGGAGAAAAGTACATGGTAGTACTATCTAAAAATAGTGATTTGATTGATCTTGTGAGAAATCTTTATAAAGGAAGATGCAACTTAGCTGAAATGATAAGTGTGAGAAATATGCTGGAGATACTTCTGGTTTGGGTCACAAACAAGGTTTAAAATCTTTTGGCAAAACCATATTTGTATCACCAAAACAGAAAAATCAAAGGAATTTCTATGATTCCAAGATCAATCAAAATACTTACTTTAGGAATTCATCAAAAGCTATAACTTGTAACTATTGCATGAAGAAATGGCATACATCTTTTAAATGCTATGCTAGAAAATATTATGTGCCTAATGGAGAATGTATTTGGGTGCCAAAGAAGAAGAAAGTAGCTAACCCCTATGGACCTAGCCTCAATTGAGTACCTTTCCTTGTCACTTGATTTGAATTTTACAGGTGTATCTAAGAGCAAGATTAACACTATGGTATCTTGATAGTGACTGCTCTAGGCACATGACAGGACAAATGGAAGAATTTCTGCAACTTAGAAAAAGATGAACCAAATGATGAGCTGGAACAGTCAACACCTTTACAAAAGCACAAGGATTGGAGAACTACTAAAGATCTTTCCCTTGATAACATAATTGGGGAAGTATCCAAGGGAGTTTCTACTAGATCTTCTTAAGAAATCTTTGTTGTACCATGGCTTTTGTCTCACAAATTGAACCAAAAAGTGTTGAACAAGCTCTGCTGGATGAACATTGGTTAATAGCTATGCATGATGAATTGAATCAATTCAAAAGAAATCAAGTTTGGGAATTAGTTCCTAGACCATCTACTCATATTTCTATTGGCATAAAATGGGTTTTTCAAAACAAGCTAGATGAAAGTGGCATCATAATAAGAAACAAGACTAGATTGGTTGCTAAAGGTTACAACCAAGAGGAAGTCATTGATTATGATGGAACTTATGCTCCAATTGCTAGATTAGAAGCCATTAGGTTATTACTTGCATATGCTTGTTTGATGAACTTTAAATTGTTTCAAATGGATGTTAAAAGTGTATTTTTGAATGGTTACATAGATGAAGAAATATATGTAGACCTGCCTCCTGGATTTATTGATTACAAGCATCCTAACCATGTTTTCAAATTAAGAAAAGCTTTATATGGTTTGAAACAAGCACCAAGGTCTTGTTATAAGAGATTGAGCAAATTTCTGCTTGAACAATTTTTCATAAGAAGACAGGTTGACAAAACTTTGTTCATCAAGAAAAGAGATAATGATATCTTGTTGGTTCAAATTTATGTGGATGACATTATATTTGGTTCAACTAATCATTCTATGTGCAGAGAATTTTCTGTCTCAATGCAAAGTGAATTTGAGATGTCAATAATGGGGGAGCTTACATTCTTTCTAGGATTACAAGTCAAGCAAATGAAGAATGGAACTTTCCTTAGCCAAACCAAGTATTGTCTGGAAATGATCAAGAAGTTTGAAATGGAAAGTTGCAAGGATGTTGCAACTCCAATGGCAACATCTACCTGTCTTGATTCAGATGACAAAGGAAAAAGTGTTGATGAGTCCAAATACAGGGGAATGATTGGTTCTTTGCTATATTTAACTGTAAGTAGACCTGACATTATCTTAATTGTATGCTTGTGTGCTAGATATCATGCAAATCCCAAAGAATCTCATATAATAGCAGTCAAAAGAATCCTAAAATATCTCAAGTCTACACCAAGAGTAGGATTGTGGTATCCAAAAGGTACATCTATCAATTTAATTGGATGAGATAATTTTATTATTGATGTTGTAGATAATATTGAAATTGAGATGCCATTGGAGTGGTTAATGATGCTGAAATGGCATAATGCTTATGTGATTGGTGGTGTTTGAAAGAAACAATGTTGATTTGGGTGATAATGTTAAAACGGGATGTTATTGATGTTTCCGTTGATGATTATGTTAAAATGGGATGTTATTGATGTTTTATGATGATCATAATGTTGAGATGAAATGATGTTGATGCTGTTGATGACGTGATATGGATGTTGCTAATAACATTGTCGATATTGATAATAACATTAATGAAAGATAATGTTGATGTGGACAATGTCATTGTATGATGTGGATACACATGCACCTGACTCATCTATCAACAAGCAATGTGGTATCATCCGTATGGAAATAGCCTCTCTCAGGAAAATGATTCACCGCCTATCAGGGCCACTTTGTCGTGCATTGGCCATTCCACCACCTAGTGATCAGCCAACGTCACAAAGGAATTCCAAACCTGATGACCCCTTAGTACCTGCATTCTCAACCCACTGAAACCCACAGGTACGCGCGTGCCTTCATTCTATTTCCACACATACAAATGAAGTATGAAACATGGGCATCATCAATGCATGACCAGGCTAGGAACAAGTCCTTCCTTGCAAGGGTAACCCATCATGCACCCGCATGTACATACATAACACACCAATGTGGGCTCAGCGATGCACTGACCGTGGATAGCTAGGAACCATAATTTTAAACAATCTCTTTCTCTCTTGGGATACTTAAAATTCGTAAAGCCACCCTCGCAAGGTTATCCAACCAGTCAATGCACCCTACATGGACATATACCGCATACAACCATGGGCACCATCAATGTATGACCTGGCTAAGAATAAATCCTTCCTCGCAAGGGTAACCCGTCATACACCCCCCTATGGGTATCCATGTATATCCACACACAATGACATTGTTCACATCAACATTATCTCTCATCAATGTCATTATCAACCTCAACATCATATCATCTCAATATCATCATGCATATCAATATCATATCATTTGAACATCATCAACTACATCAACACCATCTCATCTAAACATCATCAACTACATCAGTGGCATCTCAATTTCAATATCATCAACGACATCACAAGCAATCACATTTCACATCTATACATAATTTAATACATTCCAAGAGAGATATATGTGTGATGTATTCCTTGTATTCTTTATTAATTAGGATTAGTTGAAATGTTATGTGAATTATCCATGTGCCATTGCTTAGTGTAGATGTCAAGTTATGTGGAGTTTGGCTGAGATGCATTGTAATCGAGTGATTCCGAATTTGGCCCGAAACCTGTTTTTTAGTAAAATCACTATTCTAGATTCGTTAACCGTTGGATCTCCTTCAAATTTTAAATGTATATTTCTAACCCAAATATGCAATTTCTAACCGTTGGGATTGTCCAGATAATGTCTGAAACTTGAGATATTAATTTTTTACTGAAGCAGAAATTCTAAAATTGGGTCAGCTCTCCCAGGTGAGTTTTGCAGGCATTTTTGCTCCACCACCCAAGACCACTGGTGACCACCACGGACTGTCGTTGCTTGCTATGAGACCACTGCACGGAATCTTTGAAACTCCTCTCGATAGAGAACGGAGCCTCCAATCCTCCTTTCTTGGTTTCCATGAGGTAATCATAGTTTCTTTTGTCTTCTTCTAGCTAGTTTAAGGTTGTCTTGATATCTCTTGTGATTCGGGTACCGTTATTGGCTGTTTCTATACTTCCTTTGAAAACCCTTTGAAAATGATACGTTGTAAAAGTCTCCTTATTATAAAACTGATATCATTTCTGTGATCCTTGTTGAACCCTGGTCACATTGGTGTGATCAAAATTTCAAAATGATGTCTTTTGATGTAGACTCTCAAAACACCATTTTAGCCTCTTTTTAAATTTGAGTGGGTATTTGTGTAACACCCCAACTTACGATCTTGTTATTATTGATTTTTAATGAAAAATTCTTTTCGATTTACTTAAAAATACTAAACCACAATTTTTCATTACTGAGTAATATTCATAATTCTGAAGTAACATATAATAAGATTACAAAAGATTTTTCCTCACTGATTGATTTTTATGAATCTGATGTACAATAAAATACATACTAGTATCAATTCTATTACATAGTACAAATAACTAAAACCTTCTATCACAAAAGAATACATCTTCAAGTATATCATCTTTAAATAACACATCTTCAAACAAAATCATCTTCTTGTATACAGCTAATAGTCTCTCTTTGTTATTCATCTGCTCGCCCGAATAAAATTGAGGTCATGGCAGGTGTCAACCATAGACACAAAGCACAGGGTAAGTTTATGATAAACATAATTTAAGCAACAGAATATATTCAATATACAGATATTCATAACAACATCCTCAAAGATGTATGATTCTCTTAGACTCTTATCATTATGCATGATTCTCTTAAACTCTTATCATGTGGTACCAACAGTCAAGATAGCCTCATCCCTGTGACACAGAACTGAAACGATCAGTCAGGGTCCCACAGTGTTGCAATAGGATTCTCACCTACACTACATGTGATCATCATGGGTGGCGTGATTTCCCCACTGCCAAGTACCCCCCAGCTCAGACCTCTCTTATCTGAACGCTCGAACTCAGTTCCTACAGCTATCTGATGCACCTCCTGTTGAGGCAAATAACGCGGACTAACCCCCGCCGGGCATATGCACATGAGACATATAAGATTGATTTACTTTAAGGTATAACTCTTTTCATCATCTCATATTTATTTTCAACATCAGTCTTTAATTGATATCTCACATACTATACTCAGAAACTCAACATAAAGTATAGAACTCAACTTTATATTCATGTACAGAATCTCAACATATTATTCATGTACAAAGGTTTATAGAAACACTCAGTAACACATAGAATTTCATAGAGATTCATGGAAACACTCAACAACACATGAACATTCAAACACTTATTCAAACACAAACTATAACACCCTCATATTTAATACATATTTGTGAGTTTTTCTCATTAAATGATCAATATGCATTTTTATTTTACAAAAAACTAGTTTAAGACAAAAATGACGAAAATACCCCTAGACATTTTAAAAATGACCAAAATACCCTTTGACTTAGAAATGGTCAGATAGTTTTGGGAATCCTGTAAGAACCTGAGGAAAGGACAATATACTCTTAGAGAACAAATTATCAACAAAACAGATGACAAAAAACTATGGATTAGAATTTCTAGGAATTTTAATAGAAATTTTTGAAAAGAACTTAATATAGACTAACTTAAGTATCTGAAAAACACAGAAAAATGATAAATACAATCTATAGAATTTTCTTTTAATTATAGGATAAATAAAATTCTTTACTAAGTTAGTTTAGTAATTTTGCTAATTAAAAGTAAAATTGACCAATAAGAAACTAGAAATAATTATTACATGTAATAAAAGGAAAAATTTTGTAGATTTGGCCCTTAGAATAAGTGTTGGCCGTGCAACATAAAGACCAAGGGAGAAAAGTCTTAGAAAAGTCAAAGAATGATTACATGGAAGGATAAAGAACTTAGCCTAATACAATTGGTCCATGTGTAAAGGAGTAATTAATGCTTTAAGACTTTACAAAGTGCAAAAACCTATTAAATTCAAGGCACCATACGTATGGAACAAAAGCCAAATAAAATTTCCTACACTAATTGAAATGGCACGTGAAGAAGGAAGCAAGAAAGAAGGCGGTGGAAAATTCATGAAGCAAGACACATGGAAGATAATAAATCATTAGCCAATGGGAACTAAACAAGTAAAAGTAAGTCATGATCACTTAAGGAAGATATTTTAAGATTTTTTAAAAGGCAAAGGCTAACACTTTTGTATAAAAAGCAAGTGGGGACCGTGTACATAAGGGAGTGAACGTGCAAACCTTTCTCTTAAGCCTTGTCCCTTTTAAAGAAAAATTAAAACACTTTCAAAACCAAACCAAGAGTGACCGTGCACTTAGCCTTGCATCCTTTTTACTTTAGCCTTCCTATCACCTTCACCTTCATTCAAAAAGAAAAGCAAGGCCATTAACTCTAACAAGCTCACGTGGGAAGGGAAGGGAAGCTTATGATAAACAGAGTTTAAATAGTCTAGGAGTCTTAAATTACTTTCAAATTCAGCCTTGGTTATTAAAAGTATGATGAATTACCTTAAAGAACTAAAGGGATTGGTTACCCGGTTGACCCCTATCCGTATCTACATCTACGTCCTGATTGAGTTACATAGAAACTAAGAGAACTTGAAAGCGGTTTAATAAATGTATTAATTAAAGTAGTAACTTGAATTTAGTCAAATAGATGTTTAGTGGCATTAATAGATGTTTAGAAGCATTAATAGATGTTTAGTAACATGAATGAATTAAATCTAGCCTAATGAGTATTTGGTGTGTAAAGATTTTAATTGAAGAAAATAATTGATTTAAATGGTATTTATATTTTACTAAAGTTTATGTGGCTAATTTCGATGTTAAAAATTCTTGAATGTGTCTATTAAATTTTGTGTTAAAGGAATATTGGAATTTGGTGTATTATGTTGAACCATGATTAATTAATGTTTAAAGTTCTAATAAATTATGACATGTTTTGAAAATTCATGGAATCGCCTGTTGTTGTAAGATTTTGTGTGAAAAAGTTTATATATTGTTGTTCCATGAGTTTTTAAATATATTGGACACTGTACTAGTTTATGTTGAACATGTGGAACATAAAATAAAGAACAAAATTAAAGATTAAATAAAAATCATTCATGTATGTGCATATGCCCTGCGGGGTTAAGCCGTGTTACCTCAAGAGGAGGTATGTCAGATAGCTGGACTGAGTCCATGCGTTCAGAGGTGTCTGAACTGGGGGGTAGTTGTATCAGTGAGGACCACACCACCATGATGATCACATAGGTGGAGGTGACATTCCTACGCGCCACTGCGCTACCCTGACTGAATGGATAAGTCTGTGCCACAGAGGGAGTGGGGTTATCTTGACTATGGTACCATTTGATAAAATTTTGAGACCGTCATGCATCATATAAAAAGATAAGCATGCATTTTCCATGAATTTTATGACTAATGTCGTGGTTATTTATAGATAGGCTCTGTTTATTTAAACTGTATTTATTATAGACTTACCCTATTTTGTGTATGTGGTCGACACCTGTGATGACCCCAATTTATTTGGGTGAGCAAATGAACAGTAATAGCTGAGCATGGATGTCAAATTGAAGATGTGATGAATTCTATTTTGCGGCTTATGATATGTATTTTGGACTGTCTGTATATTTATGGACATGTATTATGGACTGTACTATGGACTGTTTTATATGGGAACTTAATTACGTTGGATAGTTATTAGCTCATTCATCCTAGTCATTATTTTGAAAAAAAAAATTAAATGAGTTAGTTTAAGGTTATGGTAATCACTTTTCGAAAATTAATTAGGTAAAGGCAAGAAGAAAAAAAAATTCGTAAATTAAATAAGTAATAAGTTAAATACGTAAATAAAAGGAAGTCGTTACACAAACAACACTTAAACTATATTTAGCATAAAGCTTCCCCATACATACCTTGTAACCTCTTGATAATTTTTATCTTTCTCTTCCTCCAAGACTTGACAAACTTTCCCTAAAGATGCTAGCCTCTTCCACACGTGATCTTCAAGGAGAAGTGGAGTCTTCTTCTCACTTGATTTAGGCTTTAATAAGGGAAGGATGAAATGAAATGAAGGTGGTGTGAGGGGGAGAGATTCACGTGAATGAGGTATAGGAAGTGCCTTGAGAATGGCTTGCACTTAAGGCCCCCCTCCCTTTATATAGTGTTTAGAAAATAATTTAATATTCAAGGACATTTTTGCCCTTCCTATCTTAATTACCTTCATTTAGTTCCATCCTAACTTAATTATTTCTTATTCCATTAGATTCTAACTAAGTTCATTATGATTCTTTTACTTTATTAAGAAAAATCTTCAAGATTCATTATGTTGCTTACAAGTGTCATTACACTTGTCTTCATCATAAGCCTCCCTTTCCAAGTGTCCACTTTCATGAAGATTCTCCCATCTTCTACATGGTTCACGTGAAGACTAGATAAATGGAGAGAGATCTTTGCTTCATTTTCATGTTACTTGTATCCATGCCGTACAAGTATCCTTTGTAACGCCTCTCTTAACTCTCTCGTGCTTGATTAATTTTAGATGAAATTCGTGTTCACTTTATGTTATAATGCTCTTGGTTATAAATTTTTCACGAAAATTCTTTTCACTTTGCTTGCTAATTTTTATGATTCGTAAGTAGTGTAAACGATTTTCCTTACCACGGTTCATTTATAATAATAATAATACAGTCCATGATACAGTCCAAAGTCAGTTATCAAAATAATACACAGACTGTCTATTACAAATTACATGTCATATGAAATTACAAATTACAGCAAACAGTTCATCAAAACTTCTTCAACAACCTTCATCTACAGCTCATGCTTTCCTGTTCCTCTGCTCGCCCAAATGAATTGAGGTCATCACAGGTGTCAACCATAGACACAAATCGGGTAAGTTTATGACAACCATAGTTTGAATAATATATATATGTATATACACAGATGGATAAAGTCTTAATCATAAAAAGACCACACCACTTATACAAAATACAGATCATCATACATATATCCAACTATGTGATACATAAGATGCATGCTCATCTTTTTATATGATGCATGACTGAGATCTCAGGTTATTAAATCAACAGTGGCCACAGTCAAGATAGCTCCATCCCAGTGGCACACCTATCCATTCAGTCGGGGTAGGGCACGGGCGCGTAGGAATGTCACCTCCACCTATGTGATCATCATGGTGGTGTGGTCCTCCCTGAAACACACTACCCCCCAGTTCAACACCTCTGAACGCATGGACTCGGTTTAGCTATCTGACAAACAACTCCACGGATTAGCCCCCACCAGGCATAACTCCACGGATTAACCCCCGCCAGGCATATGCGTATGAAATGCATGAAGGATTCATTTTATCAAGTCTTTAAACTTCTTTACAACTCATGGCATATGCTTTTTAATTAACACATAAAGCTTATTTTCACCATCACATAAAACTCTATTTAACATCTAAGCATATAGCCATCGTTCAACACAATTCTTGGAATCCATAAATAATCACCATACAGCACAAGGATTCGAATTATTCCATCATCAACATAACACAATTCTTCAAAATCTTATTTATTTCTCAACATCAAAATCATAAACCACCAAGCAACATGTTAATTTTATTAAAGTACATAGAATTACTCAACAACACA
>PYAF01002389.1:14984-32129 GCA_007407185.1 Glycine tomentella
GCCCTGTCATCTGTTTTATTTATGTTGATGTTGATAAACTGGATCAGCAAGGACATGGTTTTATAGTTCTGTTATGTGATTCCGTACATGATGTATCAAGAAAACGATTCTATGCTTCCGCTATTGTTTATAAATTGGATACGATGCGCTAATCTGATATTATTAATGCTAACACGTCGGAGGCCTACGGGGTGTTACAGCTAACCCCTAATCCCTTAGTGAATTAACCCTTTAACCTGAATCAAAAACCTAATCCCTTAGTGAATTTTATCAAGTCAAGCAATTAAAAGAATTTATTATATAATTCTGCAGTCATGCATCCCTATCCCTAGGCAATGAACAACTGTTATTCTAATCAAGTCAGAAAGTAAAATCGCAACATCCCTATTGCGAATCTTAATTCTCAGCACTTACATAGAATGGCCAATCCCAAATAAGAATAAACAATAAAGAACATAATAGAATAAAATAATTATGATAATCTCATTCAATACCAGTTAAGTTACAGAGGAGTTCACATTGGTTCTTGGCCTAACCACAATACAAGATTTAGCCTGACATAGGCTTCAAGAACACAAAAGCTGTCATTGAATACATAATTCTGTTGCAATCCTAGCCTTGATTCTTGATTTTCTATGGTTTAAAATGATTCTTTGTGATTCCCAGGATGTGTAAGATTCTTTTCTTCAGTCCAGAGGTCTTTCTTTTATAGAGTGGTTTAATTAAAGTAACAAAGCTCCTTTTTCTGTGCCAATTTCGAACCAAATAAGTTTAAATCAGGAAAGAGAATCCCTATGGCGCTGATAGCGAGGCTTCCCGCGCTGATCGCGCGGGACTTCGAATGGACAACACTGATAGCGTGAACCTCCTCGCTGATAGCTTGAAGTCCACGAGTTGGAAGGCTGGCACTTGGGCAATTGGCACTGATCGCGCTAACTTTGGCGCTACCCCCGTGGATCTTGCGGCTTGTTGACGCTGATGGCGTGGACTCCCATGCTGATCGCGTGGAGTCTACGAGCTGAAGCTTGGATTTCCTATAGTGGCGCGACTCGCGCGGGACTTGGCGCGATCCGCGCGAGACCTCCAACTGGCTTTATTTCTTTCTTTTGTTTTGTTCTCCTCTTTTTGGCCTGAAATCTCAACTTAGTAATGAAATGAGATAAAATTAAACATAAGCAACTATTTAAACTAATTCTAACCTATATTCCTAAAGATTTAATTGAATTATAACCTAAAACTAGCCTAAAACTAATATGTGTTAGCAACACATCAAACAATTCCCAGATTTAATAGTTGTTGTCCTCAGCAACAGACAGAACCTCAAGATAAAAGCAAGGGTCAATGATCAAACCAAACCACAATTCACAATCCTAGAATTTATCATGCTGAGTATAATCGATTCATATCAAAGCTTTCCATGGCACTTTTAATGCTGTCAAATTATGAGAGTAACTTGAGCATTCTTCACAAAAATGTGTTTATTCACTCATGCACTCAAGTGTATCGGGCTAATCAATCTCTCACTCAACATAATCACAGCACTACCATAAGCTTGAAAATATTCTCAACAGATGCAAGCACAACTTGATCAAAAGGTCTTTCCGGCTTGTAACTTGGCTGGGCTAAGGGCAGGAATTCTTTGGAAAAGTAGCTAATATGAGGCTAGATCCAGTCCCTAAGTTCCAATCTTGTGGTTATCCATATTCCTTGTTCATCCTTTCAAAACTGGCAATTTTATTCAACAATTTATTCTTTATAAAGCAAACAAATAACCTTCTTTTTTTCTTCTTTTTCTTTTTTTTAAACAAAATACAACAACAATTCAGATTTCCAACTGATATTATTTTCCAACTGGCCTTATTTGTTTGCTCTCTTAACTTCCATAGCAATTGGAATCAACTTATTTTCCTCTATGCCTTGATGGACAATTCCCTGTTTTCTGCTGCCATGGACTTGTATTATACCTTTTCTAGCCTCAGGGAGATTGGTCAATGGATATAGCTTTGATTTAGGTAATTTGAAATGAAAGGCTCAGGCTCAAAGGAGGTACAAATGGAAAATAATTGCGGTGAGTCAATTTGGCCCTGGTTTCAGAAGAAAAATTTGCCCTAATCATATCAAATCACACCTGCATCCAGAGAAACAATTCAAGTTCTAGAATACCATGAAAATGGAGTCTCTCGGAAAGAAATTTACCACTATTTGGCTCAAAACCTCACAGGTGTTTAAACTCAAGTCAATCTCAGCTAACTTTATTTCAAGCATCATTTCAACTTCAACATGCATATCACATACCAACAATCACAAATCCATTCATGTATCATGCAGTTCATGCTATGTTTCATTTCATCAAGCTTTCCTCAAAGAATCCTATCCATTACTGTGTCCATTAACTTTTATTCTGAAAATTCTGATGTGCTGTTTATTTATTTTATTTTTTTTTTGAAAAAATTTCTGTTAGACATCATTTGTTCCTTGACTGTGATTTGCGAACTAATGCGTATGTGCATCCATTCCCAGATTTAGAAATTGCTGTCATCAGCAACAACAAATAAGGTCATAGCGCTTTGGAAAATTTCAGCATTATTTGAAAAATCACAAACAAACGGAAACATTAATCTAAACAGTTTTATGTGCAAAAATTTGAATCAGAAACTATACTATATATATGTTTATGTATGCAGAAATATAAATGTGTAGAAGATTCACATGTCTAAAGTGCAAAATCAAAAATAAACATAAAAACAAAACAAAACAGTAAAATGAGTCCTGGTCACTCTTCTCCCTCTCCTCTCTCATCAATGGTTTCAGCCTCAGTAGCCTGTGAGGGCTCTGGAATGGATGACTCTGGGTCTGCTGCAGCTGAGGGTTCAGGAGGAATATCTGTGGCTAGTGGTGAAACTGGGAGCTGGTACTCAGAAGGTGGAATGCCTAGATGCCTGCATACAGCCTCCCACATGCAAGTCTGGAAGGTCATCTGTGTGCGAACAAACTCCTGAAAAGCTAGAAGACTCGGAGAATCTTCATAAAGCGGTGTGTGCGCAGGAGCTGTGGGAGGAACTGGTGGTGCTGGCTCTACTGGCTGGGGCTCCTCTGGTGCTGGAAAGTCTCTGGGGCTGCAAGCTGCAAGCTCCTCTGAATTTAGCTTGGAAGCTCTAATGATCTGTTCTTCAGCAGCGCTCCTCACAGCTTCTAAATAGGTCTTGTGGTTCATGAGAGACGCTATCGGAACGTCCATGGGCTCATCATCTAAGACTTCTACACCCGCATGACGACACAAGTGCAGAATCAAAGACGAATGCGCCAGCGAGGACTTGCTGTTGGCATCCTGAATCATATGAAGAATACGGTTAGAAAGGAGGTGAGAAATGTAGAGGTTACCTTCACCTCGGAGGGTGTACAGCAGGGCGGCTCTCTCCACATTCACATCAGTCATATTAGTAGAAGGAATGACTGTGTGGTTGATGAACTGATGCCAGAAAGCTGCATCCCCTACTAAGTCATGCTTCCTCAGCTTCTCTGGAATGTAGTCTAGGCCTGACTTAGGCTTCCAAGCAGTGTAGAGGCCTGTAATGGCCCTGCGGATGGTGGTAGCAAGCTGAGGGACATCGTCCCTGTACATCTTTGTCAAAGCGTCAGGCTGCATCCTCATATACAAGTGGCTGAAGTCGCATCTTCCAAAAGGATCATAGCAGGTGTCCAAGAAGCGCTCAATTGCCTTCTCATCAAAGGAAACTTGGACACCCCTCACCCATGAGAGTCTGCTACGTGCTACTGTATCGGGATCAACATAAGCCAAAAATTCCTTCAAAATAGTGCTGGAACTAGGCTCGGGGAAACTGACTAAGCGCTTCCACTGTCGCCTGAGAATGACTTCTCGCACTGGGTTCGCTTCTGGAAGCGTGTCCCAAAGGATTTTCTTTCTGACATAATTTTCTTTGGGAGGTACCAGGAGTCAAATTTTTCTTGGCATTCGGGCGATCTGAATCTACCCTCATCATAATCTGCTAACCTGGCCCTTTTGCTGCCTCCCGCTGTGGTTTTCTTCTTGCCTTTGGCCACCTGTTTACCCTGAACTCATAAAAAATTCAAACATAGATGCAGGATTCAATGGTTCAATTCCCAGATTTGTGCCTTCCAGTGGATCAAAGCAGACAATCAACAATTAACTCAGTAATATTGTGCGTCAGGGAATAGTGATCAATAAATGAATGCACAGTTCAGTTCTTCACAAAACAAGCATATGTATAAATTTTCTGGGAAGTAATCTGCTCAGAATTTCGCAGTGTGCCTAGGATTCCCAGATTTAAGTTCCTTCTATTCACCAACCAGATACAATTTAAGCAATTGATGCAGACATCACTTCAAATTCATCCGCTTGATTAGGAGATAGTATTCATAACATGACAGAAAAATGAATGGCACCATCTGGATTCCCAGATTTAGCCCAATGAATGTCCATAAGTCATTTAATCCTAAGCTATCATGACACAATTCAAACAATTTCAGTTCAAGATCAAAACAGATATGTGCATTAAACAGTAAAGCTTGTGTCCTTCCTTAGTGCACCAACATCTTAGAATTCAAATATTTCCTGCAAGCACAGTTACAACATAAACCATTGATTCAAGTGATGCATATTTCAAGCATTTAGGGCATGATGTAACACATTCCAGGCACAACATATAACCACTATCAATCAATGTGCTTTACCCACTCAGCATTCAAAATGTTCATCAAATTAGTGGGGTTCAGTTCAATCAAATAATATTAAGTGCAACCCCATGCTAAAGTAGAACTTGTTGGGGGCCAACAAGAAAAATGAATGGATTCCCACACATGTAATTTATCAAATAGGTTATGGGCATTCTCAGAAATCACCAAACACACCCACATTTTCATTGTCCATCAACATTAAAGATCAAAATCATTAAAAGAATAATCAATGGACAATAGCAATTAGGTCCCTACCCTAAGGTTTTGGCATGAAGTTCATCAAAACGCAATGTGAGTGACCTAGATCACTGATAGTTGGGTTTCCAATGCTTGTGAACCATACCATTATACATTATAAAGCAATTTAGTTCAGAACATTACCTTGTCCCCAGCCATGGCAGCAAATGCAATGGATTCCCTTGGTTTAAGCAAAACTGAGAACGAGGGAAAACTGGAAATGGGAGAGAGTGCTAGAGAGAGAAAACAAGACTGTGAAGGCTAATGGTGTGTGTGATGGTGAGTGGAGGTTGATGGTGGTGCTGGGATTTGGGCGGAAGGTGTGGAGAGAGTTGGGGAAAGAAAAGAGATTGAGGCGCGAATGAGGGAAATTTAAAAATAAAAGCATTTTCAACGCCTCGCGCGATCCGCGCGGAACATGGCGCTGATCGCGCCGCCAGTCACTGGAAGGGCTTGCCTGTCGTAATCTTTTGTTATTTCCTTAAAATCATCAAAACTTCGACCATACTCGTTGTACATAACTATTCAATTGTTGAATTCTATTTGGATTAACTGAGTAGCACAAGTCCCTGTGGAGACGAACTTTTATAAATTTTGTAACTTACAACGACAATTGGTACGCTTGCCAAAAGTCTAACAATGTGGTAATTAACAAACTTATAGAATTTCATAAAGGCAATTAGGAATTGTATAAAACATTTCTTCACTGCTTTAATCGATTATTTAGGTGAAATAATCGATTACAAGCGTATGTATATTTTCTAGAAAATGCCTTATGAACATTTTAATCGATTACCACTGGCTCGTAATCGATTAAATTAGCTTTACATAGAATTGAGAACTTCCTCTGATAATCGATTATCTTGGGAAATAATCGATTACATAAGCTTCTGCATAATTTTACACAGCATGTTCATCTGGTTTAATTGATTACTAGATTTTAGTAAATATGCATTATTAAGTTTTAGGCATGGCCTGTGTTAATCGATTAAATGGGTACTTAATCAATTACATGTATGCATTGTAAAACTTTAATCGATTACAAGATGATTTCATCGATTATTCTATTCGTAACAGATTTCCAGGTTTCTGATGAACAATTTAATTAATTATATAGATAAAATAATTGATTACAATAGTTAAAATAATCGATTACATTGACGAATTAATCGATTACAATTAGTTCAAACATTTTTTTATAAATAGAGAAGCTGAGTCTGAGTGAAAAAAAGTAAGAAAGAAAGAGTTACTCGTGCAAACTTTGTGATATACATACTCTAAAGTTCTCAAGTGTACCCAAGGCTGAAATTAGTGAGATAACCAAATACGATGAGTGTCATTGAGATTTACTTGAGTTTTTGGTCTTCATACTCATGGATTGAGGACTTATTCAAGCTAGAGCTTAAAGATAGTTATCAAGAAAGAGTGGTAGTCATCCTTTGCATATAATCTCATGTTGATTGAATCATTCATATCATTGAAATTGCTGAGGAATATAAGGTGATATCATTCTTGTACCTAAAGCTTTTGTTTTGTTAATATTTGTTGTATAATTGTGTTGTATTTCCATATAACATTTGTATTCTTTAAAGCTTTTTCTAGAAAGGGTTTCTAGAGGGAAGAACTGAGAGGGGATCTCTGGTTCTTGGTCTTTTGAAAAGTCTATAGAGAGTATATTTTGAATTTTACCTGGGAGGGTAAGAGAGATCATTTTGTAAGCTTGTAAAGAACAATATTTGTTATAGTGGAACTCTAACCAGGATTTGGTTGGAAGAAAACTGGATGTAGCCTCCGAGGTTGGGAGGTGAACTAGCATAAATCTTGTGTGCATTAGATTTCAATTTATATTTCATTAAATTCTTGAAGTATAGAATTTGTTCATCATATAAACTTGGTTACTGCACAAGAGTAATTTGATTGATGAAGTAAATTTATTTCTAATTGGTTTTAAATTGATACGATCCTTTTGAAGTCTTCCGCTGTTATAAATTTTGAAAGGAAATTTTAAAACTTTGAGGTAAAACCAATTCATCCCCCCTCTTGGTTTATTTGCATAAGTATTCATTATATTTTCAGTAACCCCAAGCCTTCTCAAATTTCCTTTCTCCCATAAAGGAAATGCCAGCAACTTCTTGCCAAACATCAGGAGTGATTTCCATGGCCACCCATTAACTTGAGCAAGATAGTCCCATCCATAGAAGCTTTAGCACAGGTGTAAAACACCTTTACTTATTCAGGGTAAAAAGTACCCTTCATCTCAACAAATTTCTTCAAACCCTAGGCTTCAATCAAAGCAAGGAATTGAAAACCTTCTCTAGTAAACCATGTAAGGTCAAGGTGTTTGGGAGGGAAAATGAGTTTAGTGACATTAAACTGTAGGTAGATAATTTTGTCATGCTCAGCAGGAAACCAATGATCTAACCTATTCACAGCAGGGTTAGAAGTTTCCGCAACCTTTCTCTTAGAGGTTTTTGTTTTCTTAGATGTAGACACGGTGAAAACAGAGGTAGACACTAAATGAGCAGGGTATCTAGACTCAGAAGAAGAAAAATAGAAAAGCACAACTAGGCATAAAGTAGAAGAAGAGAATGGTGTGATTTGTTTCTTCAGCAAAGCTGTATTTATACATGGTTTTAGGCTCCAAAGTTTGAAATTTGAAAGAGTAACGATCATCTTGAATTAACCCACTAACATAAAAGCTCAGAAGTTTCAAATTTCACTTTTTTAATCGATTACATAAGTACAAAATTCATTCTAAAAAGCTTTTGAAGTCCATTTAATCGATTATCTTGATGCGTAATCGATTATTACAGTCATTTTATCAGTATGAACAGTAATTATGCAGCAATTTCGAATTTGCACTAATTTAAGATGAATGGCCAATAAATGACATAATTTTATGTAGATGAGCACATAAACAACATGCTAACACACACTAGATTCATCTAGAATTCCTAGCATGTTTCTAAGTGTGAAGAATCTATCTCTATCCAAAGGTTTTGTGAAAATATCAGCTAATTGATTGTTAGTATCAACAAACTCAATTTTGATGTTACCTTTTTGGATATGATCTCTAATGAAGTGATGCCTTATCTCAATGTGCTTTGTCCTTGAGTGCATAATTAGATTTTTGGATATGTCGATGGCACTTGTGTTATCATACAGCAAGTGTATCATCTATATCTCAACACCAAAGTCTTGAAGTTGTTGCTTCAACCAAAAACTTTGTGCACAGCAGCTTCCAGCAGAAATGTATTCAGCTTCAACAGTAGATAAGGCAACACATGATTGCTTCTTGCAGTGCCAAGAAATCAAAGAGCTTCCTAACAAGTGGCAATTAATTTGATAGATGTACCTTTTGGATACCAAAGTCCTACTCTTGGTGTAGACTTGAGATATTTTAGGATTCTTTTGACTGCTGTTATATGAGATTCTTTGGGATTTGCTTGATATCTAGCACACAAGCATACACTTAACATAATGCCAGGTATACTTGTAGTTAAATATAACAAAGAACCAATCATTCCCCTGTATTTGGACTCATCAACACTTTTTCCTTTGTCATCTGAATCAAAATAGGTAGATGTTGCCATTGGTGTTGCAGCATCCTTGCAACTTTCCATTTCAAATTTCTTGATCATTTCTAGACAATACTTGGTTTGGCTAAGGAAAGTTCATTCTTAATTTGCTTGATTGTAAACCTAGAAAGAATGTAAGTTCTCCCATCATTGACATCTCAAATTCACTCTGCATTTAGACAGAAAATTCTCTACACATAGATTGATTAGTTGAACCAAATATTATGTCATCCACATAAATTTGAACCAACAAGATATCATTTTCTCTTTTCTTGATGAACAAAGTTTTGTCAACCTGTCCTGTTATGAAAGATTGTTCAAGTAGAAATTTGCTCAACTCTCTCATACCAAGACCTCTTGGTGCTTGTTTCAAACCATATAAAGCTTTTTCTTAATTTGAAAACATGGTTAGGATGCTTGTAATCAATAAATCCAAGGGGCTGGTCTACATATATTTCTTCATCTATGTAACCATTCAAAAATGCACTTTTAACATCTATTTGAAACAATTTAAAGTTCATCAAACAAGCATATGCAAGGAATAACCTAATGGCTTCTAATATAGCAACTGGAGTATAAGTTTCATCATAATCAATGCCTTCCTCTTGGTTGTATCCTTTAGCAACCAATCTAGCCTTGTTTCTTATTATGATGTCACTTTCATCTAGTTTGTTTCAAAAAACCCATTTTGTGCCAATAGGAATATGAGTAGATGGTCTAGGAACTAATTCCCAAACTTGGTTTCTTTTGAATTGATTCAATTCATCATGCATAGCTATTAACCAATGTTCATCCAGCAGAGCTTGATCAACACTTTTTGGTTCAATTTGTGAGACAAAAGCCATGGTACAACAAAGATTTCTTAAAGAAGATCTAGTAGAAACTCCCTTGGATACTTCCCCAATTATGTTGTCAAGGGAAAGATCTTTAGTAGGTCTCCAGTCCTTGTTCTTTTTTAAAGGAGTTGACTGTTCCAGTTCATCATTTGGTTCATCTTTTCCTTTTTCATTCAAGTCATTAAGTTGCAAAAATTCTTCCATTTATCGTACATCAACATCACACTCCAAATCTTTCTTGGAAGGGTTAGTCTCATCATATATAACATGGACAGATTCCTCAACCCACAATCTTCTTTTATTAAAAATCCTATAAGCTTTACTTTGCAAAGAGTGACCAAGAAAAATTACTTCATCAGCTTTAGAATCAAATTTGCCAAGAGAATCTTTACCATTATTTAACACAAAGCACTTACAGCCAAAAGCTCTAAAATGAGAGATGTTTGGTTTCCTTTCTTTGTATAGTTCATAAGGAGTTTTCTTCAAAATGGGCCTTATGAGAATCCTATTCAAAGTATAACAAACCGTACTTACAGCATCTGCCCAAAAGTGTTTAGGCAAGTTTGTTTTATTTAGAAGTGTTCTTGCACCTTCCTCAAGTGATCTATTTTTCCTCTCCACAACACCATTTTGTATGGGTGTTCTTGGAGCTGAAAAATTGTGATTAATTCCAAATTCTTCGCAAAACTTTTCAAAATATTCATTTTGGAATTCTCCACCATGATCACTTCTAATTGAAACAATATTGCAAGCTTTTTCATTTTGAATTATCTTGGCCAATTTTCTAAATGTTGTGAATGCATCACTCTTGGATCTTATGAATAAAGTCCATGTATATCTTGAGTAATCATCTATAATAACAAGCCCATAGAAATTACCCCCCAAGCTCATGGTTCTTGAGTAATCATCTTATGAAAAGAGTTCTTTGTTTGTTTACCTTTTTGACAAGCTTCACATATTTTATCCTTCTCAAACTTAAGCTTAAGCAATCCTATAACCAAGTCCTTTCTTACAAGCTTGTTCAAATGGTACATGTTTATATGACTTGCTCTTCTATGCCATAACCATGTTTCATTAGTTTTACTCACAAGACAGCTAGTGTTTTTAATGAATGCATTGACAACACATAAATGTTACCTTTTCTCTTACCAACATGGATAACTTCACCACTCTTACTATCACAAATCAAATAGGGGTTGTTGTTTAAGGAAACTTTGACCCTTTGTCACATATTTGGCTTATGCTTAGGAGATTATGTTTCAAGCCATCAACATACAAGACATTTTTGATCATAGTTGTCTCCTATGTTTCCTTCTCCAATTATCTTGCCTTTGTTATTATCGCCATAAGTGACAAATCCTCCATCTTTTAATATGGAATTTGTAAGCATGGATATGTCACCTATCATGTGCCTAGAACAACCACTATCATGATGTAACACCTCAACTTATGATCTTGTTATTATTGATTTTTAATGAAAAATTCTTTTCGATTTGCTGGAAAATATTAAACAACAATTTTTCATTACTGAGTAATATTCATAATTCTGAAGTAACATATAATAAGATTACAAAAGATTTTTCCTCACTGATTGATTTTTATAAATCTGATGTACAATAAAATACATACTGGCATCAATTTTATTACATAGTACAAATAACTAAAACCTTCTGTCACAATAGAATACATCTTCAAACATATCATCTTCAAATAACACATCTTCACACAAAATCCTCTTCTTGTATACAGCTAATAGTCTCTCTTTGTTGTTCATCTGCTCGCCCGAATAAAATCAAGGTCATAGCAGGTGTCAACCACAGACACAAAGTACAAGATAAGTTTATGATAAACATAATTTAAGCAACAGTATATATATTCAATAGGCAGATTTTCATAAAATCCTCAAAGATGCATGATTCTCTTAGACTCTTATCATGATGCCTGATTCTCTTGAACTCTTTCAATACTTGGTACCAATAGTCAAGATAGTCCCAGCCCAATGGTCCAGAACTTGCACGATCAGTCAAGGTGTCACAGTGGTGCACAGGAAGGTCACCCACACTACATGTGATCATCATGGATGGCGTGAGTTCCCTACTGTCGAAGCACCCCCTAGCTCAGACCTCTCTGTCTGAACGCTCGTACTCAGTTCCTATAACTATCTGACACACCTCCTCTCGAGGTAATAACGCGGACTAACCCCCGCCGGGCATATGCATATGAGACATATAAGATTGATTCACTTTAAGGTATAACTCTTTTCATCATCTCATATTTATTTTCAACATCAGTCTTTAATTTATATCTCACATACTTTACCCAGAAACCCAACATAAAGCAGAGAACTCAACTTTATATTCATGTACAGAATCTCAGCGTATTATTCATGTACAAAGATTTATATGAATAATCAACAACACATGAACTTCATGGAGATTTATAGAAACACTCAGCAACACATGGAACTTAGAGAAATTCTTAGAAACTTTTAGCAACACATGAACTTCATGGAAACACTCAACAACACATAAACATTCAAACACTTATTCAAACAAAACAACACTTAAACTATCTTTATCATAAAGCTTCCCATACATACTTAAACAAAGTAACACTTAAACTATATTTAGCATAAACTCCCCTATACATACCTTGTTTATCTTCTATTAAAAGCTTGTCAAACTTTCCCTAGCTTCTCCTAGCTTTCACGTGATGCTTCACTATGTTGGGGTTTACTTTTTAACTTGATTTAGGCTTGAAAATGAAATGATGGGAGAGATATGGAAGGGAGAGTTACACGTGAATTTGGTAGAGAGAATGGCTTGAAAGTGATGTGCATTTTAGGTTCCCCCCTTTATATTATCTTGCATCCATGCCATACAAGTGTTATGCCACTTGTTTCTATCATGTGGTTTGCTTTCCAAGTGGCTTATCATGAAGTTTCTTGCCTTTTCTACATGTTTTCTCACGTGAATGACCAATCTAAAGGGAAGGAATACAAATTTTTCTTCCTTTCATGCTACATGTGGTCATTTTTGATGATGAATAAAAATCTAGTGTCTAATATGGCATTTACACATGGTATTTTCTTAAAAAGAAATCAAATTTAATTTGAATTCTTTTATCTAAAGATGAATAATAGAACTCTAGATGTTCCTAAGAATTTATCTCAATGATAGTTTAAATAAATCACAAGTAGTATATACAGAGTAATATATAAACTTTACATACTAAATTGCTCTTTATCTTGTTTTTGATTGGCCTATACTTCTGCTGACCATCAAAATTACTAAACCATTTTATTCAATTGGTTTATACATTCTATAATTAAGAGAAAATTCCTTAGATTATATGCATCATTTTTCCATATTTTTCTTATGCTTGAATTCTTCTGACTAATGTTTCAAAGTTGTCACCTTATAAAATTCATAGAAATTCTATTCTAGAATTTCTTGTCACAAACTATTTTGATATTCTGCCAGTCAAGAGTATTCTGTAATTTCATCAGGTTCTCACAAAATCTCTAAGGATATCTGGTCATTTTTGGCATGAAGGGCATTATGGTAAATTCATCATTCATCCTAGGGCATATTTGTCATTTCTACTATAAAATATCTAGCCAAAAATATCTAAGGGTATTCTTGTCATTTCCAAAATATCCAATGGCATTTATATAATTTTCATCTTAAAATATCTCACTAAAATATCTACTAGCATTTTTGTAATTTTCAAGAATATCCAGGTGCATTATCGTCATTTTTACCTTAAGGGTATTTCTGTAATTTTCAATTTAAGAAAAGGGTAATATGGTCATTTCTTTTCAAACATTTCCTTAATGTCTCTAATTGATATTTCACCTAATTAATTCAAATATAGACCATCCAAATTTCTCATAATCTAATATTAACATCAATAGCTATGCAAGAATAATTCATATAATATTTTGATCATAGTTTTTGAATTTTCAAGGTGTTACACAAGATACCATAGTGAAGATTTTGCTCTTAGACACACCTGCAAAATTCAAATTAATTGACAAAGAAAGGTACCCAATGTGAGTTGGGTCCATAGGGGTTAGTTGAAATTCTTTTTCTCTTAGGCACCTAAATGCATTCACCATTAGGCATATAGTATCTCCTAGCATAGTATCTAATAGATGTATGACCTTTCTTCATGCAATAATTGCAAGAAGTGTTTGATGTTTTTTAAAGTGAGTCAAATAATGATACTTGTCTTTTGAAAAGCTTCTTTGATATTTCTGTTTTGGTGGTACAAACTTTGTTTTTCCAAAAGATTTTGATCCATGTTTGTAACCTAACCAGAAGTATCTCCAGCATACTTTTGAACACTAAGCATTTGATTCAAATTACATTTTCCTCTATAGAGTCTTTTCAAAAGATCAACTAAGTAAGAATTTTCAGAAAGTAAAAGTATGTACTTTTCACCTTGACTCTTTTTGTAATCATCAAATTCTTTTGTAAAAGATTGCATTTATTGACATTTGAAGTAGATAAGGCACATACATATCCATTAGCATTGTAACTTGAAATAAGTTTTTCATTTGCTTCTTTCAAATTACAAAGTTCAGATTGCAATTCAGCAATTTTGTTAACATGCCATTTGAGATTACCTTTTAGCCTATTATTGGTTTGTGCAATCTTTTGAGCCTCTTCATGCATCTCATGGAAAACAACAACTATATTATCATATTCAGAATTTACCTCAGATTCAATAATAAAAAACTCTTCATCATCACTTACTGTTAAAGTGAGACAACATTAGCTTCTTCTTCATCTTCACTAGCTGATCCGGATATAGTTGATTCATTATCTTCCCAAGCAATGTATGCTTTCTTTCCTTCCTTCTTTATCATCCTCTCACCTTGTTGCTTCTTCAAGAATATTGGACATTCAGATTTGATGTGTCCAGGCTTTCCACATTCAAAGCAAGTGAAGTTGGTAGAGGTGTTATTGTTGTTGTCATTTTTCTTGTTGAACTTTGTGAACTTTCAGTTCTTGTTCCTTCTCATGAATTTGCTGAACTTGTTGACAATTACATTCATGTTGTCATCGTCATCTTCTTCACTTGAATCTTCTTCTTTCTCAACTTTAGAGAGGATACAACTTTCAAGGCTATGCTTTTATGTTTCTTTTCTCCATCATCTGCATTGGTTAGTTGTGACATTTCAAGTTCATATTCAAGTAGCTTACCAAACAGTACAACCATGGACATCTTAGACAAGTCTTTGGATTCCTTGATTGCTATAACTTTTGGTTGCCAAGGTCTTGTTAGACACTTTAGTATTTTGATGTTTAATTCTTCAGCATCAAATGTTTTTCCAAGACCAAGAAGATGATTGACAATATGTGTGAATTTTGTTTGCAGCTGAGATATGTTTTATGTATTGTTCATCTTGAACATCTCATATTCATGAATCAAGGCATGCTTCCTTGATCTCCTTACTTCATTTGTTCCTTCATGAGTTACCTCCAACATCTCCCACATTTCTTTTGCTCAAAACTTCATCAACAATGAAAAGTGAATCTTAAGTTTTGATGTAGAATGTTATTCACTCATAACTAACTTTTTCTCAACTTCTAAAGCTTTGGGAATATTGGATATTTCGCAAAAATGAGTTCTAAAAATTTATTAAAACCATAGACCCATAAGTGTAATCGATTAAACTGTATGTGTAATCGATTAATTTCAACATATGTAATCGATTAATACATCATTTAATCGATTAATATGATCTTGAGCTTTCTGGAAATGTTTTTATGAACAAGATAATCGATTAATAAGTAGTATAAACGATTAATGCAGACTGTATGAATGTAAAACAATGAATAATAATCGATTACGTGATACTGGTAATCGATTAAGCCAGCAAAGCTTAGAATATGAAAACAACCTATGTAATCGATTACGATTCATGGTAATCGATTAAAGCAGTAATGCATGATTTTCATATTACACTATGTAATCGATTACAAGAATCCCGTAATTGATTAAACTGTTCTTCAAGGTTTTTCTAGATTTAGAACAAAGACATTTAATCGATTAAAACACTTTGTAATCAATTAAAGCAGTAAGTTTTAATTTTTCCAAAAAATTAGCCATAAGAACTTGAATTCTTGTAAAATCATTTGAGTAGCTTTAGTTCATTAATCAAAAACATGTATGCATGAGGATGAGAATGCAAATGCAATGAAAGATCACAAGGTAATGTACTTGATCCACTTAAACAATTACAAATGCCTTCAAACTTGATTAGGCATGTAAAAAGCAAAAACTCCAAGGCATCCTTGCTGCAATCTACTTGCAGCTTCCTTTAAATCCAACAAATACTATGTTTTAAACTAATGGGATGTGATATATTTATTATTGATGTATGTTTGTTCCTGTTATGTGCTCGTTTTCAAGAAAAACTGTGTTTTAACTAATGGGATGCGATGAATTTGTTATTGATGGGTAAAACTGTGAATGATATTGTTGTTGTAATGATTGGATTTTCGGGAAAAGTCTTAAATACAGAGGAGTCTTGCCCAAAATTTTATATTATGTTCTCCTATTTAATTCTTTATTAAATTTTTAAATGGGAATAAGAGTTTGTTTTCTATATTGTAGTTCTCCTCTTTAATTTATAATTTCCTAAAATATCAGTCTCATGGTAATATGGATTGTGAATGCATGAGGTTTGTGATGTTGATGATGATATTGAAATGAGATTATGTTGATGATTATATTAATATGAGATGATATTGATATTTATGATGATGATGTTGAAATGAAATGATGTTGATGTTGTTGATTATAATGAAATGAAATGGTCTTGACGTTGTTGATGATATTGAGATTGAGGTGATATTGATGTTGATGATGACATAAATGAGAGATGAGGTTGATGTTGATGATGTCATTGTAATATATGTACGTTGTATATGTGAGGTGTAGTGACCTATTGGATATCCTTGCAAGGAAGGGTTGGTCCCTATCCACGGTCAATGCATTGATGAACCCATATTTGTATGTTATGCATGTTATGGGGTACATGACTTATTGGATATCCTTGCGAGGAAGGGTTGGTCTCTATCCATGGCCAGTGCATTGATGGTGCCCATGTTTCGTACTTCATAATTGCATGGATGGAAATAGAATGAAGGTAATGTGTACCTGTGATTTTTTATGGGATAAAAATATGGGTACTAAGGGGCATGTTACTCGGTTTGGAATTCCCTTGAGACTTTGGCTGATCACCATGGGGGGAATGGCCAGTGCACAATAGGGTGACCCCGATAAACTATTTAATCATTTTCCTAGGAGAGACTATTTTCATGAGAATGGTACCACATTGCATGGTGAGAGTGGAGTCAGGTGCATGCATCATTTTGAACATAATTGATTTAAATGGTGGAAAAAGTGAATGACTAGTTTATTAAGTGTGTATTGAACTGATTGATTACTGAGAATGATTGTGGTTGTTATTATTGCTTTCTTTCTAATTATTGTTATCTGGAACTTATTGATTTTGTATAATAAACTCACCCTTGCAATTTTTGTATCATGTGGTTGGTACCTGTTGTAACGCCTCTCTTTGCTTGATTGATTTTAAATGAAATTCCGTGACCATTTTGTATTAGAATGATTTTAGTTGTAAATTTTTTTTCAAAAAAGTTTCTTTTCTTCTTTGCTTTAAGTTTGTGATTGATTTGTAACATAAACGATTCGCCCTCACCACGGTACAATTATAATAAATAAATACAGTCCATGATACAGTC
>PYAF01002390.1:0-21022 GCA_007407185.1 Glycine tomentella
TTAATTATTAAACTGCCCTGCCCTGAAAATAAAAATTGAAATAATTAACTTAAAATAATCCAAATTAATTAAAATCTGAATTATCGGTCCAATTAAGTCCTAATTAAGAAACAGTGCAAAATAAATGATTAAACACAAATTAGGGATTAAAATGAGTACAGAAAGATGAGTAAATAGTGATAAATAGTGACTCATCAGTCTCGTAGCCGACAACAGCGAGGACAGAGACGATGACGTCGACCATGATGTCAAAGAGGTTCTGATACAGAACCCCGGTGGTGAAATCGTTGCAGAAGTTAAACGTGATTCCGAGAGTAATCTCGAGGTTGAGGTGATAAAGATTGTAGGGTAGAGGTTGATGAAGAAGGAGGAGTTAGTGTCGTGAAGGAATTGGAGGAGTGGACCGAATAGGGTTGCACCATTGGGTTCTTGAAACTGTGTTTGAGGGAGGGAAAGGGGACGTGAGTGCGATGACGAATGAGAATGAGGTGGAGACCTTGATGTTGCAGATATCAAGGTCACATATGCAAAGGTAAAGTTGGGGGAGGAGGGAGAGAGAGATGAAAAAGAAGATGAAAATAAGGATGAGTGAGAGAGAGCCAGTGACATTGTATTCTCACAATCCTTTTGAAGATGGTTTTCTAAAACTAACATTGTATTCTCGCATTCTACATCGATTCTTGAAGAAACCAATGTCTTAATGCATTTTCAAAGATGGTTTTGATAAAATTGTCTTTAAAAGGTTGCAGTTATTTGCAAAAATGGAATTGCTTTACTTACGACGTCCATTTTTGTAGAAACGTCGTAAAACCAACATCGTAGAAGACCATTGTAGTAGTGCATTGGATTGACCAACATGAATACTAATGGAGTCGTCATTAATTCATGCATAATTAAAACATTTAATGGGAGAAATTGAAGCAAGAAAACACACTTGTGAGATAGTTTTTTGTGACATCAAATGCCATGTTTTTTGGTTTCTGAGGGTGGTTCTAAATGAATTTATAGGGTGATTTGCCTGTGTGAATGCTACCATTGGATTGACCAATATGAATACTAATGGAATCGTCATTGTTTCATGCATAATTAACACATTTAATGAGAGAAATTGAAGCAAGAAAACACCCTTGTGAGATTTTTTTTATAAAAAAAAAAACCAACTAAGATTTTTTTCCATCTACAAGGTTCAAAACGTCAAAAACTTGTCACCATGGAACTTAACCTTAAATACTTAAATTAAAGAACAGGCTGATACACATAGCTAACACCATCAAACTTACATATCTCAATTTAAAAACCCATCATTGTGATTGCTTTCGATGTACCAGAATCAACTTGAACAATTGTGGGAGTCTCATCCATAGAAGATGAACTACTAAAGTGAACAATGTGTTCGAAGGAAGAGCTACCAATCCGGTGGGGATCAGAGGCACCACGATCTCAATTGACAAATGCATAATTTAATATTTTATGCATTTTAATTGTACTATGTAACCTGACATAGTACAATTAAAGCCATACTTAACCTAAAATAGTACAATTAAAGACTTAGGGTTTACACTGATAAATCGTGACAAAGGCAACTATATACAAACCCCAATAATTCATAACATCTCCTAGTAGTAATGAAAACAAATCAGTATTTTCAATCTATTGTGCTCTTATGTTGCTCACCTATTTATAAAGTACAAGCAAGGAAAATGAATACAAAGGAGGCGTTATGGTGATGATTGCTTCCTATTTAAAATAATATTTTACTACCTTATGGGATGCGCAGGACTAACACTATAGGTGGTGCCAAACAGTCCTCTACTACAAAATTAACATGAGGCGCTACCTAGGAGTTTGCTACACAACGTGAAATTGCCTTGTAGTTGTATACAACAAGTGGTGCCACCCAAGGGTATGCTTCCCCTTAAAAAATTAATTTAATGGCTTAATAGTAGGTGCCATCCAGAGGTTTGTTTTCCCTTAAAAAATATTTTAATGCCTCGTGGGAAGCATGTCACTTTAGAAAATTTTTTAAAATAAATTACTCTCCTGTTCTAATTATAAAACCCTTTCAACTAATTCACACCTTAATAAAATTAATTAATTTAGTTAATCACATTTAATATGTCAATTATGTATACCATCATTACAAAATCACATTTTTCTTATCTCTCTATTCACTTAATTGTTTCTCATTAATGTTTGGAGAAAGAATAATTAAGGGTGTGTAGAGAAAAGAAATAATTGATACATCTAGAAATTAGAAAAAAAAAAAGGGTCTTATAAAAAAGGACAAACAAATTTCTAAAAATGGTCTTATAATTACAGACAAAGTGGGTATAACTTAAGATTTCAAAGATTGTGTTTGTGTCCACACAGATAAATTGTGTTATTTGTAGACATGTTTCTCTTCAAAAGAGCATACCATAAGAAAGACAATTACAAAATTAGGAATGGTACAACTCTAAACATAGCAACATTGAAGATTCATAAACACCGCAAAAACTAAATAAGACTTAAACCAACAATCAACCAACGATTGTCTTGCCATATGTAACGCCTTGGTGGTGGTTTAGAGTTATGCAAATCTTGTATTAATTCTTGAATAGTCTTGCAAGGATGTACAATTGACAGTTTTGCATATAACTCTATTGGTCCCTTGCTTTGATAGTGGTTGAACACTGATAACATGGTTCACACATGCTCGTCATTTTTTAAATCAAATGAATCATAATGAACATGGCCATGTTGGACTCGAACAGGACGTTGATACAATATATTTGGTTTATTTGCAGTTCATATTATTTCATTGACATATGGAAGGGTATTTATAGGAAACATGAATAGAACAAATTTACATGTAGATTCATAATGCAATAATAATATAAATAATACTAAGTTTATATGAAAAAATAGTGATATACTGTGTTTTTGGCAATACTCTTCCCCTATGGCACTGTTACATGAGTTCACGCGTGCTGCAACAAAATAACTACTACTAAATTGCACAGTATGTTATGGAAAATAGGTTGCAGAGTCATTAAACAATTGTTTTTAGGGGTGGACTTTGTGCTACTGATATGATCGAACTGGAGAAATTTCAGAAGCTAAGAGACATGGACATAGTACATGGCCATATATAATGGAGAAGTAGCACAAAGTGGTGCCTCCTGTTCTAATTGGTGAAAAGGCTTAGGATGTTGCCTCCTGTTAAGCCATTCCTCAGCACCCTACCCATAAGGGTCACTTATAAATGTGTATATATGTATTAATAGGAGGCAACACCCTAAGCCTTGTCACCAATTAGAACAAGAGGCACCACCCTGTGCTACTTCTCCAATATTATATATTATATTATAACCTCATGAGCTGCAAGGTACATAAGAGGTGCCACCCTTTGGTTTTCCTTCAGTAATTTTCATAGGAAGAACCACCCCAATGTTCTTCTATTATTTAATTTTAAAATAATTATTTTACAAAACAAAATGTTACTGAAACAAAATTTTACAGTTTTCTACTATATACTTAAGGGTTGTGAAAGAAAAAGAGAATATCTACTCCATTTCTTCCTCTTCATTTGCATTGTTAGTGTTACTGATACTTTACTCATTTTTTCACAATGCTTTGGTTTTTGACAATGAGTTTTGTTATTGCTTTTATTTATTGGAATGGTTGACATTGGCCATGCTGGTAGCTTGTCAACCTCGGTTGCCATAGTGAATTGGTCAAACTATTCCACAACACCTAGTAATAACAATGTTTTTCCTCCATATGTTAGCACAAACATGCACCAACACATCACAAATTTTGGTGATGAGTATCAACATGAAGATGATGTTCATAGTGGCCATGATGACTCCAATGAGGATAATGGAGGTCAGGATGTTGGAATTCCAGAAGAAAATTCTTTTGACATGAAAGATAAGGGTGTCGACCCCATTAATTAACAACGACCCAATAAACAACAATATTAGTTTACTTACTTTTGATTTAACAAATTGCAATTGTTTACTATTTTTTTTTTTAGGATTCACAAGTCAAACATAACAACCTCTATGGGGTTCATCGTCACATTTTTCCAACATGAACTGAGATCATCTTGACCAAGAGATGGATGTCCTTATAATAACCAAAGTTTTGCAAAAAAAATAAAAAATAAAAAAATAATAAGAAAATAATAATATTTTCACTATAGCTGGCGCTGATAGCGTGGCACTATAACTGAATGCTATTTTTCACAATTTTTGGCGCCATCAGCGTCAGAGTGGCGCCAATAGCGTCACAGATGCTGGAAATTGGCGCCAGGAGTGCCAAAGTGGTGCCAAGGGCGCTAGATACACTGGATTTTGGCTCCATCAGCGCCAGAGTGGCGCGATTGGCGCGACATGTTGGTCAGACCTAGTATAAAAGGCCAAAAATGCGACTTTTGAAGAGAAAAATTGTTTCTCTTCTTCTCCAGCGCCCTACCTCCATTTCTGAGTGCCCCAAGATTTCTAGACCTTGTTTCTTTCACCAAACCACTTCCTTAATGCACCAAACTTGCTAGAAATGTGTTGTGAGCTACAATCCTTCACTTAAATCCCTTGAAAACCCCTTTAAGCTGAGAATCCCTTTCTTAAGGGAAATCCTTGGAACTTGAGTTTGGCGAGGAACGATGTCGATTAACTCGAGATTCATCGCTTGATTTGTGAATTGAGGTTTTGGGTGAATAGTAACCCACTGTTGATAGAGCTAGAATTAGCTCTGGGTCCTTTAGATAAGTGTGTTTAGAACAGTTTAGTGGTGAACGATTAGCTCTCAGATTGTTGTTTGGTGAACTTTGGTTTTGGCTCTGTGTTATGCGTGTGTGGCTTGTGTCTAAGTCACTTGTTGATGTTAAGACATGTAAGAGCTTTGGTATGTGGTTTGATGTGCCTGAGAGGCCATGGGAATGGTGTCTTGTGTATGGACTGAACCGTTCAAGCTATGTTGGAATTCTTGAGTAATTGAGCTTGTAGAGCTTAGAGCTCTCTGTGTATGGCTTGTATTGAGTCTGTGGTGACTCTAATGCCATGTTTGAGTTGTGATAGACCTCTGAGGGTCTATGAGAAGCCTAGTGTGTGCTGGGCTATGATGAACCATAGGTTAAATGACCTAAAGCTTATGGAAAGGACTAGGGTTCCTTTCATTGTGGCAGTTGAGGACTGCTTGATATGCTTGTGCTTGTTTGTACGATTGAATGGGCTGTGATATGTGATTATATGTCTTGTCAGGGCTTGACACCGCGGGTGTCAATGGCACAGGCCACCGCTCAAGGATTGAAGCTACAGAGCACAGCTTGCCAGGTAAGCTTACTGTTCTTGGGAGTGTTCCCTCGTCTTTGTTTCATTACTCCCATGTAGGATATGGTTTGGTATGACCTGCAATTTGATATTGTATGTGGTGGTGAGTACTGAGACATGTATATGTTGCTAAGAGAAATGCCATTATGGCTTGTTAATAATCGAGGTTAGCTAAACACCGTGATGGTGTTATGTTGTGATTATAGTAGAATACATCTATGATAGACACTAAGATAGTGTTAGGTGGATGATACACCTGTGCGATGGCTTTTGGACTCTTTGATTAATGAACATTGTGATAGTGTTCGGTGATTGAGGATAAGCTAGATACTATGATAGCATTGTGTTAGTAAGATTCTCTGGCCAGTAGAATAGGTTCCATGGACTCCCTTGGAATGAGTGCCCGTGTGGATGATGATCTTCCCTGGGAGGTGCCATAGATATCCACCTAAGTCCTGAGGGATGAGTGACCGGTGTGGATGATCTTCCTCAGGCAGTGGGAATTGGAAGTTCTCAGGGGTGAGTGGATGATCTTCCTCAGACAGTGGAATTGGAAGTCCTGAGGGATGAGTGCTCCTTCGTGGATGATCTCTCTCAAGCAGTGGACTGGAAGTCCTGAGGGATGAGTGCCCGTGTGGATGATCTTCCTCAGGCCGTGTATGAGAAACCTGAGTGAATGAGTGCCCGTGTGGATGATCTTCCTCAGGTAGAAAGAGTGTGAAATTCCTGGGAATTGAGTGCCCTTCGACGGATGATTTTACCCAGGCCAGGTTGTACATAGATATGTTGTATCTCTAAGAGGAAGTATCTAGAGGGGATGAGAGTCTCTTAGAAGAGCCATAACTGCGTGAGTGAAATCCTGAGGGGTTTCCTCAGGCACTGGTACATGTAGTTGCATGAGATGTTGCACCTCTAATGTTGGGAGTGTCCTTTGGATGACACCTATGTTATGTTACCTCTATGAGCTGGTTATGAGAGCCAGGATGATGTTTTAGTGTTATGAGTATGGTTTTAGTGCCTTGTGTGCTTAGAGGTGAATCAGGGGGAGGGGAAAACCTCCAAGAACCCTGAGTTTACTGAGATGTTTATCTCACCCCTGTTGGGGCTGTTGTTTTACAGGTGACTTTTCTAGCTGAGAGGAGCGATCACAGGGCAGGAGGCCCTAGTAAAGATTGGCTAGCGTGGAAGTGGCTGCGGTAGAAGAACAGAGTGGTTCTTTTTGATTGATGTCTGTGTTGTATTCCCTGTATAGGGAGATGATGTGTGTGTGCACACATATTATGCTGTACATATTCTTTTGTATAACCACAGGTGTGGTTTAGATTCTGAGATATAAATATGTACAGTACTTGATGCTGATATGTATATGATGATTCCTCCTGATTATATTGTTGAGATTTCTTGTATATCTGCCTTTGATTTTATGTTTATGTTATATTGGATCAACAGGGGCTTGATATAATAATGTTGTGTGTTGGGTTTTATACGTTCCATACATAATGTAATCAAGAAGTACGGTTAGATATGCTTCCGCAAAGTTTTCAAATAACGTTTTAAGCACGATTCTGATATTATGAATGTTAATACACCGGGTGCACACGAGGTGTTACAGTCCTAGGCTTGGATGTACCTAGTTCATGGAAGATTGATTGTGAGTTCTACGTAGGGTTATGTTTCCATTAAACACAGGTTGTCCACAATGTTGTAGTTGCTTATTCAATGAATGTGCACCAAACGTTCGAGACTATTGAAATTAGGCCAACAACATTTGAATTAAAATGTCCAAGAAGTGAAGCAGGATGTCCTTGGAGAATGAGAGCTTCGTTGTCTCACAAGACCGAAAAATGGACAAAAGTTAAAAGAAGAGTTAATCAAATTAGGTACTTCTTCATCATTATATTATATCTAATTAGTGCTCAACACATTATTATTTGCTTCCACTTTTTCTATAAGTTATACAACATACTTTCTCGATTTGAACAGAGGCTTGAAAAATTTAAGATTTAAGGAGATTTATGAGGAAATTGTGCATTGGATTGGGGGCATTTTAAAATAAAAAATGAGCTTGGCACATGACCAGGGTTGTCACCAATATGGCCATATAACGATCAATCTGTCAGAGGCAGTCAATAAGATCTTCAAAGGTGCACAAAATATGTCCATAACTGCTTTGGTTAAGGTCACACACGATAGATTGGTTTAGTATTTCGTGCGAAGAGGTGTTCAAGCTCGAGCAAAATACGATGACGGTCGACACTATTGTAAGAGGTTGCTAGATACCCTTGAAAAAAATCACCTTGAAGCTTGTGCTTTTCACGTTAAAAGATAAAATATAAGAATGGCAAAATTTGATGTTGAGGAGCCGTTTAATCATGCCACACAATGGGGAGGAAAACATGGTCTGTTATATTCAACAAACATTACTACGAGTGGGGAGCTTTTCAAGATACAAATATCCTTGTTCCCACGTCATCATAGAGTGTGCCCATGTACACATCAGCTCGTACCAGTATGTAGATAACGTGTACAAAATTGAAAACATCAGTCAACCTTATTTGGGCAATTGGAATACCCTTGACTGTGAAGAAATCTTCCCTGAAAGGAGTGGACTTATTATTGTTCTGGATTAATTGAAAATACATGAAAAGGGTCAACATAAGTTTACGCGCATAAGGGACGAAATGTATTGGACATAAGATTTCTTGCAAGAGAATGAATGAACAACTTGATATCATAAATCATTGAAAGGTGAAATTCTCATGGATTTATTTATAAAAATTGTAGAAATATTTGAATAAAAAAATTAAGTTACCTAAATCAAAATAATATCGTTTTTGGACATAAATGAAAATAATATTATATAGAAGTATAAATATTATATAAAATAAATTTTAATTGGAACATGTTTCGTATTTTCGTAAAAATTGCTTAGATTAAAGTTTTAAAAGGACATGTAAGAAAAGAGGTATAAGAATATCATAATAGTTTTAAAATATACTAAATTTTATTTCAGACACGTGACAAATGTAATGTCACTTGTTATCTCTCTCTCACACACAAAGAAAAAAAAAGCAAAGTCACAATGGTATGCTAGAGTTGATTTTGAGAGAGAAAGAGATAATTTTTTTTTTTATTATTGTAAAATATGAGAATAATGAATACTATCATTAATCATCTTATTTGAAATAGTAAAATTAAAAGATAAATGTCCTGAAACTTGAGTTGAGCCCATATTTTAATGTGTTATCGAGCTTTTCATTCGCTAGCCTTCCCTAATCACCAGTAAAGGTTGTGAATTTCATAATACACTAAAATTGTGCCAAATACTTGGCCATCACCAAAAAAATAAGCTTATCAACAAGTACATCTAAGTGACATATCTCAATCGAATAAACAACAGCGCTCCTCTTATTACCTGCATTGCACATGTATCACAAAAGAACAAACTGTTTTTTTTATACAAAAACCAATATATAACTGATCAATTCAATTCACTCATCAAAATGAAATGGGTTCATCAACACTCCTATTAAATAGACACAGATAGAAAAAGAGCCAGGTTAAGTGAGGTCATTTTCATCGAGTGGCTCCTCTTCATCTTCAGCCTTGTTGTCAGCCTTCAATGAACTAACATCGCCTGTTGGAAGTTTCCTCGCAAGCTTAATGATCTGCAGACAATGCACTCCAAAGTGTCATACAAAATCGAGTCCAAATATATATAAACCCATCAATAAATAGCATCAGTAGTTACTGGTTGAAGATTGGATATGTTGCATAAAAATTTCAAGAAGGGGCAGGTTAGAAAAACAGGACTTTTAAAAGCTTACAAGGAAACAACAGCTGAAACCGTGGGAAGCTTCTTAAACAGTAAGGTTTTCTTGTTATGAAGATGGCCACTGAACTGATAATTTGTGTGAAACAGTAAAAGATGCAATGCTGAGCTTTGAGTCATCATGAAAGTATGTCAAGAATTGAGGTAGCGTGAAACACAGCAAGACGGTCTTATTCCTCAGAATTGCTTGAGTAGAGTTTATAAGATAATTTCTGGAGGCATGCCGGGAATTTTCAGAATAGCTGTGTTTTTGCCCTTACATTTACCGCTGCTCAAGGATAAAAACTAGATGCTTTGGCTCTGGTAATCTGGTTATGCCTTAAAACAAGTTTAATGACACTATGCTACTACAAATTATGCTTTGGAGGGATAAGAGGTTTTAAGCCACAAGCACTAATGTACAACGCAACAAGATTAACAAATCACTGTAGCTAGCAAGTAACCCTTGAAACAAACTGAACAGTAAAAAACTGGGTAAAATCTTGGATATGGATTTGATAAGAGGAAGACCTAACACATGACAACAACAAATCCACAAGTTTCTATGGCTAGCTTATGCTGTATTCATTGCGTTTTACTTGACCCACGTTCCAAAAGAACTTACTTATAAACTAAATCACTTACCACATGGTCAAGATGTGAAATAACACTCGACTGAGCAATACGTTTGATTTCTTCAACATCTCCATCTGTGTAGGCAGCAAGTAGCTTGCTAGCGCAACGATTCTGGTCACTTCTCAGAAAAACATCAATCCTAGAGACACCACAAGCAATTATACCCATTTATTCATCATCATGAGTAATCAATTCAAAGTAGTAGAAGACAAATTACAAAGAACTCTCAATCTTAAAAGCACAAATTTTACCACATGATTTATACTATGAATATGATATTTTTGGAACAAGAGAAAATTAAAGCTGGATATCAAAAGAAGCAAAGCTAATAACAGGGACAATAACAACAGCAATAATAATGATGATGAGTTCAATTCACAAAGAAGTTTTATAATGATCCACTTATCACATCATGTTGGTTGAGTTTGCAGGAACACGATAGCATAATAAGGAGGAGCCAGAAACTTACTGAGAACAGTCATTATAACACTTCTCAGCTTGGTTAAAGTCATGGGCATAAAGGTAGATAACAATTGCATTAAGATATGCCTGCATTTATGATAAGATATATGAGAGAATGTTTATCACAATAAAAAAATAAATCAATTTCAGCACATGATTCCCAAACATATAGAAACGTTTCTCCACTTTCAGTGTAACAATGAATCAATGATGCAGCAGCTATACACTATTATAAAAATGTCAGTCATTAGGGGACTGAAATAAAATATTTATCCACATCATAAACACTAAACATAGTTTTATGTTTTCCTTCAACTGTGTGACACAACTCTCCTCTTGTATCTAGGCTTTGAACTGGCCATGTAAAAATGTGGAAGAATACTAAGCACAACATAGGCAGAGTTTCAAACAATATAATTTTGAATTAAAAAATCCAACTAAGAGCTTGTTTTAAAATATAATTTTACTAGAGCTTGTTTTTCTTCTTTCTTTTTTTTTTGTTTCCTTTTATTCTTTATTTTGTACTCTTTCTTTTTCCCTCTAGGATTTCTTATCCTCTTCTACTGTATCATTCTCTTCTTTCTTAAAAAAAGTTACTTGGGCATGGTAAAGATTTCCTTAACTCACTGCATAAGAGCACCGCTAGGTTATACTTATTTTAGGATGAAATTTCTTCAGAAACCAGAGTTTTAGGGAGAGAGAATGAGAAAACAGAGGAGATGTGACACAAAGGAAATACATTTAAATCATTACTCACAATGGCTCAATAAATAAATTGACCCTATAGCTCTATATTTAATAATACTATGTGTTGATTGTTGACATAAAGACACAACTACAGTTTATTTTGGGTGCACTATAAACTAAGGAGATGTGACACATAAAACGCATTTAAATCATTACTTACAATAGTTCAATACATAAGTTGACCCTATAGCTGTATTTAATATTGTATGATGACATTAAGACAAACACAGTTTATCTTGGTTCACTAAAGTAAACTAAATACTTAAACTCACCACAGGTTCCTAATTACTTAATGCTATATTTTTTTTTTAGAAACCCAAATTATCAGAAAGGAAGAGACGTCCTCCAAAAGGAAAAACAAATCTGAAAGATAGCAAAAAGAAAATTCCCCACAAGATTAATAGTTTCCTCAATAACATCAAACAATCACATTAAGCAACCTCCATATATTTTTTTATTTACCACTTTAACAAACCAGTTCATATAATCCTTAATTATTTTGGCAGCAAATGCATTGCTTCAACCCTCCAACAATGACCAAATCAATATCAACTTAAAAGGTACTACCCCTGAGCTCCACTTTCTATAGATGCAACTTCAAACCTCCAGTTTCACAGGCTTAATTAGTGCCGCTATGAATAGGTATTGTTAACCTAGCCTTCCAAACATGAAAAAAATACAATAAAGCAAACAGGAAAAAACTACCAACATCACAGTCTTCACTACTTATTGCCATATTGTTTAAAAAGTTCAAGCATATTCGTTCAGAAGGCCAACTTATAGCCAATTCTTTTCCTTTCAAGTCCTTGGTTATATAAGAAATGACTTAAAAGGTTAAAATATAAAATACAAAGTCAAAATATTCCAAACCTTGCACTGGCTATTGGTAGCATTACACTTGTCAGCTGCCAAGCCCAATCTCAACATGAAAGATGCTGCATCTGTATATCTGTGTATTACGAAAACAAACCCAACAAAATATGTAAGTCAACATACAAAAATTGAAATGTTCAGAATTTGCACTTACGAAAATAATTTGTGTATTAAGTATTAACATTTTGCAAGAAACATCAATTCAGATCTGGAAAGTAGCAGTTCTAGCCTAACTGGTTGGCAAATTTTTTTTATACAAAAAGAAAACAAGATAAGATTTTTACAAAAAGCTAGGAGAAAAAGAGTTCCTCCTGGGAGAAAAAAGAGGAAAAAACAATAGAGGTTCCCAATCCCTCTAAAAAGATCAAAAGCAAGTGTTACATCAAGTGGAAATCAAATGACTAAGACAATACTTCATTCAAAGAGTTTGTTTACTTAAAAGATGTGTTAATAGCTGTTAGAATATATTTAGGATTAGGGCCCAATAGGGGCCCATATATCCTGTGAATATATATATATATATATGTATTCTTTATGCAAGATAATAAGACGAAGATATTTTCCTTTCAACTTGGCACCAGAGCTTCCTGGTTGCCCAAATCACCGTCCGCTGCCGTCCACTGCCGTCTGCCGCCGCCGGAAACTTTTTCCGGTGACCTTTTCCGGCGAGACTCACCGGATCGGAATCACCTCTTCCCGGCGAACCTTTCTGTCCTGGTGGCGTTATTTTCCGGCAAGCCACGCGCCGTCACGCGCGTCTTCTTCTTTGGTCGTCTCTCTCACGCGCCGACGCGTGAGGCTTTTTTCGGCCACCTTTCACGGCCAATCTTGAGCGCCAGCGTCACCTCTTCTCCCTGGTTTTGTTTCTGCCCTTGCTTTTGAGTGGGTCCATCTTCTGCAGTTTTCTCCTTCTTACTTCTCCCTATCGTGATGGCGGAGTCGTCCTCTAATGCCACGAAGGGTACCTCAGTCTCTAACACGGCACAAGGCGTCATATCTATTGCTGTTCCATCCATTACCGCTGCAAAACTTATTGGCTCCACTAATTACAAGAACTGGTCCACCTCCGTTAAAATCTGGTTTGGTGGTCAGGGATATTTGGAGCATCTTACGACTAAAGCTGCCGACGTTCCCCAGGAAAGAAAGTCAGATTGGAATAAAATCGATAATCAGCTTTTGATCATTCTTTGGCATTCCATTGATGTGACCATCCTTGATATCTTCTACTATTTTGAGACCTGTTATGAAGTATGCGAGGAAGCAAAAGGTCTCTACACAAATGATATTCAGCAACTCTATGCTATTGTTTCTCGAATGATGGAATTGCGAAAATCCCCTGATCAAAAAATGGAGGCATATGTTGGTAGGAGTAGCTCCTTGTTGAAGGATTTTATGGCTATGTTACCTTATGCCGCAAATGCCAATGAGTATAGGAAGCAAGTAGAGCGTCTCTTTATGGTCGTCACTCTTTTTGGTCTTCCCAAGGAGTTGGAGGGTGTAAGAGATAATATTTTGACCAGTGGTGACCCTACGCTATCTCAAACCTTCCAGCGCTTGTTGAATCTAAAAGATGAGACCGTCTCTACATCTACTCTCGGTTTAGTAATTGATTCCACAGCCCTCATCTCACATAGTAATGAATCCCGTGGAAATGCTGGACGAGGTAGAGGACGTGGTGGTGGTCAAGGTGGACGTGGTCCAAGGCGTTATTGTAACTATTGTCAGACGCGTGGCCATGTTGAAGAGCGGTGTTACACAGAGTATCCACACTTAAAACCATCTCCTGCTGCTCATATTGCAAATGTTGTCTCATCTTCCTCCTCAGGATCAGTCTCACTCTCTCAGGCAGAATATGAGGCCTTCCAAACTCTTCTGAAGAAGGCCTCTCTTCAGACCACCACTCCAGATACTGGAAATCATGTTGCCTGTCTATCTCGATCATCGCTTGGCCCCTGGATACTTGACTCAGGTGCTACCGATCATCTCTGTGGTAATAAGGACCTTTTCACTTCACTTACTTACTCTGACAATTTACCCTCTTTTACTCTTGCTGATGGCACAAAGGCTCCTGTTCGTGGTGTTGGGCAAGCTCAACCAACTCCCTCCTTAACTGTGACCTTTGTTTATTATATCCCTGGCATACCTTATAATTTGATATCTGTTAGCAAATTGATCCGTTCCCCATCTTGCACCATTACATTCTCTAATCAATCTGTTTCTGTGCAGCATCCGGGTATGGGGATGATGATTGGAGTGGGTCGAGAGTCCCGCAGCCTGTATTATTTGACGGTGTCTCATCACTCTCCAGTTGCATGTTCCATTGTCGAGTCATCGGAACTCATTCACAGTCGTCTAGGCCACCCAAGTCCCTCCAAACTTCAATTGATGGCTCCTTTTTTGTCAAATATTAAGACCCTAGCGTGTCAATCCTATCAGCAAGGAAAGCACACTCGCTCATCTTTTGCTAATAGAGTCAACAAACGAGCATTTGCTCCCTTCTCTATTGTACATTCTGATATTTGGGGTCCTAACCGAACTGTATCTGTTTTGGGGTATCAATATTTTGTTACTTTTATTGATGATTTCTCTCTCTGTACTTGGGTATATTTAATGAAAAATCGTTCTGAATTGTTCTCTATTTATCAAAGATTTTGTGCTGAAATACAAACACAATTTGGTACTTCTATACGTGTCCTACGCAGTGATAATGCTAAGGAGTATGTTTCCTCCTCCTTTTCTAAGTTTTTAATCAAACAGGGAACCCTACACCAAACTACTTGTCCTCACACTCCACAACAAAATGGAGTGGCAGAACGCAAAAATAGACATCTTGTTGAGACTGCCCGCACACTTCTTATTCATATGCACGTCCCCCTTCGTTTTTGGGCTGATGCTATTATCACCTCTTGCTTTCTTATCAATCGTATGCCTTCATCTGTTCTTAACAATGACATTCCACACAGTATCCTTTTCCCTGATTCCTCCCTTTACCCTCTCTCTCCTCATGTCTTTGGTTGTACCTGTTTTGTTCATGATCTCACTCCAGGCAAAGACAAGTTAACATCTAAAGCCTTTAAGTGTCTATTCTTGGGTTACTCTCGTTTTCAGAAGGGTTACCGTTGTTATTCTCCTGATGTCAAGTGTTACCTTGTGCCTACTGATGTTACCTTTATGGATCAACAACCCTTTTTTAGTTCTGCCACTCCTTTATCTCAGGTTGACCATGCTCTACCCATTCCTATCCTTACTTTGTCTCCTCAGGTTGTCACTGAATTTCAGCCTGAGAACCGTCCTTTCTTTACTTATCAGCGTCGTCCTCGATTACCATCCGATGTCAACCCTACCATAGCTGTTCCTCCCACTGACTCACCGACTTCTCCAGTTATCTCGTCCCCTCCGGCTTCTACACAAGAGACTACTCCCATTGTTCTCTGTAAAGGTATCCGCTCCACCCGTAATCCTCATCCACTTTATGCCTTTTTGAGTTATGAACGTCTTTCTTCACACTTTTCCTTTGTATCTAGTCTCTCTTCTATCTCTATTCCTAAAACCACAGGTGAAGCTCTCTCCCATCCGGGTTGGCGCCAAGCTATGATTGATGAGATGACTGCCCTTCATTGTAACGGCACATGGGACATTGTTTCTGCTCCTCCTGGGAAATCTGTTGTTGGCTGTCGGTGGGTCTTCACAGTTAAAGTTGGTCCTGATGGTACCATTGATCGTCTCAAAGCCCGGCTAGTGGCCAAGGGCTACACTCAGATTTTTGGTCTTGACTATGGAGATACCTTTTCTCCCGTTCTAAGATGGCCTCCGTTCGCTTATTTCTTGCCCTTGCTGCCATTCGCCACTGGCCACTTCTTCAGTTTGATATTAAAAATGCTTTCCTCCATGGAGATTTACACGAGGAAGTCTATATGGAGCAAACTCCGCAAATTTTTATATGGGTTGAAGCAGTCTCCTCGGGCTTGGTTTAGTCGCTTCAGTTCTGCAGTTCAAACTTTTGGGCTGATCCGCAGTGAGGCTGATCATTCTGTCTTCTACAGACATAGTGATGCTGGTCAGTGTATTTATCTGGTCTATGTAGATGATATCGTTATTACAGGCAGTGATCAAGTTGGGATTGACCAACTAAAGCGATTTCTATTCAGCCAGTTCCAAACTAAAGACCTTGGCAAACTTCGCTATTTTCTAGGGATTGAGGTGGCACAATCTCGACAAGGCATTTCCATTTGCCAAAGGAAGTATGCTTTGGATATTCTAGAAGAAACTGGCATGTTGGGTTGTAAACCAGTGGATAGTCCTATGGATCCCAATCTTAAACTGTTACCTAGACAGGGGAAGCTCTTATCTGATCCTAGTAGGTATCGGAGACTTGTTGGGAAACTAAACTATCTCACTGTGACAAGACTAGATATTTCCTTTGCTGTTAGTGTTGTAAGTCAATTTCTTGAATCTCCTTGCAGCTCACATTGGGATGCCGCTATAAGGATTGTCAGATATATCAAGGGTGCACCGGGAAAAGGCTTATTATACAAAGATAGAGGACATTCTGAAGTGTGTGGGTATTCAGATGCTGATTGGGCAGGCTCTCCCTCAGATAGACGCTCCACCTCAGGGTACTGTATTCTTTTTGGAGAAAATCTGATATCTTGGAAAAGCAAGAAGCAAACCGTAGTGGCTAGGTCCAGTGCAGAAGCAGAATATCGTGCCATGGGAGTTGCAACATGTGAACTCATCTGGTTGCAACAGTTGATTAAGGAGCTGCATATCTATGAGCAGCGGCCTATGAAACTCATTTGTGATAATCAGGCTGCGCTACATATATCCTCAAATCCAGTCTTTCATGAGAGGACCAAACATATTGAAATTGATTGCCATTTTATTAGAGAAAAGATTCAAGCTGGGCAGATTGAGACATCTTTTGTAAACTCTAATGATCAACTAGCAGACATCCTCACAAAGGCTCTTAGAAGACCTCAGGTTAACTACATTTGTAACAAGCTTGGTGTTCATGATATATATGCACCAACTTGAGGGGGTGTTAGAATATATTTAGTATTAGGGCCCAATAGGGGCCCATATATCCTGTGAATATATATATATATATATGTACTCTTTATGCAAAATAATAAGAAGATATTTTCCTTTCAACTATAGCCAAATGCACCAAACTGTAGCATAAATTTTATATTTCCACAAAAATGTTGCTTGTTTACTTATACTAAAGCTAGAAAAGGTAGTCCACAAGAGCTTGTCCAAGAAACTGGAGCTCACCTAACACTCCAGAAAAGGCAAAGTGACAAACAAAGAATTGAACAAAGAAACAATTATGAACAATGGAAAAACAGGATGCAAGTGGATAAAGAAAACAATAAGCTTTGGGGAGGAAGAAAAAAGTGCTGTGACCTCATTTTAATGCAAGATAACCATTCAACTCTTTGATAAACTACTTTTATGTCCCAGTAGTACGTTGTTAGCATCAGATGTGCTTGGAGTAGTTAAATAAAATTCTAGTATTCTTGATTTTCTGTTTTTCATGGGAATTTTAGTGAGTTTCTTATATTAGATATTGAATAGTGGTTTCAGTTGGGTGTGAATTCAAAAAATAGTGCTGGGTCTAGCCTGTGAAAAGTCTTCAAGTACTATGTGTTTTCTATGACAAAAATGTATTCATGCTCATCTGATTAAGAATTCAGTTAAAAAAAATAAAAATCTTCTTTGAAGCAGTGATTGTATAATGAAGACTTTGAGAAGTCACACATTTTGTTTAATTCACACTATGCCAAATATTTTTTTGAGGTATCACCTAAAGCAACCACTGTAAAACTACTAATTTATGTTTTTCCTACTACTTAGTTTAACATCTTTGCTGTCAATTGTTATAAGAACAAGTGCTTTCTTGGCTACAAATCACTATCATTCTTTAGTTTAAAATTTATGTTGTTCTTTCCTGAATATGCAATAAACCCTTTAAACCTCTAATTCAAAATTGGGCAGTTCTATTCACTGCACCCAAACAGTCCCTAATATGGTCCTTTATCATCACATTTTTACTAGAAAATCATAGAAAGCCTTAAATACTACAAAACTCCAATTCATCTGATTTCCAGACCCTAACTTTTGGGCATTAAATTATTTAATTAATTTTCCGTTCTATTCCAATTTAGTTGTAACAGCTCAATCACATGCAACAAGTTGAACTTGAACATTAATAGGCATGAAATTAACAGAATGAAAATATAGACATTCTGCAAGACAATGACATATAAGGACATGACAGAATAAAAAAGATACACAGGGCTATGAATCTTGTAGAGTAGAGCTCCTCATTTAAGGCAATAGCAAACTCCGTCCATGTTACACTACACTTTTTAAAACTCAACTATAGTACGACTTACACTGTGTCTGATATGCCGCATACAAAAATTAAAAGAAATGCAACTGATTGCACACAATATAATTACAATACACAAGTAAAAAACTTCATTTGGAAAAACAGTGGAAGAATATAAGTTACTTCATAATCTATATACCATCACAATGTATTGCCTCAATTTTTAACAAAACTTACTTTTCAAGTTTTATATAAACATTAGTGGCAGCACGATAAAGATCAAAGGCCATTTGTTCTCTTCCATCATCTTCAAGAATTGTACAAGCATCTGTATATAGCTGAATAGCTTCTTCAGACATGCTATCTTCCAGAGCACTACAGGGGGGAAAGGTATTAAGAAACATGTGGTGATAATAAGAGAGAGAGAGAGAGAGAGAAATAATTTCTTACATACATTAATTAGTGTTACATACAACTTAAAACATCTGCAACACTACATAATGAGATAAAATGAGAGTCATCATGATGTCGTAAATTTAACAGACTTATATGCATGACTTCTTATAAATTATACTGATTCAAATTACTGTTTTTTAGTAACCATTGACTGAACATAAAAAAATAGATGTCAAATCTTTTGTAGAAATGAATTTTATTTATTTATTAAAAAGAAAAGGGGGGAAACACAGCAATGATTAAGATAAGATATTCTCCAAAACAGAAAAGGAAACATATAGATAACTTCAACAGATCATAAGTGCAGCAATGCTGCCCAATCTCTATCCATATCTGAAATGACAACTGTTTAGAAACAGCCACGAGCAGCACATCAAAGAAAGGCCACATACACAACTCATCCCAAAGCAATTCAAAGGCCAGAGAAACAGCTTTAAAAAGTGACTAAAGCTTCATAAACTAAACAGATTTTAGCCTCCATATATAAACTACCAAACAATGTACCAAAGGAATCCATAAACTACATGCTACAACAAGATTTTAGACTCCTTGATCGGTCTATTAGAGAATTCACATTATGAATTTTGTTAGACATTGGTGGTTAGTTGGTTACTTCAGCATATAATAATAACAATAACAATAATAACAACAACAACATGGAATTTGAATTCAAAGAAGAGGGTAAAGTATCTGTTTACCGGGCTCCCTTCGCAAGAGCATCTGATGCAGGTTGTGGTCTCCCACACTCCATATACAATTCAGATGCTCTTCAATAGAAGTCCACAACTGCTTGCCAGTGTCTTAGATCCTTTGCTAGAGCAGCAGCAGATTCCATGTGCTTAGCTGCATCCCAAGGTCTGGTTTACTTGTCAAGGAAACACAGAAATACAGTTTAACACAGTGAATCTAATAACATTATAATATAGAGGACCATGATATTTTTCCCCTTAATGGAAAAAAATGAAGTAGACTATATAACATTATAATATAAAGCACCATGATATTTTTTTTCTGCTTAATGGAAAAAATGAAGTAGACTATATTATCATATCATATAAGGATACGAAGAAAGCATTTCTTGTCCTTTCGAAGCTTTCTCATATGCTATTTTAGCATTCTCATAGTCCTTGGCAACTCTAAACCCATTAGCTGCAACAGTATAAGAGTTTAGCAGATTCACCAATAACTTATATTTTTCCCCAAAATATCATTTTAGCACAGAATCATTTGCACAAACAATCAAATATTAAGGGATCCTGAATATTTTACCTGCCTGCTCATAAAGAACAGTAGCACTTTTCCAATCCGCACTCCACCTTGTGAGACTGAGTCTTGTTCTGCAGTGAAGAAGAAATATAAGGCAAAACCCATAGCTCATGGAACGAGAAACAACACAACTAATATGCCTAATTGGCTTAACCACAGTTAAATCATATTGAGAATATTAAGTAAATACACTGCTAATTCACTCACACAACTGTAAAACAAAAACAAAAAATGACATCAAAGTAATGTAGTCCATCAAGTAGTTTGATCAACCCCAATTCCGTGATCAGTATTATCCCAACAGTATTTAGATCACATCATTAGGACAAATCATGTGAAAACAAAATTGTATGCTTTATCAATTTTATTTTGTTATATATTATACATTTCGCTACGATCAACATGGGAGAAAAATTAAAGCTAGTTGCAGCAAAATCGACAGTACAATTTGAGTGTAAGATTGTGGCATTGAATTGAAGAGATAAGGCAAAAAAAAATAAATGATTCCACAATATAGGGGGAAATGAGGGAGAGAATATGAACAGACAGTTTATCAGCTTTGGCCATCAACTTGTTGGGATCAGAAGCTGCCATGGTTGGTTGGGTTGCGTTTTCTGCAGTCCCTCCGATTCAAGTGTTCGAAGAACGCACCCTGCTAACTGCTAACATCACCCCTGGGTCCACTCACAACCTCCCACGTGGCACAACTTTATTTCAAACAAATAAATAAAAAATGGGAAAGGTCGGTCCTCTAACATTCTAACTAATATTATAACACTTTTTTTTTTTAACATTCTCGATCTGATTGATTGAAGTTTATTATATATCATAAATTTTGGTGAGTTTCCTTCTTAAATTAGAAAAAAAAATAATTAAATGAAAAATAATCTTTATAAAAAATAATATTTTTTAAAATTAATTTTAGTTAATCATATAAAGAGATTATTAAAAAATGGTTAAAATATTTATCATTTCTCTATCACAAAAGTTGACTTAATAGATGAAATAAATATAACACACATTTAATAAAGATTATCATTTATTTTTTAAAACATAGAAATGGATGAAATGGAGAGAAAAATAAATGGAAGAAGTCTTTTATCCATAAAAAAGGTATGAGTGTCT
>PYAF01002390.1:21122-54981 GCA_007407185.1 Glycine tomentella
TAACTCTCTCTTTATGAACAAAAGAAAATAAAAAGAAAAAAAAAGTGAAAGAAAAGAAAAAGATAGAAAAGTAAACAAATAGAAAATAAGGTGATTTTTTTATTGTTTGTTAAAAGAGAAAATGAAAAAAAAGGAAAAATGGATTTTCTTTTTCTTTGTTTGATTGTATAAAAAATGAAAAGAAAGAAAAATATAAATTTATAAAATAACATGAATATCCTTAAACAAAATTATTTACCAACAAAGTTTAAAAAATGAGTTAACAAATATTATTTTGAAAATACATAATACTAAAATTACTATATGAAATGATAAATTAATTATTTCACGAATTAAGTTAAAATAACATAAAAAAATAATTTTTATTTCTTATTAACATAAAATTTAATATTTATATACAAACATACAAGTTATCCTTCCAAAATGTCTTAGCTAACTATTATTCATGTATCAACAAATGTGTTTTTTATAATATTCTTTTATATTGCATAAACAAATGACCATCATAAATAGAATCAAGTTATAGTGACCAATATAATTTTTTTTATAAATATTAAAGTCTTAAGTTAATAAGTAAGTCACACCAACAACCTACTATGTATATATACATAATGTTGTCTCATGTGAATGCATCAAGTGTTGTTTGAAATGGATGACCCTAGTTCCTCTATAATTACACCAACATCAGTACAAAAAATCATCCATCAACTTCTAATTCTTTCAAGACACATGCATCAATTCAATAACTGTAGAGATCATTAAAGTATTTTTTGTCAAGGGCTCTAAACCAACCTAAAACATAATGCTGTATTAAAAAATCATAACCAAGAAAAAACATATAATTGTAATGTCACATTTAGGACTTCAAAAATAATACCATCTATTGCTTGTGATATGTCTAGCCGATAAACAATAAGCATCAACACTGATTTTAGAGAGAATAAGTCACCAACCGAAAACATAATGTATATAAGTTGTAAAATATCCTTATTAGAGACACATATTAGAATTATGAAAAAGACTTAAATTATTAAGAGTGATTAGAAACACTTCTCTTGGATTTGGCATTGATAACATCATGCAAATCTTCAACCTCTAACCACACATATACCCCAAAAACAAATGAAGATAGACAAGGTCAGAAAACAAAGTTAGCAAGTGATGTCCTCAATGTATATAGGCCAAAAAATGCTTCCAATTCCAGTTGTAAGTATGTAGACCCAAAAAAATAGGCATGATAGACTGCAACAAAAAAAAAAAGAAGGCTCTATGCTCTTACTTAATCAGTCCAGCATCACTCATGATTTGAATGAGAGCTTGAGCTCTCATTTCAGAAGGTACACCAAAAAGCTTATGTTTCTCCTTCTCATTATCGCATAAATAGTCCTAGCACTTCATGTGTAATGGATCTACCACATTCATTTCCTCCAAAAGAGCCCAGACTTCAGATTCTAAAAAATGTCAAGGTCGAGTTTGCTTCATCAAAGTCAATTGTTTTTCAGCAATATCTACTTGTTGTTCAACAACTTGGTTCAACTTATCTGTCGAAGAATTTCCAGCCTTCAAAACTTCAACTAAACTTAAAATTCCTTCGTTCATTCTCTCGTATTGAGCCTCCAACAAGTTAACCATATTTCTCTTCCTTTTTGTACCCTTTGAGACAGAAGTGTCAGTTGATTGGTTCAACTGTCCACTTTGTGAACTAAAGTCACAATGAGGAGATAAAAACTCTGGTTCATCAAACACAATATCATTTTCTTAAGGAATTTCTATATCTTGAAAACAATCATTCAAGTTTATAGTGTTCTTTTCCCATTGTTTAAGTCTTTCTTTTGCAGTTACAACTTGTTTACCTGTTGCTCTATCAACTGCAAATAGCTCTTTCAACATATCATAATGCTTAACTTGCATTTTTTTCCATCTTGTTGCATGTGGTTTGGCCTACAAATTAACTCCATATATCAGTTAGATTTGTTACTAAATTTTAAAATATAAAGAAGTTGTAAAAGATAATATAAAAAAAGATAGTTACCTTAATCAAGTCGTTCCAAACTTCCTCTTCAGCCTCAAATTTTCCAGTTATTGCATTCCATGCAAACCCACTCAAGTTGTTAAATAAGTCATACACCTCAGCAAATTGAGATTTTAAAGTTTTCATTCTATTTTTTATATGATTTTTTGTAATATTTTGTCTAATTGTAGCTCTTAATACTTCAACCATATTGATATATGCTTGTGTTGTCCAAGCATCGTCGTGCCTATTCCCTTTGTTTGCTTCTTCGGTTAGAGCATTCAATAGCAACAAGTCCATATCATCATTCCAATGCAAATTATCTTTACTAGGTTAAGTGGAATCTAATGCAATATTTTTTCCTTTTGCTATTGTAGTATCTGCATTCAAATATAATAAAAGACAAAGAAAATAGTAGTTCACAATAATAAGCCTTACATATGTAAAAAGTACACAAAATATAATAAAAATATATAATCGCAACACACAAATACATAAGAAATTATATTGACAATATCATATATAATGTGTCATCGAGTTAGGTAGGCATTCCACATCTCAACAGTAATGTCTCAAAATTTTTCCTTGTATATATTCATCGTCACGATGTTGGGTATAAGATCTTTCTATGCCATGTTGAAGCAATTCATGATCTACTTCTGCAATCAAGGTTTCAACAACGTCAACACCCATAAGAAAGTTATGCAGTATACAACATGCAAGGACAATGTTCCTCATGATGTCGACTGAATAAAAGGGTTCTGTGCCACTTGATATAATTGGAAATCTTTTTTTTAACACACTGAAACTTCTCTCTATGACATTTTGAAGTGCAGCATGACGATGATTAAATAATTCTTTAGGATTTTGTGGGCCACGAGTTGAGTACTCCTTTAAGTAATAACGAACACCTCTATATGGTGTAAACACTCCACTTTTTAGCATAAATCCAGCATCCCCAATATAATATTTTCTCAAAATTTTTATTACACATTATGACTCATTTTAATTAATATAATTTTAAAGTCAAATACTTGCTAGTGAAAACATGAAAATGCACTACTAACCTTCAAGAATTTTTAGTGGGTTTTTCGTAGTTAAAACATCTTTTAAAATTCTAGAGTCAGATGTTGTACCCTCCCACCCAGGTAACACATAAGTGAATTTCATGTCAAAATTACATGCAGCAAAAACATTTTATATTGGATAGTCTTTTCTTCCACGAAATCTGGGGGCTTCTGCTCTTGGGACCTTCACTCAAATATGTGTTCCATTTATAGCACCATCAATCCTTAATTTGTTTAATAAGTTACAAGTTAGTAATGAAATTATATTCTAAAATTTTGATGGTGGAGATAACTAAGTAAATGGAAAACATTTGTACCTTAAAACAGGATTAAATCTACTATTAGTTGATATTTGTGAAGGCACTTCCATACCAGAAGGTTGGACTAGGAATTCACCTTCTAATGAAATTACGGAACGTAAAACATTGTGAAAGTGGCGATTAACTGTCTCTCTAGAGCGATGGAAGGAGAATGACACGGTACAATTTTTTACATTATGGCCTATGATGTGTAAGAATCTAGCCACATGTTCCTCAAATGTGGATCGAATGGTATCTTTCAAGATACCCATCTCTCTAAGTTTATCACACAACATCATAAATGCTTTAGGCCCCATTCGTATGATGTCTCGACATTTTCCAGTGTCTACTAATTGTCTCATTAATTGAAGACACTTACGCTCCCTTTGTTGATTTTCCTCATTAATTGGACTACTATGTAGGAGGACATCATTTTAAGTACATGCAACACATGCACAATATAACATAAGAGGATCACATAACAAAGATTCCTTGATTTTTCCCATTCTTGTTGGAAGTGACTTAAAATTTTTAGGTCAAGTGGCATGCGAATATTATCCAAATGATCAACCTCATACTACCCTTCACTTGTATCATTAAGTGCAACACCAAAGTTTCCTTCTTCGGCATTAGGAAAAACCATTTTTGTCAATCTTGAATAAATGGACTAATAACAAATGAAAAGTTTTTAACATATTTTAGAAACACAATAAAATAAGTACAAGGATGCATCACAATATAATCAAACAAATTCTAAAAAGCATATCAATGAAGATTGAATAGTTCATAGGAGGACAAAAAAAGAAATGAGGTAATATAGTAATGAAATGACTAATAAATCAAGTAAGTAAGAGTCTTTCCTATTGTTTAGTAATAAAATGAGGTAATATATTTTACCAAAAGTATTTTACTTGATAAAGCACGAATCCACCGAAATCACCAGAGACGTCAAAAAGCTCTTTGATTGTCACTGTAAGAAATCATATAAAATTTTGAATATATTAATATATTTTTATAAACTTAAAAAAATTTATAAAAACATTAAATAATTATAAATTTATATACACCTTTTTGAGAGAGAGGGTGTTCAATTTGGAAGCAACAACTAAGGCTTTTTCCATTGAGGTGCTCTTTTTGGGCTTCGGAGACAGAAAATTAGAAATTCACACATAGGTCAAGCACACAAATAAATACTACATGGTGAGGATTGCAAAAGAAAGAATGAAAAAATGAACATGAAAAGGGTCTTTGAATTTAATGCATTTCTTCTTCTCCTCCTCCTCCCCCTTTCGCATTTTTAATCAACTTTCATGCTCAAAAGCGTTTTGTTTGTCCTCTAAAACCACAAACCATCACTCGAACTCCTAAAGCAATATTCAATTTTGTGCGAGAATGGTTATTGGGTGGAAAAGAGTGTTCTGCACATCCATCCCCAAACACAGAGAGCCCAAAATGTTGATAGAGAAACAACAGAAGCATTGCGAGAACAATACCAACAACAACAATAGCAAAAACAAAAAATTACCCTTTCTAATTTTCTAGAATACCATACCCCTAAACTCACAAAACAGAGCAAAAACAAAAGTTTTTTTTTTTTTTTTGAAAATTAATCATACAGAATATTGTACCCTTAAACCTAGAAGACAGTAAAAACAAGAACAAAGAAAGACCATGAAAAGTTATAGTAATAAAGGTATGAGAAAGGGAGAAAAGGAGAAAAATTACCTCGTAGAGAAAGAAACAAGGAAGAGAAAGAAACACAGAAGCACTATCTAGAAAGAGAAATGAGAAGCTAATTTCAAGATAAAAGAAACCATCAGTTTTGCGTAAAAGATAAATATCCAATAAAGTGACAGGAGGATATTTTAGTCTTTTTATACATAATTTAAGTTTTTCCTGCCTTTTCTTTCCAATTTGAGCGAAAAGAATTTTTCAACTGAAACTGACTGTGCCTAATTTTTTTCTTTTCCTTTCTCCGAAAATAAATGACAAAAATGAAAAAAATCTAATCTTTTCTTTCATTTCTTTTATTTTCTTTAATTTTTTTGTCGAATCAAACAAAGCCTAAATGTCACTTTTCATTTTTTATCTTATTTATTTTGTTTAATTTGATAATCATCTTTTAAAAAATTCACTTTTATCCTTTATTTTATTTAAAATATTCAAAATACTCCATATCATCATAGAAGTGTGACGTTTGATAATGGAGAAAAACAAATCTGGACGATGTGACAAAAGATCATGTTAATTAGGTTTAGATTGATCCTTTAACTTTTCAAATAAATTTAAAATGATCCCTTAAATTTTAAAATAAATTCAAAATCATCATTTAACTATTTAAATATATTCAACTTAATCCTTTGAGATGTGTTGAAGTTAAATATATTTGAAATAAATGTTCATTCATTTATTGTTTTTTATTACAAGTTTTTTCATATGGAATTGTATGGTTCTAACATGTTATGACCTGGAGGCTTGCATTGGTTATAACTTTATGTTTTTTAGTTTTATAATTTCGAATTGATGGATTTATTACTTTAATGAGTTTAAATTCAAGGATTTACAAGATGGGCCAATATCTTTTATTTTCTATTGCGGTATTTATTTAAGATTGAATGCTTAGTAGTTTGCATATGATGCTCTTTACCTTTAGAAATAAAAGTTTTCAATTCACTTTTATTTTTATTCTACAACGAATATTATACTTTTTTCAGCAATGTTTTATTTAAAAAATATATATTTACTTATGTTGATGTGTGATGTTCAAATCCACCTGGCCACTTTATATTATATTCTTTATTATTTTCCTACTTCTAATATAATCATAATCTATGTATTATTTTTAAAACATAATGAGAATATGGTACTTTATTTTGTTAGTTTTTTTTTCTATTTCTAACACAATTAATGAAATAACAAAAATACCATAAGAAGGGGATTAATTTGTATTTTCACACTACTACAAATGTGTGAAATAACGACGCACATACGACGCGGTGGCAAACTTGTAAATAAGTTGGGTGGAACGAAGACGGTTGTTCCAGAACCGTCTTCGAATTGGGTCAACAAAGACAGTCGTTTAGGAAACCGTCGTCATATGACTTGTACCAAAGAAAAAAATTGGCATTAATGTAATTAAAATCCAATTCATAATACCTAATTTCAGAAATCCTGTTGGGTTGTGCTACCAACTCGCACTTTGCTACTCTCGCACTTGGTACTCCACTCTCTTCAGTGCTTCGCGCCCAAAGGTCACTCTCGCGCCGTCGTCGAACCTCTCGCACAGTCGTGCAACTGTGGTCGTGCTTCATTGGCATCGTGCAACTTCAACTTTTGTGCGTTTGGGAAGGGGTTGATAGCATTTGGACAACGGAAACCAGGTTTGATTTCCTACACAATTTCCTGCAATTTAAGTGGTATAAAAAGCCCATTTGAATATTGCGTAACAACCCCATTAAAAGAATGAAGAAAAGACAACACCTTTAGGGTTGTGCACAGAATTGGGACAATATTTGAATAATGTAGTTACTGCTATGATGTTGAAGAAAAGACAACACCTTTAGGGTTCTGTAGATTTTAGTTATGGATGTTGATTCAGTGAAGGAATGCCTTTTCCATTTTCTGCAAGTATTCTATGACCTCAGCCCAAGTGTAGAAACTGTTACTTCCCTTCACATCTTTATACAAATATTTAAGTAGGCTTTTCATTCTCCATAGGTCCATATAACCAAACTTGTCTTCCACAAGTTCCTGAGTTGGCCTTGCATTTTCGTCATATCCTTGTGGAACAGTTGCAATTTAGATAATGCTTAGGTAGATGTACTTGTATTATATGGCCACTTATATGGGAATTTTAGATTTGATAGTTCTTAAAGAGAAGAATTCATGCTAATTGAAAACAATAATATATATATATGCGTAAAGATTTTTAAACTATTAACTAATTAAAATTTACTTGTATATATATGAATTTTAATTAAAGTCATTTTTATAAAAGTATAATTTTTAATTATATGTCAATTCATCATGAAATATAAAAAAATATCTTTACACGGTTAGTGTATTCTAGTTATAAATTCAAAAACATCTATTTTAGGAAACTTGATAGATCTAGTGGGTGCTAATTTACTTACATGATGAATAGCTCCTTTCAAGGCACTCAATTGCTCCCTTTGAGACTGTCCTGACCTGTAATACAAATGCAACACAAGTCTAGAAAAGGGTGTGTAGTAAAAATATAGTACGGTATGCTTCTAAACTTGATCTCTCTTGGGTTGATTACTCCTACATCTATATCCTTGTCCACACTTGATTTTATGTCATTGAGGAGCTGCCAGAGAGAATAAAGTTTTTGTTATAGAAAAAACTATTTGAAGTTAATCACTCAGTCATTTCCAGCACCAAATTAATCACTCAGTCACAATACAAAAATTCAAAATTAATCACATAATCACTTCTGCCCTTCTTGGATATGTGGATGGTTGAGCTTGTTGGACTAACTACTGCTTTGGCATCTAATGTTTTTTGCTCCTCAATGTCTTATTGTTTGCAAGATGATTTTTCAAAACCCCAGTAGCCCATATTCACTTTGTTGTTAATTTTCCATCCCATACTTAATAGCTAAAGAAAACAGAACCGCAATTGGTCTTAGATTTACTTTTCCATTTAAATGTGTTGTTTTCACAATAACAAAATTATATTATAGCTAAAGAAAACAAAATCACACTTGGTCTTAGTTTTAATCTTTACTTTTCCCTTTGAATATGCTGTTTTCACAGTAATAAAAAAACCCTTTGAAATATTGGATAATTGCATTTCCAAATGAGGATGTCACTTGTCACCTCTGGGACCCTGTTTCTGTTTGGCCAAGTCATATGTCAAACCATCAAGTGATCGAGATATTGGAGTACTAAATTGCACTTGGTGTTTGATTAAATTTTGCTGAATACGACTGAAATTCTACTAGTTTGATTTGTAATGTTGGCTTCCCCTTGACATCCTAGATTTACTTGGTCAACTTACTCTTCTATTATTACTTACCTTTTTACAAGTATGCATGTGTGTGCTCGTGCTCACATGTAGCATGCACAAAATGGCGAAAATCATGTGAAGTTTGATTAGTTTACAAGATATTATTGGGCTACATATCACTTCCACATTTACATGATGAGAAATTATTTCTTAGTTAGGGGCAATTCTCCTGTAATGTGTAAAATTTCAGCATATATTGCCTTGTCATGATCATGGGCATGCCCATTGCACATATATGTGTATACCACTTAGTCATGCCACCAAAACTAGCCAAAACTATATATATGTTATGGCAGTGTGGCTAAGTGGTATATATATGAGAATACCCCCTTCCCGAAAATGGAGGGATAAACTATTTTTGTGTTTTTTGTATCTTCAATTTTGTTTTCTTTAATCCCATTCTTCAAAAGGCTTCCTTTTTTTTTCCTATTGAAAAATAAGTATAGACCTGTCACAAAAGCACAAATCTTAGGACAAATTGCAATTGCTAATTATAAATTCCTGATTGATCCTTGTTCTTGATTAATCCTTGTTCTTCTTCCATTGCTTTTAGCCACTTCTGCCCTTCTTGGCTAGCTAAGGTAACATCAACACTCTTTGAATCCTTCTCTAAAACCTCACTACCAATCACTAAGGCAAAGGCAATTAAGTCAACATAGCTATACCTTTTGAGGAACTCTTATTTCCCTTTTTGTCCTATCTCTAGCCAACAGGTAATTGTCTTCTGGTGTTTGATCCTCTTCAGATTCATCATCATCTTTTGGTCTGTCAGACCTTGAAATTCAGTGGAAGTCATCTCAGTTTCCACCTCAAGGTTTATCTTTTCAGGAGCAAGGTCCTCATTCTGATCAACACTTGGCTGATTCAAAATGCATTTGGTCTTGTAAGCCATCTCAGTCTCATTAAAGACTACGTCTCTACTGAGCAAATACTTCCTATGTTGACATACGATGACAGTTTTTTCTTAATAACTGTCTTCGTAGGTTTTTAATTTTAAAAAAATTAAATGCAAACAAAGACGATTATTAAGAAAAAAATCGTCATCGTATGTTGACATACGATGACGATTTTCCTTAATAACCGTCTTCGTTTGTGTTTTATTTAAAAAATAAAAAAAATAGAAACAATGACGATTTTTTAGAACCTTCGTCAAAAGTACCCCATTTTCAACGACAGGCACAACAATGACGGTTCAACAACAGTAGTCGTATGGCCTAAATAACCGTTGTCGTAGGCCTTCTGTGTAGTAGTGTCACAAACTTTTGAGTCCTATAGAAAAAAGAAAGGTTTCTAGTATAAGTTCAAATTGAAATATATCATAATGAAGAATTATTCTAAGCTTAAAACGAAAATACAAATAGTTCTAAAAAAAATACTTTTTCACAAAGCTTTGTTTCAAAAGATTTGTTTGTTTGAAAGATTTAGATAAAAGAGTGCAGTTTTAGATGTATCTATGAAAGATTTTCTTAACTTAAAGATTAACAAAAATTACTTGATAAATTAAATAAAAAAAATCAATGTAGAGAAGGCACTGCATTATAAGTGTGGGGAAGGGTTCCATTGTTGCTTCCTTACTTGAGACTATGATATGACTTTGTGCATTGTTTTGATTCTTAAGATGTGTGATTCATTAAAACTTCCTTGTGGTTGATTATTGTGCTTTTAGAGATACCATGTTTCTATAATATATATATTGAGCTGTATTTGGGTAACATGAATTTTATCAAGTGGAGGAACATTCGTAGAAAAGTTTGTAGATTTATTTTTGAGTTTCCCTCATACATGTGAGTTTTGAGCTTTTAATTCTCTTTGCATGTGTGATTAATCCTTTCAGTAACATCCCTTTTATATTATGTTTTGACTTGCATATCCATCAATGATACTTGAACTTTTCTGAAAACATGAGGCATACATAGGCATTCTTGAGAACCCATACTTTGAGACAATTCCCCTTTAGCTGCCCAAGTTGAACCTGATTGAATATTTTCTTTGATACCTTATTTGTGTTGTATTGAATTGATTTGTGACATAGAGAAAATGGACAAGGGAATTGATACTAACAATGTAGGTTGTACCAATTAAAGGCAAAAAGAAAATTCCAAACTCCTTTTCCCATGAATGAAATGAAAAGGGTTAAAAAGAACAAGAAAAAAATATAAGCAAAGAAAAAAAAAGAAATTGACCCAAGTTTAATTATAAAGAAAAAAGAAAGAAAAAGAGAGAGAGAGAGAGAGAGAGAGGAGAAAAAGGAAAAGGAATGAAAAACAATGTGCATAAGGTTGATAAAAAGGAAGGTAAAGGTTCCCTAAACTTACTTTGAGAAACTATTGTATATCTTGATTGAAGTCCTTTGTTGTCTATTCCTTTCAACATCTATCTTACATTACAAGTAGGGATGAAAATAGATCAGGCCGTCAATAGTGGTCTATCGCCTTACCTGTTTAATAAAAAGGATAGGCTTGGGCTTTTTAAAAAATCTATTTAGTTAAATAGGCTAGGCATAAGCTTATAAAAAAGCCTATTAAACCTAATAGGTCGACTTGTTTATTCATTTATGTATAATAAATAATTAATATATATATACATACATACATACATACATATATACATACATATATATATATATATGTATTATTATTTTATATTTAATATCTTAATAAGTTAATAATCTTATATCATAAATAAAATAAATATTTGAGATAAAAAGTCTTTAAGTAGGCTCATAAGTAAAGCCAGACTTCTAAAAATGTCAGGTCATGCCTAAAAAAAAGTCTTTGATAGGTTAATAGGTTAGGCCAGGTCAAACCTTAATTTTTTATAATAGGCCAGGCCTATTTGCACAAAGTCTTGCTTGACTTGGCATATTCCTACCCGTAATTACAAGCATGACCCCATTACAACATCAACTGTCTCACTTATTTGAAAATTTTTTAGTGTCTATAAGAGTTGAGTTGATTGATTAACATAATTGTAAACATGTCTACTAAATTGTAATTTGAGCGTTTCTTGATATACAACTTTACCACTGAGAGATGGTGAAAAGAATGAACATGTCTACTCATTGAGATTATTTTGCAAGAATAGTTAAGCCTAATGGATTCCTTGAGTTATTCTATGCAACTTGATGCATGTGAATGGTTGTATGAGATAGTGTAGGGAATTCTATTGCATAAGATTTGACTTGAGGAAATTTGTTTATTTGGATTTGAGAATTAGAAGAATTGCTTAAGGTCAAGCAAAGCTCAAGTGTGGAAAGGTTGATGAACTGAATTTTGATCACCTTTTGATGTGTAGTTCTAGGCCTATTACATGTATTTATGATATATTTTGTTGGTAGAACTCACGATTTACTGTTAATTGTGTTAGACAGGTGATTAGGGAGTGTTTTAAGAAGGAAAAAAAGACTCAAAGCAAGCAAAAGCTAAAGAATCACAACCATTATAAATTTTGTATGTTCCGTAATTTTGTATGCACTCGGCAATTTTGTACACGCGTTATGCACTTAAGCTTGCTTGAGAGTTATCTTTAGGGAAAGAGTACAAGGATAAAATTATCTGTCAAAGATAATTGATAAAGACTAATTAAGGAAATATTACAAGGATAAGATCATCTACCAAAATTAAACATATTTTAGAATATTATAAATAGGGATTGAGAGTCTTCTTTTTGGAGTTTTTTATTCTGTGTTTTGAGAGTTTCAAAGAGCAATAGCGAGTCCTTAACCCGGCGAAGCGTGAAGATCACCATTGAGAAGGTTCCTTGCCCGGACTCCAACCCTCTTGGTATGTTTACATTTCTTTATAGGATTTCTAGTTTATTCATGACTATGAGTGACTAGTCTCCCTAGTCTGGGGATTATAATGTAACCTACCTTGAACCTTTTTTTTAATAAGCTTCTCCATGAATTCTAGTTAATGGATTATCTTGTTTACTTTTAATTATTATTTAGAAATAGACAATTTAATACTTCATCAATTGCATAGTAGTGATCATCTGCATATAATTGGTAGTTTAAGGAAGAGAATGTTTTATAAGGACTTGTATTTGAATTCTAACTCTAACCCTCTTCCTAGTGTTGTTGAGTCTCTCTTGCAGGAATTTGGAGATGTGTTTCCAAAGAGTGTCCCACACGGTTTACCTCCCTTAAGGGGGATTGAACACCAAATGTATTTTGTGTCGGGGGCCTCTTTGCCCAATAGATCTGTCTATCGGTCCAACCCTCAAGAGACACAAGAGATACAAAAATAAGTCAAGGAGTTGTTGCAAAAAGGTTGGGTAAGAGAAAGTTTGAGTCCTTGTGTTGTCCCAGTAATCCTTGTTCCTAAAAAGGATGGCACTTGACGGATGTGTACTGATTGTAGAGTTGTTAATAATATAACTATTAAATATAGACACATCATTCCTCGTTTGGATGATTTGCTTGATGAATTTTATGGTGCATGTTATTTTTCTAAAGTTGATTTAAAAAGTGGGTACCATCAAATCCGCATAAGGGAAGGGGATGAGTGGAAAACAACTTTCAAATCACAGTATGGTTTGTATGAATGGTTGGTGATGCCTTTTGGACTTACAAATGCTCCTAGTACTTTTATGAGACTCATGAATCATGTTTTAAGGGAGTTTTTGGGAAAGTTTGTGGTTCTGTACTTTCATGACATATTGATCTATAACATGACATTAGAAGAACGTATTGAACACCTTAAGGTTGTTATGCATGTGCTTAGAAATGAAAACTTGTATGATAATCTAGAAAAATGTGTCTTTTGTACTAATCATGTAGTTTTCCTAGGCTTTGTGGTAAGTTCCAAAGGAGTCCAAGTGGATGAAGAAAAGATAAAAACTATTAGAGAGTGGCCTACCCCAAAATCTGTGAGTGAAGTGAGAAGTTTCCATGGGTTTGCTAGTTTCTATTGGCGGTTTGTGAAAGATTTTAGCACCCTAGTTGCGCCTTTGAATGAAGTGGTTAAAAAGAATGTGACTTTTAAGTAGGGGGATGCCCAAGAAAGGAGTTTTAATTCCCTAAAAGAAAAATTAACTTATGTACTTATACTTGCCTTGCCCGATTTTTCCAAATCTTTTGAGCTTGAATGTGATGCATCAAATGTGGGTGTTGGGGCTGTTTTGTTACAAGGGGGTCATCCTATTGCATATTTTAGTGAAAAGTTGCATGATGCTATTTTGAATTACTCCCACTTATGATAAGGAATTGTATGCACTAATAAGGGCTCTTCATACTTGGCAACATTACCTTTTGCCCAAATAGTTTGTCATCCATAGTGATCATGAATCACTCAAATATTTGAAGGGGCAAGGTAAGCTCAATAAAAGTCATGCTAAATGAGTTGAATTTCTTGAACAATTTCTTTATGTCATTAAACATAAGCAAGGAAAAGTGAATGTTGTGGTCGATGCCCTTTCTAGGAGATATACTTTGCTTGCCGTGCTTGAAACAAAGTTGTTTGGTTTTTATCACATTAAGAAGTTGTATGTGCATGATGATGATTTTGCTAAAAATATATGTTGCATGTGAAAAGGGGGCACATGATGGGTATTTTAGGCATGATGGGTTTCTTTTCAAAGAAAAATATTTGTGTGTGCCTAAATGTTCTTTACGTGAACTCCTTTTGAGAGAAGCACCTAAGGGGGGAATGATGGATCATTTTGGGATACAAAAGACTTGGGATATGTTTCATGAGCATTTCTATTGGCCTGGCATGCGGCACGATGTGCATAAGTTGTGTGCTAGATGCATAGTTTGTAAAAAGGCTAAATCAAAAGTATTGTCACATGGTCTATACACTCCTCTTCCTATTCCCAATTCCCCTTGGACCAATTTGTCTATGGACTTTGTGCTTGGTTTGCCTCAAACTAAAAGAGGAAAGGATTCCATTTTTTTGGTTGTGGATAGGTTTTCAAAGATGGCTCATTTCATACCTTGCCATAAGGTAGATGACGTCACCCATGTGGCAGATTTGTTCTTCAAAGACATAGTGAGGCTTCATGGGATGCCTCAAAGTATTGTTTATGATAGGGACTCTAAGTTCCTTAGCCATTTTTGGAGGACCCTTTGGAATAAATTGGGTACTAAGCTCCTTTTCTCCACCACTTGCCACCCACAAGCATATGGACAAACCGAAGTTGTGAACCGGACCCTTTAGACCTTGTTAAGGTCAATCATCAAGAAAAATATTAAGACATGGGAGGAAAATTAATTAAACAATTTTGTAATAATATCTTAAATGAACATGTTAGTTTTAGGAATAAATTGGACCAAAAGAAATGAAATAAAATATTAGTAAAATTAAGGATTAGATAAAAATTATGAATTTTTTAAAATAGGGAGACCAAATATTTTTATTTTAAAATGAAGAGATCAAAATTACAAATTGAGTAAAATGGAAAAAAAGGAAATAACCCAAAAAAACAACTATAAAATTCATTTTTTTGTGTACTGAAAATTACTTTAATATCAAATGTCATGAAGAATATATAAATTACTTTAATATCAAACAATTTTTTGCAATTAATTATCCAAAAAATTGAAAAACATACTAATAAATTTATTTTTGGAACTATTTTAATTTAACATAATATATATATATATATATATAATCATAATATAATTTAAAACAAATTTTATTTTTTGTAATAATTATTTTGCCGTTTATGTCTCAAATTACATGTTGAAAATTCCTCTCTTATTCAAGTTTTCTGTGGTCTATTTTGTATCTTGATAATCAAAAGTAAATTTTGATTTGTTAACTTTTCTCTAGCATTCCAAGGCTTAATAATGGTAATTGTAGTTGCTGAGTAATGTGTTTTGTGGTGGAGGCTACGGTGGGAGAGTGTATGATGTTTCCCATTGTGAGAAAGAATTTTCATCCTTGAGCTTTTATCAAATTTGACATAATTTCACCTTTTTTTTTTTATTTTTCTACACTAATTCCTATCTAAGTTTGAAAATATTGCATTGATACCCTCATCAAATATTACACTAAAATTCATTGATGTTCCATTACAATCTTTCACACATGTGGTAGTCCATTTATACATATCCTTGATTGCGTTTACATACTTTAATGCTACATTTTTCTTCTCAAGAATCCACCATAAGACTTTTCTTGGAAATTATGATATAAAAATTTAAATATATGATGCAAATTTTTCTTAGCCTTGAGCTTCTGTCCACTATTTTCTTTAGGTTGTTGCTTGCATATGAATGTTTGATGGATTTTAAATTGTTTCAAATGGATGTTAAAAGTATTTTTTTTAAATGGTTACATTGATGAGGAGATATATGTTGATCAGCCTCCTGGATTTATTGATTACAAACATCCTAACCATGTTTTCAAATTGAGAAAAGCTTTGTATGGTTTGAAACAAACTCCAATGTCTTGGTATGAGAGATTAAGCAAATTTCTGCTTGACAAATCTTTCATAAGAGGACAAGTGGACAAAACCTTGTTCATCAAGAAAAGAGGCAATGATATCTTGTTGGTTCAAATCTATGTTGATGACATTATTTTTGGTTCAACTAATCAATCTATGTGCATAGAATTTTCTGTCTCAATGCAGAGTGAAGTTTTAAATGGAGAGGAGCAAGGATGCTGCAACTCTAATGGCTACATCAACCTATCTTGATTCAGATGACAAAGGAAAAAAGTGTTGATGAGTCAAAATATGGAGAATTATTGGATCTTTGTTATACTTGACTGCAAGTAGACCTGAAATTATGTTAAGTGTGTGTTTGTGAGCTAAATATCAAGCATATCTCAAAGAATCACACCTTACTACTGTCAAAAGGATCCTCAAGTATCTCAAGTCTACACCAAGAGTTGGACTTTGGTATCCTAAAGGTGCATTTCTCAACTTAATTGGAAATTTTGATTCTGACTTTGCAGGGTGCAAATTGGATAGGAAGAGTACAAGTGAAACTTGCCACTTATTAGGCAGCTCACTAATCTCTTGGCACTGCAAGAATCAATCTTGTGTTATTTTATCAACTACTGAAGCTGAGTATATCTCTGCTGGAAACTGCTGTGCACAAAGCCTTTGGCTGAAGCAACAACTACACGATTTTGGTGTTGAATTAAAGGAAATACCCCTGCTCTATGACAATACAAGTTCCATCAACATATCCAAGAATCCAATCATGCATTCAAGGACTAAACATATTGAGATAAGTCACCATTTTCTCAGGGATCATATCCAAAAGGGTAATTGTAAAATTGAGTTCATAGATACTTTAAATCAATTGGTTGACATATTTACAAAACCTTTGGCAAGAGATAGGTTTTAGACACTTAGAAACATGCTAGGCATACTTGATGAATCCAACATATGTTAGCATGTCATTTTAATTGCCCTTATATTTGATGATTCACTAGATAAATGACAATACATCAAAAATGCATAAAAATGAGTTTCCTGCTACATAGTCACTGTTTATTCTGCATAATAGACTGAAAAAATCAATTACAACACGAGATAATGTTTTATGTTCTGTTTTTTTTTTTTTTTGCAATTGTACTTCAATTTTCTTTTAATGGAAAGTTCAGTTTATGTTTCTTCCTTCTTTGCTTATGTTGATCTTACAATGCTTTTGCCTTTGATAAGCCAACTAGGTGGAGAAAATAAATTGAACAAATGATTGAGAAAATGATTGAACACTTCTATATGAACATGTGCTATTTGAATCTTATATTGCTCTGAATTTTGAGAAATATTACCTGAAATAGGGGGAGCAACCTAAGAATTTATCTATGTTTATAGGGGGAACAACCTAAGAATTTATCTATGTTTATCCAAGGCAACTTAACACTTGATAAGTGCAAAAGGCTAAGTGAATTTTAGGTTCAGTTTGAAATTCTATCATTCATCTCTCTAATGCATTTAAAAGTTACAAATGTTCAATTGGTATTTGGCATGATCAAAGCCAAAAAGGGGGAGATTGTTGGATATAGGGGGAGCTGATGAAGATGTTGCTTTAGAGTTTTAGATTTTTACATGCCAATTAAATTGAAGGCATTTGTAATTTTGTCTAAGTAGTTCAAGAAGCTTAACTTGTGATCCTTGAACTGCATAAGCATATTCATATACATGCATTCATGACTAAAGAAAAACATTCAAGATTGCATGTTTGCATTTGAAAAGGAATTCTCATGGCTTTGGTTTTGAAAAATCAAAGTGTGCACTACCTTAATCGATTACAGGCAATAAGTAATCGATTACCTACTTGTATCATTTTTGGAAAAGCCATGAAGAACATTTTAATCGATTACAAGCAAATCGTAATCGATTACATAGCATATTTTACAAAACATAGCATGATTGCCTTAATCGATTACCACTCATCTGTAATCGATTACAAAGGCTTATTACATAACTGAGATAGACTGGTTTAATTGATTACATCACAGCTTAATCGATTACATTGTTCATAAAAGTTTTCCAGATTGTCTCAAGAACATTTTAATCGACTACTTGCTATATTAATCGATTACTTTATGAAAAATAATCGATTACACTTACCTATTAATCGATTACAATCTGTTAAATTCGTTGTCTATTTAAAGCTTTTGGATTTGTAGTTTTAGATACAACATACAATTTGAATTTACGAATTACTCAATATTTTCTAAGCTTTCAAAGGTCCAAGAAATAGATTTTCTGAGTGATACATTTCTTGTTTGAGATCAAAAGATTACATGCTTCATTAATGATGATGTGTTAAGACAAGATTCTTCAAAAGAACTTCAAGATAGTTGATTTTCTGTTCATCAACATTCATGCAACCTAGAATTGATTGGTAACATTCATTCATTCATTTCATTCACTCAGGATCACAGGTTGTATCTCTCTTGAACTTTTCTAGTAAATTGTTTTGTCTGTTTTATGTTTGTGTAAGGCTCAGATCAAAATAGTTTTCTTTCAAGCTTTCTAGAGTAGTGTTCTCTAGGGGTAAAGAATTTAGTAGAGTTCTCAGGTTCTTTGTGATTTGATTTCTAATAGGGTGTTATAATTCCAATTCTTTATCTAGGGTGGATAAGGATAACCACTTGTAATAGCTTGTAAAGAACATATTTGATTTAGTAGAACTCTAATCTAGTTTGATTAGAAGAACTGGATGTAGCTTCTCTTGAGAAGTGAACCAATATATGTTCTTGTGTTGATCTCTCTATTTCTTAATCTCTTCTTGTTATCTTAATCTCTTGACAACTACGATTTCTTCCTTAATTAACAAGTGCAAATTTTTGTCATTGATTTCTTGAACTGAGTGGTTTGGTTGAATTGAAATTTCATTGATTTTAAAAAGTGATAAAGATCCTTCAACTCTTATTTTGTAAAAGTTTTAAAAGGTTAAGTTTATACCAATTCACCCCCACTCTTGGTATTTGGGTGCATTCATATTGTTTTTGAATCATGTGCTACAGAATTAGTGTAGTTTAATAGTTTTGTAAGTCGTTACCAAAACTGGCGCCGTTGCTGGGGATACGGTTCATGTGTGCCAACTTTAATTCACTCATAATTAGATAATAGTATAGGTAATATTGATATTAATATAATATAATTCCATTTGTCTACAAAATTCAAAAATTTGTTTCTAGATAATAGATAAAAGATAAATATAGATAGATGATATATATATATATATATATATATATATAGATTGAGAGAGAGAATAAAAAATTCAAAAATTTGTTTCTAAATAATAAATAGAAGATAGATATAGATAAAAAAAATTTCAAAATTTTAAAATTAAAAAATTTGTTTCTAGATAATAAATAGAAGATAGATATAGATAGAAGAAAATAGATATAGATAAATATAGATTAAAAAATTTCAAAAATAAAAATTTGTTTCTAGATAATATAAGAAGATAAATATAGATAGATATAGATAAAAGCAAATTTCAAAAATAAAAATTTGTTTCTAAATAATAGATAGAAAAAGATAGAAATACATAGAGATAGATAAAAAAAATTCACATTTCAAAAGAAAAAAAATATTTTTTAGTCATTTATTGTGGTGTTTTTGAATTAAAAAAATAAAATTAAAAAAAAAATTCGAAAAGCAAAAATGATTTTTAGACATTTATTGTGGTGTTTTTGATTTTTTTTTAAAAAAAATTAGGCCAAATTTTCATTTTTTTTATATAGATTTAGCAAATATTGTGAATAATATTCTGGTAGAGTAGTTGTCTGTTATTTCTATCAGTGATAAGTTGAATTATGCATGATTAGGTCCAAACTAGGTGACTTGCATTCATATGATCCAGAGATAGATAGGACATTTCACAATTTAAGCAGAGATAATAGAAGTGTAGTTTTGGATAATAGTATAGTGTATTCTGAGCATTCTATTTCTAAACCTTCTGTTTTTGATTTTGAACATTCTAATTATGAAATTATTGTTGATACAATGGTTGACAACAATCGAACTCTTAAGGAATTGGCTACACATGATGTTGTTTATCAACCTTGGTGTATTCAATATTCTGAGACAGAGGTTAGTTACGAGCTAAAATTTGAACTAATCCATTTGCTTCCAAAGTTTCATGGTCTTGCAGGTGAAGATCTACATAAATATCTTAAGGAGTTTCATGTAGTGTGTTCCACCATGCGACAACATAACATTCATGAGGACTATTTGAAGATGAAGGCACTTCCATTCTCTCTAGATGGTGTGGCTAAGGACTGGTTGTACCTTCCAGTAGATCCTATCAACACTTGGACAAATATGAAGATAAGAATTTTGGAGAAATTCTTCCCTGCATCCAAAACAACATCATTCCGGAAAGAAATTTGTGGTATAAGACAGCTAGCTGGAGAGACATTATATGAGTACGGGGAGAGATTCAACAAGCTGTGTGCTACCTGTCCTCACCATCAAATCAGTGAGCAATTATTGATCCAGTATTTTTACGAAGGCTTGATGTTGATGGATAGGAGTATGATAGATGCAGCCAGTGGAGGCGCTTTGATGGACAAAACTCCTCTTGCTGCAAGACAATTGATTTCTAACATGACAACCAATTATTAGCAATTTGCTACTAGAGGAGCTGCAACATGCAAGGTGGCTACAAATGAAGTTTCTATTTCTATGGTTGCTGATAACCAGAGGTTGGAGAATAAACTGACAGAATTGACATCCCTTGTGAGACAACTTGCCATTGGTAAACAACAGAATGTGATGGCAACCAATCAACCAAGGTTGTGTAGTATCTGTTATGCACTTGATCATCCAACAGAATCATGTCCTACTCTTCAAGAAATAGAACAAGTTGCTGAAATTTTTGCCATACAATCTGGACAGCCATTCAGACCTCAACAACAATATAATCCTTACTCCAACACTTATAATCCTGGTTGGAGAGATCACCTGAATTTGAGGTATGGTCCTGGTCCACAATAGTAACAGACATTTAGACCTCAACAACAACAATATCAACCCTTCGACAGCAAATGTAACGACCTGCCTCGTCGCTACGATATCACTAACTCTAATTGTGTGAATTTCAAATTTTCATGAAAACTCCATTAATTTGATTATGAAAATGGTAGTAAATTTTAAACGATAATACAATTTCATACAACATAACAAATACATAAATGGTTACATATGGATGTACATTTAAAACATTACATACCATTCACATGTCAGAACATAATCTAGTTGTATTTACAAATATTTACGTTTGGAATTACATGACCAACAAAAAGAATGAAGGGACTAACTAAGAAAGAGTTGATTAACAAAACACAACTCTTTTCCCAAAAGAGTTCCAACGTTATCACGTCGGTTTGGGTGGCTCCAACCAAAAAGAATATCTCCCTCCAAGGTCACCTACCGTTGCTCATCTGCTCACATGAACGAGGGTTTGCGATCATCATAGGTACTAACCATACGGTACAACAAACGCAAGAGTGTGTTTATTATATACAACCAACAATATCAGGTAACCATAATTGGAAAGGAAACAACAATAACAAACATTATATTACAAGAATTCCATTAGTCCAATACACACTCGACAAAACCAAACATCCAATTCATTTCACAAATCAAACAATCATGATAGGAATGATGCATGCTCTTGATTTCACACTCCCCATGCAATGTGGTACCATATCCAGGGAAATAACCTCTCACAGGAAAATGATTCATCGCCTATCAGGGTCACCCTGTCGTGCACAAGCCATTCCCCCCACGGTGATCAACAGTGGTGCATGGGAATTCCTAACCTGACGCCCTCTTAGCACCTGCGTTTTCAGCCCACGGAAACCCATAGGTACACGCATGCCTTCATTCTATTTCCATCAATACAACTTTAGTTAGCCCCATCAATGCATGACCATGGCCAGGAACAAATCCTTCTCGCAAGGATGACTAGTCATGCACCCCCCATGTACATACGTAGCACACCAATGTGGGCTCACCGATGCACTGACCGTGGCTAGGAACAAATCCTTCCCCGCAAGGATAACCAATCGGTAACTACACCCCATGTGTACATATGCAACATACAACCATGGGCACCATCAATGCATGACCTAGCTAGGAACAAATCCTTCCCTACAAGGATAACCAGTCATGCACCCCCCATGGATATCCATGTATATCCACATTATACAATGACAACCATGGGAACCATCAATGCATGGCCTAGCTAGGAATAAATCCTTCCCTGCAAGGATAACTAGTCATGTACCCCCATGGGTGTCCATGTATATTCACATCATACAATGACATTGTTCACATCAACATTATCTCTCATCAATGTCATTATCAACATCCACATCAGATCATCCCAATATCATCATCATATATATTAAACTCATCATTTCAACATCATCAACCACATCAACATTATCTCATTTGAAAATCGTCAACCACATCATGATTATCTCATTTAAACATCACCAACCACATTAATAACATCTCAATTTCAATATCATCAACAACATCAACATCATTTTATTTCAATATCATCATCATAAACATCAATATTCAACATCATCAACTATATCAACATTATCTCATTACATCATCATCAACCCAATCACATTATCCCGTTTCAACATCATCTCATTCATTCACAATTCATATTACCATGAGATTGGTATTTGAGCAAAATTCTAAATTAAAGAGGAGGACTATAATATAGAAAATACACTCTTATGTCCATTTAAAAATTTACTAGAGAATTAAATAGGAGGACACATTATAAAATTTTGGGCAGAGTCTCCTCTGTAATTAAGACTTTTCCCCAAAATCCTATCATTATAACAACAGGAACCAACATACATTAATAATAATTATATCGCATCCCATTAGTTTAAAACATAACTTTTCTTGAAAACCAGCACACAACAGGGACAGAGAGATATCCTCATAGTTGGACTCCCTGCCCCCCAACTATGGTACGAAAACTATAACTAAATAATACACTCCCCTTACCTATATATCTCCCTCTGTTAGCTCCTAGTAGCGTTGTTTTGGGATCTCTCAAGTTCACGTGCTTTGGCCCAAACGTGGAGCTCTATATACCAAATTGAAGATAATTTGGTATAGATTTCAAGAACAAGGTTAATATTAACATTTGGGGTTAAATACTTACTCAAATTTAAAAAGAGGCTAAAATGGTGTTTTGGGAGTCAACATTAAAAGTCATCCTTTTGAAATTTCGATCATGTAACACCCCGGACGTCTCCGGTATGCTATCATCAATGATATCTGTAACACACTATCAGCGTTAACTACGCGCGGTGCGGAAGCGATAGAATCGTTTATCTTGATTACGTTATGCATGGAATATAAAACCACATAACAAAAGACATAAAACATGCCCCTGCTGATCCAGATAACACATAAACAACTATATAGGCAGATACCCAAAACAAAACAGAGATATTCAGGAGGAAACATACTTTATACAACATAACCATCTGTACATATACATGCTCAAAAACAAGACCATAGCTGGGTTATACAACAAATATGTACAGTACTATGGGTGTACACACACCCTACAACTACACAGAGATGCTAAGACCAGCTTCGACTCTTGAAGCTCTGCTCTGGTCTTCTACTGCAGCCTCCCATCCAGCCTATCTAGTCCACTAGGGCCTCCTGCCCTAAGGTCGCTCCTCTCCTCAAGAAGAACCTGAAAACCACAAACCCCACACAGGGTGAGACAAACGTCTCAGTAAACTTAGGGTTCTGGAAATCCTCCCTAACCCTGGTTCACTACCAAGCATAAACACAACATATAAACAGAGCTGAGGAAACCATCCTAGCTCACACATACAAAACCTAGGATATCATCCTAGTTTACACACTTCCCAGCCATCTGGGTCCGTAACAGGATGCTCTCAGCATCAGAGGTATTCCACCTCATCCTGGTTCTCTCAGCCATCTCACAGAGATCAAAGCCATCATCATGGCATCAGTATCTCATCTTGGCTCTCATAGCTTGTCTCACAGAGGCACCTATCATAAGTGTCATCCCCTAGACACTTCTCAACTCAAGAGAGGCACCGCTCTGAACCATACAAACATAGCCTGAGGAGATCCCTCAACTCAGGACTCTGAGCCATACTACGTTGCCTGAATCCACCATTCAGGACTTCACCCTCACTTGCCTGGGAATAGCCGTCCAGGACTTCATAACACATACTGGCCTGAGGATAATCACTCAGGACTTTCCATATTTTTGCCTAAGGAGGAACATCCACACAGTTCCATCTGTTCTTAGGACTTAAGTGGAGAGCAGTGGCACCTCCCAAGGAATCTCAGCTATTCCAGGGAGTCCTCAAACTCTACCTCTGACTAGGGAACCTCAACTAGCCTGATACCCATCCAGTATCCTTTAGGTTCCATCACAGACCATCTCATGATCTGCATTCTCTCAAAAGGCCCACGGCCTCACACCTGCCATATCAGGTGTCTCATTACCCTCACACTGTCTGAGTGTCTATCCTAGGGTTCATCATATTTTCATCTTTCTAGAACGGTCTGAGTTCCACTCTAAGTACCATTCTTAAAGCTCTTTAGGCTTCCAACACATATAACATCAAATAACAGGCCACATAGGCCTTCTTTTCAGATGCATGCATATACATATATAATTCAAACATAGCATGCAATTCTCACCCTACTCGGATGACAAACCATAATAAGGGAAAATCCCAGAACGATGAGCTTACCTGGCTAGCCGTGTCTCACAGCTTGAGCCTCCACTGATGGTCTGCTCCTCTGACACCCACTGTGTCAAGCCCTACCAAGGCATACAATCACATATCACATACCATTCAAGCATACAAACATGCCTAAGCTCATCAAGCAGTCATCCACTGCATCTGGGAAAGGAACCACGGTCCTTCCCATCAACCCAGGTCATCTACCTAAGGTTCATCAGGCTTATCCTCTACAAGCCTTTCCATAGACCCTCAGTGGTCCATCTCAAATCATCCTTGGCCTCAGAGTCATCCCAGACTCAACACAAGCCAACAACAGTGAGCATCAAAGCTCTCTCAACCCAAACTCTCAGGGTTTCTCAGGGCTTGAACGGTTCACATCACAGGACATTGTTACCATGGCCCTCTCAGGCACGACAAGCCCATCTGTAAGTCTGGCATGTCTCATATCAAGTGACTCAGTCCAAGTCACACATGCCCTCACCTAGAGCCAAAACCAACAGTCACCAAATCACAAACTGAAAGCTAATCCTTCCTCCTCACATTATTCTAAACACTTCTCCCAACTGGACCCAGAGCTAATTCTAGCCCTATCACAGATGGGTCACTATTCACAGGAAACCCCCAAATCCAAAATCAAACGGAGAAACTCGAGTTTCTTACCTCAGAACTGATGAGGAAGGCCTCTAGGCTACTCTCCTTAGCCTTGGTGCAGCTGAACCACCGCCGTTCCTCGCCTAAGCTCGAGTTTTTATCCACCTCTCTGGAGGTTCCTCAGAATATGGAGGTTTTGGTAAAAAGGAGGAAGGATTCTCGCTCTCACTTGGTTTCTAGGAAGATTAAAGGGTCCAGGAAGCGTTTAGGGTCATCAAGCAAGGTCATGGGAGCTTGGGAAGCTCTCCCATGGCTGCTGGAGTCCAGAGGAAGAAGAAAACCATTTCTTCTCCTCCAAAAACGCGACCTCCCTTTTAAATATACCCAGCACCAACCTTCCCGCGCGATCCGAGCTGGCTGCAGAAACTGTGGCGCCATCAGCGCCACCTTGGCGCTCCCAGCGCCAGCTTCCAGAACCTGTGGTGCTACCAGCGCCACTCGCGCCAGCTGGGAATTCTGGCGCCCCTAGCGCCACAACTGGCGCCCCTGGCGTGCCCTTCCAGAGAACCTGGCGCTATAAGCGCCGTCCTGGCGCCACCTTCCAGTGGGTCTGGGGCGATCAGCGCCAGCCCTGGCGCTATCAGCGCCGCACCCTTAACAGGGTTTTCTAACAAATGATCCTGGCGCTAACCGCGCGGCTCCCCGCGCCAGATCTCAGGGTTCTTACAGATCACACCAATGTGACCAGGGCTCAACAAAGATCACAGACATGACATCAATTTCATAAAAATGAGACTTTTACAACATCTTATTTTCAAAGGGTTTTCAAAGTAAGTATAAGAACACCCAATAATGGTACCCAAATCATAAGAGATATCAAGAGAGGCTTCAAACTAGCTAAGAGAAGACAAGGAAACCATGGTTACCTCAAAGAAACCAAGAAAGGAGGATTGGAGGCTCCGTTCTCTATCGAATCCTTGAGTTATGTTTTGAAGATTCCGCTCCGATTAAAGTGTTCCTCTTCGTGCGGTGGTCCGACGGCAAGAAATGACTGCTCGTGGCGGTCACCGGTGGCCGTGGGTGGTGGAGGAGAAGGGGGAGGGGGTGTGGTGCTATTTTGGAGAAGATGGAAGCATGAAATTGTAGTTTTCACGCTGCTGGACATTTTTAAAACCGACTTGACTCACCTAGGCGAGCCAAAATGTCTTTCAAAATTCACCTCGGGGAGTTGACCCAATTTTAAAATTTATACTTTGTGAAAAAATTAATTTCTCACTGTTTAGATGTTATGCAATCCCAATGGTCAAAAGTCACATATTTGGGTTAGGAACCTACCTTTAAAATTTGAAGGATATCCAACGGTTAACCAATCCAGAATGACGATTTTACTAAAATAGGTGTTGGGTCAAACTCGAAATTACACAATTTCAATGCAGTTCAAACAAATTTCATGTAACTTAACACCCACACTAAGCAATTACACAAGGATAATTTACACAACAATTCAAATAATCTAAACTAATCAAAAAAATCAAATAACACAAGAAATACAATCAATATTATCTTATTTCAACATTATCAACTCAATCAATATTATCTCGTTTCAACATCATCATAAATATCATCTCATATTAATGTAATCATCAACATAATTTCATTTCAAGATTATCATCAGCATCACAAACAATTGCATTTACATCTATATACCATATGCCTGAGATTCACATTCCCCAGGTCTTCAAACAATACAAACCTCATTCATTCATAATCTATATTACCACGGGACTGGTAATTTAGGAAAATTCTAAATTAAAGAGGAGGACTACAATATAGAAAACAAATTCTCATGCCTATTTAAAAAAAATTGATAAAGAATTAAATAGGAAAACATATTATAAAATTTTGGCAGAGTCTCCTCTGGAATTAAGACTCTTTCAAAAAAATTCAATCATTACAATAATAATATCGTTCACAGTTTTATCCATCAACAAGTCAATTCATCGCATCCCATTAGTTAAAAACATTTTTTCTTGAAAACGAGCACACATAGGAACAAACACACATCAATCATAAATACATCGCATCCAATTAGTTAAAAACATAGTTTTTTTTTTTAAAACCAGCAAACAACAGGTACAAACAGTTATTTTCATAGTTAGACTCCCTAGTCCCCAACTATGGTACCAAAACTATAACTAAATAATAAACTCCCCTTACCTAACTAGGAGTTCTCCCTGTTACAGCCTAGCGGTGTTGTTTCATGATCCTTCGATAACGCGTGCTTATCTGAACGCAGAGCTCTATATACCGAATCAAAGATAATTTAGTATAGATTTCAAAGCCAAGGTCAAAATTAACATTTGTGGTCAAATACCTACTCGAATCATAAAGGGGCTAAAATGGTGTTTTGGGAGTTCACACCAAAAGACATCATTTTCAAATTCCAATCAAACCAATGTGACCAGGGTTTAACAAGGATCATAGAAATGACATCAATTTCATAAAAGAAGACTTTTACAACATCTCATTTTCAAAAGGGTTTTTCAAAGGAATTGTAAAACACCTAACAACGGTACCCAAAACACAAGAGACACTAAGAGAAGCTTAAACTAGCTAGAAGAAGACAAAGGAAAGGAAACCAAGAAAGGAGGATTGGAGGCTCTGTTCTCTACTGAATACTCAAGTTAAGTTTTGAAGATTCCACTTTGATTAAAGTGTTACTCTCTGTGCGGTGGTCCAATGGCAAGCGGTGGTGCCTCGTGTGTTGGATATAGGGGGAACAACATGAAGAATGAAGTCTATGATTTAGAAGATTGTTTTGAGCTTTTTACATGCCTTGAAAATTGTAATTCAAATAAAGTGTAGGAGAAGGCAACCTTTTGATCCTTGCATTGCATTCACATACTCATTAAAATGCTAAAATGATTTTCATTAAAACATCAAAGCTACTAACTATTTGAAAAAGGATTTAATTGAGTAATGTTTTTGGAAAAATATAATTTTACTGTTTTAATCGATTACATAGCATTTTAATAGATTATTCAGTTCATGTTTCAAACTGGAAAAGCTTCTATGAACATTATAATCGATTACCTATCGGATTAATCGATTATTTGGCTCGTATTTGAAGTTCTTTGTCTGGGATGATCCATATCTCTTTAAAATTGGAGCAGATAATCTCCTGAGAAGGTGTGTCACTTAGGAGGAGGCAAGAAGCATCTTGTGGCATTGTCACAGTTCACCCTATGGAGGCCACTATAATGGAGAAAGAACTGCTGCAAAAATTCTCCAATCAGGATTTTATTGGCCTACCTTGTTTAAAGAGGCACATGATTATGTCCAGAGATGTGATAGTTGCCAAAGAATAGGGGGAATTTCCAGAAGAAATGAAATGCCATTACAAAACATTCTGGAAGAATAGTACATTAATCATAAAAAAATGAAAAGCAGAAAAAGGAAATACAAGAAACTTAAAGAAACTAAAAAACATAGAAATCCTAGAAGGATTCAGAACCATCAAACATAAGCTTAGTTTTTATGTTTTCTAGCCTAGATTTTATCTCCTCTAATGCTGAATTGGTCTCAGCCCTGTGCTCATGATGTAAGGACAATAGGCCATCCATCTTTTGAATCATAAGAGATTCAAATGGACTGTAAGATGGTTGAACATGGCCTTCTTCTTCAGCAACTTCATCAGCGTCCTCTTCAATTCCAGTAGCAAGAACTTGTTGGCCAGCCATTTGCCATCCTTGAGGAGTTTTGACCATCCCTAGCTTTGTGAGATGTTTCTCCTTGATGAGGTTGTTGCTAGAGTTGGTGTTGTCAACAACCTCATTAGAGACATCTATGTTAAAATAGTCAATAAACCTGGAAACAAGCACAACATAAGGAAATGGGTAATTCATTAACCTCTTGGACTTAAGCATTATCTCCTCAAGAATAAGAATCCAATTCATCTGAATTGAATTCTTGAGACCATACACAAGTTGCAGGTCATCATCAGTGGCTTGGGCATGGTTGGTGACTCTAGGAGTGAGGATTTAAGTGATTATGTAGTGGAGGAGTCTGTCTTCATGGGTCATGGGGCCAGCACTGAGCCTAAGCTTCAGCCTCATTTGGGGATCAATAAGCATCCCCGTATAGGTCTCAACCCTATTGTATCCCCCAACCTCTTCTTCAAATTTCCTTTCCCCTTCAAAGGAAATTCCAACCACTACTTCCCAAACTTCTGCAGATATTTCCATGGCAACTCCATTCACTTGGGACAGAAGAGTCCCATCCATGGAACCCTTAGCACAGGTGTAGAACACCTTTACTAACTCAGGGTAAAATATACCCTTCATCTCAACAAATTTCCTTAATCCCTGGGTTTCAAGAAAAGCAGGGAACTGAAAACCTTCCATAATGAACCAGTCAAGTTCAAGGTGTTTGGGAGGACAAATTAATTTGGTGGCATTGAATTGTAGGTAGGTCATTTTGTCTCTCTTTGCAGGAAACCAGTGATCTAACCTATTGATAGCAGGGTTAGAGGTTTCACCAACCTTTCTTTTGGAGGTTTTGACTATCTTAGAGGTAGACATGGCTAATACGAAGTGAGAGACTATTTGGGCAGAGTTTCTAGACTCAGAGGGAGGAAGAACACAATAGTGTTTAAGGAAGAAGAAGAAGTTTGGTGTGATTTCTTCCTTCAACAATGGCTGTATTTATAGAAATTTTTAGGCTCCAAAGATTCAAAATTTGAAAGTAGGAACAATTAATACGAATTAACCCACTACCATTAAGGCACAGAAGATTCAAATTTGAATTAGGTGTCAGTTGGGCAGTTACAATTTCTAAGAAAATCTGACAGATTTGACAGTAACTCCATGAATAATCGATTATTTCCTTCTGTAATAGATTAATTCGTAGGCATAATCAGTTTCTGCAGAGGCTGTAATTGATTAATTCGTAATGTAATCGATTATTTCAGTGAAATCCAGTTAAGGAAGATGAAGTGTAATCGATTATAATCGATTATTCCAGAGAGATTTGAAGTTCAAAATCAATTTAAAGCTTGTGTGATTGATTAATTCAATCTGTAATCAAATTATTCCAGAGGGATTTGAATTTCTAAAACAGATTCTTAGTAATTTAATCAATTACCATTCACTGTAATCGATTATTCCAGTGAATTTAAATTTTGTAAAAGGATTTTTGCACAGTGTAATCAATTAATCTGTGGCTTAATCGATTATTACAGAGAAATTAATTTTCTGGAATTATTTTTTCTATGATGAATAATCAATTATTTTGCTTGTGTAATCGATTCCATAAGCACAGATTTCATTCTAAGTCATGTTTTAAGTTCTTTTAATCGATTAATTCGTTCTCTAATCGATTATTACAGAGAAAATATCAAAATGAATAGTGTTTTATGCAGCACAATTTGGAAATTGAAGGCACATTTGATGATGGAACAAATATGAAGCTATTTCACATAGATAAGCACACAAAAATCATGCTAATGAAGATTAGATTCATCCAAGATACCTAGCATGTTTCTAAGAGCATAGAATCTATCTCTAGCCAAAGGTTTAGTGAATATATAGCCAATTGATTATGAGTATCAATGAAGTCAATTTTGATATTATGAAGTATTTCTTTTAATTCTACACCAAAATCTTGTAATTGTTGCTTTAGCCATAATCTTTGAGCACAACAACTTCCAGCTGAGATGTATTCAGCTTTAGCTATTGATAAAGCAACACAAGATTGTTTCTTGCAATGCAATGAGATCAATGAACTTCCTAGTAGATGACAAGTTCCACTAGTGCTTTTTCTATCCAACTTGCACCCTGCAAAGTCAGAATCAGAATAACCAACAATATTAATTGATGCACCTTTAGGATACCAAAGACCAACTTTTGGTGTTGACTTGAGATATTTGAGGATTCTTTTGACTGCTGTAAGGTGTAATTCTTTAGGATTTGCTTGATATCTTGCACACAAGCACACACTTAGCATAATGTCTGGTCTGCTAGCTGTCAAATACAATAAGGATCCAATCATTCCTCTAAATTTTGACTCATTAACCTTCTTTCCTTTTTCATCTGGATCAAGATAGGTTGATGTTGCCATTGGAGTTGCAGCATTTTTGCTTTTATCCATTTCAAACTTTTTGATCACTTCAAGGCAATACTTGGCTTGATTTAGAAATGTTCCATTCTTCATTTGCTTCACTTGAAGTCCAAGAAAGAATGTTAATTCTCCCATCATTGACATTTCAAATTAATTATGCATAAAGATAGAAAATTCTTTGCACAGCAATTGATTAGTTGAACCAAAAATTATATCATTAACATAAACCTGAACCAATAAGATATCATTATTTTTCCTTTTGATGAACAGGATTTTATTAACATGTCCTCTTGTGAAAGATTGTTCAATCAGAAATTTACTTAATCTTTCATACCAAAATCTTGGAGCTTGTTTTAAACCATAAAGAGCCTTTTTAAGTTTAAAGACATGATTTGGATGTTTGAAATCAGTAAAATCAGTAGGTTGCTCCACATATATATCCTTCTTGATATATCCATTTAAGAAAGCACTTTTAACATCCATTTGAAAAAGCTTAAAATTCATTAAACATGCATATGCAAGAAATAACCTAATGGCTTCCAATCTTGCAACTGGAGCATAGGTTTCCTCATAGTCATTGCCTTCTTCTTGGTTGTAACCTTTTGCAACCAACCTAGCTTTGTTTTTGACTATGATTCCACTCTCATCAAGCTTGTTTCTAAAACCCATTTAGTGCCAATAGGTTTGAGAGAGGAAGGTCTAGGAACAAGTTCCCAAACTTCATTTCTCTTAAACTAATTTAATTCATCATGCATGGCATGCATCCAATGTTCATCAATTAAGGCTTGATCAATATTCTTAGGTTCTATTTGAGAAACAAAAGCCATATTACAGCAGAGATTTCTTAATGAAGATCTAGTAGATACTCCCTTTGATACTTCACCAATAATATTGTCAAGTGAAAGATCTCTTGTAGTTCTCCAATCTTTTGGCTCTTGGACTGGTGTTGATGGTTTTGTTTCAGCACTTAGTTTTTCTTTTTCTTTATTCATTGAATCATTGAGTTGAATAAATTCCTCCAAAGGACCTGCATCTACATCACACTTCTTTTCCTCCTTGGAGGGATTAGATTCATCACAAATCACATGTACAGATCCTTCCATGCACAAAGTTATTTTATTGAAAACTCTATATGCTTTACTATGTAATGAATATCCAAGGAAAATGGCTTCATCAGCTTTAGCATCAAATTTTCCAAGTGATTCTTTACCATTATTTAAAACAAAACACTTGCAACCAAATGCTCTCAAATGAGAAATGTTTGGTTTTCTACCTTTGTATAGTTCATAAGGAGTTTTGTTTAAAATATGCCTTATTAGCAATATATTCAAAGTGTAGCAAATGCTCTCCACGACACCATTTTGTTGAGGTGTTCTTGGAGCTGAAAAATTGTGGTTAATTCCATTTTCTTCACAGAATTTTTCAAAATGTTCATTTTGGAATTTTCCACCATGATCACTTCTTATTGAGATAATTTTGCTTTCTTTTTCATTTTGAGCAAGTTTGGCTAGTTTTCTAAAAGCATTGAAAGCATCACTCTTGGATTTCAAAAATAGAGTCCATGTGAGTCTAGAGTAATCATCTACAATGACAAGCCCATAGTAATTACCTCCTAAACTCATAATTCTAGAAGGACCAAACAAATCCATGTGAATTAATTCAAGGGGTCTTAAGGTGGAAACAATGTTTTTACTTTGAAAAGAATTTTTAGTTTGTTTCCCTTTTTGACAAGCATCACATAATTTGTCCTTTTCAAACTTGAGTTTGGGTAAGCCAATGGCTAAATCCTTCTTAATTAGCTTATTCATATGATGCATGTTAATATGACTTGCCCTTCTATGTCATAGCCAAGATTCATCAATTTTGTTTATTAGGCAAGAAGTGTTGTGAAAAAATGCATGACCTATGGAGAGTAAATAGATATTACCTTTTCTTTTACCTATGTGAATCACCTCACCACTTTGTCCATCACATATCATGCAACAATTGTCATTGAATGACACTTTGAATCCTTTATCACAGAGTTGGCTTATACTTAGGAGATTGTGCTTTAAACCTTTCACATAAAAAATATTTCTGATTTTGGTTTTAAAGCTGTATACTATATTCCCTTCTCCAATGATCTTCCCTTTGTTATTTTCTCCATAGGTGACAAATCCTCCATCTTTAAGAGTTAAATTTGTGAGCATTGACATGTCACCAGTCATATGTCTAGAGCATCCATTATCAAGATACCATAATGAAGATCTAGCTCTTAGACATACCTGCAAAATTCAAATCAATTTATGAAGGAAGACACCCAAATACAATCTCCATTAGGCACATAGAATCTCCTAGCATAGTGTAACACCCCGTGTGCACCCGACGTGTTAACATTATACAATATCAAAGTCACGCAGCAAGCATGGAAATAAACAGTAGAGGAAGCATAAATCTGGTATAATATACATACTTTATACAGATATGGTGAATTACTGTTATATACAAGCCAGTTTTCTCAAAACTATACAAATGACCCCTCAGGGTATCAAAATACAACCA
>PYAF01002390.1:55081-66864 GCA_007407185.1 Glycine tomentella
GAACACTTCCCACGCTCCAGGCGTGGCTCCCCACGCTTCAGGCGTGGGATTCCAGCAAAAATTCACTTTCTGGAGCAGTTCCCACGCCCCAGGCGTGGCTTCCCACGCCTCCAGCGTGGGCTACAGTAACTGCTACAGTAACTGCTACAGTAACTTTTTTTTTTTTTTTTTTTTTTTTTTTTTAACCAAGGTTATTATACATAGCATTTATATGATGTATGTCCTTTCATCATACAATAGTTGCATGTTACAGATTTTGAAGAATTTCTCCAGTAGGCATTTTGATTGATCTTTGAGTTATTGAACTTCTTTTGATTTTTCTGTTTTGGTGGTACAAAAACAGTTTTGCCAAAGGATTTTGAGCCTTGTTTGTAACCCAAACCAGAAGTATCTCCAACATATTTCTGCACGCTCAAAATTTCAGCCAAGTTGCATTTTCCTTTGTAAAGCTTTCTCAAGAGATCAATTGAATCACTATTCTTGGATAAGAGTAACATGTATTTTTCTCCTTGACTTCTTTTGTAATCATCAAAATCCTTTTCAACATTAGTAGAAAAAGAAGCACATACACATCCATTCATTTTGTAACTTGAAACAAGTTTTTTTCATTTTCTTCTTTCAAGTTGGAAATTTCAGTTTGCAATTCTGTAAATTTTGCAACATGCCATCTAAGATTTCCTTTGAGCTTATTATTGGATTTTGCAAGCTTATGGGCCTCTTCATGCATTTTTTGAAAAGCATCAATAACTTGATCAAGGTCAGAATTTACCTCAGTTCCAGCAATTGAGAGATCATCATCATCTTCATTGATTGTGGAAGTGAGAGACATATTTGTTTCTTCATTTTCAGTTGAGGATTCAGAAGTTGTTGACTCATTATCTTCCCAAGCTATGTAGGCTCTCTTAGACTTTTTTTCCTTCTTCATCTTGTTTTCACTTTGTTGTTTTTTTAAAAAGATAGAGCATTCGGATTTGATGTGGCCAATGAAAATAATAGGAATACTTCACAACAACCAAGAGGGGGGTGAATTGGTTGAACCTTGGTATTTTAAAATCAAATTCAAATCAGAGTTTCAAGATCTTTATCACTTTTAAAACCAAAAAATCTTTTACTCAATCAAATAGCTCAGTCCAAGAATTCAAAAGATCAAAACAAAACTTGTTGAACAATGAATATGATTCAAAGAATTAAAGACAATGAATATGATGAGAATAGAAATAAGAACACAAGCAATTTATACTGGTTCACTTCAAATCATGAAGCTACATTCAGTTTCTTCTAATTCACACTGAATTAGAGTTCCACTATTATAAAATATTCTTACAAGCTTTTACAAGAACCTCCCCTTTATCAACCCTAGATAAAGAACAGAAATCTAAAACCCTATTAGAAATCTAAGGAGAAAGATCCAGAGAACACTACTCTGATCTTTAAACTAGAGAACCCTTCTCTAGTCCCAAGCTTTAAGAAATCAATTACAACAGTCACAAACAACAAAACTTGTAAACCAAATTACAACCAATCAGTTAAGGAAAGAAACAACCTGATGATCCAGTGAATGTCACGCACATGAATGAACAATTCAGGTTGAAAGATGAAAAACAATCTCATAACATCTTCTTCCTTAACCTTTGAAAGAAACTTCTTGCTTTAAAGAATCACTCAATAATCCATGAATGTTTAGTGAAAGCAAGAACTCATAGAACCCAGAAAAATCACTTAGAATGTGTTTAGAAAGCTTGTGTAGGCTGAGAATACGAATAGATCAAGTTTTTAAAACAAGCTGAGCCAAGATTCTATTTATAAAAAACTTTTGTAACTGTCAGTAATCGATTAAACGCGCCATATAATCGATTATTTCACTCATGTAATCAATTAAATCAATCTGGTAATCGATTAAAGCGTTCAACACAATTTCTTGACATGAGCAATGAACAAAATAATCAATTATTCCGTCTTGCAATCGATTAAGACAGGAAGCTTCAAAATATCAAAATACAATGTGTAATCGATTACAGATTTTGGTAATCAATTAAACCAGGAAGCTTTATAAAACAGAACGTACTATGTAATCGATTACTATATTTGGTAATCGATTAATGCGTCAAAACTTATGTGCATTTGTATATGATGTAATCGATTACTGAATTTGGTAATCGATTAAGACAGGAAGATGGCTTTTTCAGTTTAGCCTGAGTAATCGATTACTGTTCTTTGGTAATCGATTCTTCCAGCACTGCTTGAAATAATGTATAGCAATGTAATCGATTAAATTGTTCATCAAGGCAGTGTATGCGAAAACAAAGGTCAATTAATTGATTATTCCGATAGGTAATCGATTACATTGTTCTTGAAAAGTTTTCCAGAATGAACTAAGAACAAAATAATCAATTATATCCTTAATGTAATCGATTAAGTCAGTACAAAATCATTTTTCCAAAAACCTCTGAGTCAATTTAAAACCTTAGTTGTTTGATAAAATCTTAGTTTGATTTTCATGAAAAATACTTGGTTAAACCAATGAATGAATGAATGAATGCATGGATCAATCAGATTGCTTTCCTTTTACATAAAATTCCAAGTCTTCAAGCATGTTTGAAGCTCAAAACAAACTTAGCAAAGACTTCCAATCTTCATGAAGCTCCCCCTGGAATCAACAGCCAGGCTTTCCACATTCAAAGCAAGTGAAGTTGTTGTCATTCCTTTTGTTGTTGTTGTTGTTCTTTGTGAACTTTCTGTTCTTGTTTCTTCTCAAGAACTTGCTGAACTTTTTGACAATCAAATTCATGTTGTCCTCTTCATCTTCTTCACTTGAGTTTTCCTCTTTTTCAACCTTTGAGGATGCAACTTTCAAGGCTATGCTTTTATGTTTCCTCTTTGCATCTTCTACATTGGTTAGTTGTGACATTTCAAGTTCATACTCAAGAAGCTTACCAAATAGTGCAGCCATAGACATTTTGGATAGATCTTTTGATTCCTTGATTGTTGTCACCTTTGGTTGTCATGGTCTTGTGAGACACTTCAAGATTTTGATGTTTAATGCTTCAGCATCAAAGATCTTTCCAAGACCAAGAAGATGATTAACTATATGAGTGAATCTTGTTTGAAGCTGAGAAATGCTTTCAGTGGTGTTCATCTTGAACATTTCATACTCATTGATCAAGGCATGTTTTCTTGATCTTCTTACTTCATCTGTACCTTCATGAGTTATCTCCAGCATTTCCCACATCTCCTTTGCACTTGTGCACCTAACTGTTCTAAAGAATTCATCAGAGGAAAGTGCAGAAGTAATCATATTTTTCGCTTTAAAATCATATTGGACAACTCTCTTTTCAGCATGTGTCATTTCATCCCATTCTTTGGAAATCATATCATTACCAACAGTTTTTATAGGAATCATAGGACCTTTCGCTATAGCATTCCAAGCATCTGGGTCATTTGATTGAATAAAGATTTTCATTCTATTTTTCCAAAAACTGAAGTGTTCTCCTTCAAACATATCGGAGGACGATTGAGGAAGGCACCTTCCTTGAAGGTAATTTGTGTGGTATTAATTTACTTTTTAAAGAAAGATAGTGATCTTGAATAACACTCAAGAACCTCCTCTTGATACCAATTGAAAACAATAGGAATACTTACTATAACCAAGAGGGGGTGAATTGGGTTGAAACTTGGTCTTTTAAAATTTATTTATCAAATCAGAGTTAAGGATCTTAATCACTTTTAAAACCAAGAATGCTTTTACTCAATCAAATTACTCAACTCAAGAAACCAATAGCTCAAAACAAAACTTGTTAGGTAATGATAATGAAACCAAGAATAAATGAACAAAATGACTTGTAAAGATAAAGATAAAGAAAATCAACACAAGCAATTTATACTGGTTCACTTCACAACAAAAGCTACATCTAGTTTCTTCTAATCAACACTAGATTAGAGTTCCACTATTATAAATTTCTATTCTTACAAGTTTTACAACAACCTCTCTTTATCAACACTAGATAAAGAAAGAAATCTAAAACCCTATTAGACTTCTAAAGAGCAAGAACCAAAGAACACTACTCTATTCTTTCCTAGAGAACACTACTTTAGCCAAAGCTTCAAGAACCCACTTACAATAGCATCAAATAATAGAAATTCCAAAACAGAATTACAATCAAAGATTATGGAGAGAAACAACCTGATGATCCAATGAATGTGAATGCATATGAATTACCAATCAAGGTTGAATAGCATAAAAACAAAATTTCAGAACATGCTCTCCATCAAACTCTTGAAGTTTCTTGCCCAAAAATCATTCAACAACTCATGATGATTAAGAGTGGGACAAGAAGTTAGAGAACCCAGAAAATCACTTTCAAACTCTTAGAAGGCTTGTGTATGCTCAGAAAATACGAAGTGTTCGAGTTAGAAATCAAGTCAAGCCTTCCTTCTATTTATAACAGAATTTTGTAACAACCTGTAATTGATTACATGCGCTAAATAATTGATTAAAACACATATGTAATCGATTAAATTGTCACTTGATCAATTAAAGTGTTTAAGGCACATTCTGGGTTTCAACAATCAGCAAAATAATTGATTAAATTGAGCTGTAATTGATTAAATAAAAAAAGTTCAGTTTCAGAAAATAGCTTGTGTAATCGATTACAAATAATGGCAATCGATTATAGCAGCAAAGCATACTTTTTCAAATGACCTATGTAATCGATTACGAATGGTGGTAATCGATTATCACAGCAAGGCACAAAATACATTTTACACTATGTGATCGATTTCAATAAGTGAGTAATCAATTAAAACATTTACTAAAGCTTTCCAGTTTCAAGTACGAGTCAAATAATCGATTAATCCGATAGGTAATCGATTAAAATGTTATGTAATTGATTAAAATAGTAAAATTATTTTTTTCCAAAAACATTACTCAATTAAATCCTTTTTCAAATAATTAGTAACTTTGATGTTTTAATGAAAATCATTTAAGCATGTTAATGAGTATGTGAATGCAATGCAAGGATCAAAAGATTGCCTTCTCCTACACTCCATTTGAATTACAATCTTCAAGGAATGTGAAAAGCTCAAAACTATCTTCTAAGTCATACGCTTCATTCTTCATGTTGCTCCCCCTATATCCAACACAACAAACCAATGCAGAAGATGCAGACAAAAAATATAAAAGTATAGCCTTGAAAGTTGCATCCTCTAAAGTGGAAAAGGAAGAAGATTCAAGTGAGGACGATGATGATGACAACATGAATCTAATTGTCAAAAAGTTCAGCAAGTTCATGAGAAGAAACAAGAACAGAAAGTTCACAAAAGTTCAACAAAAACAACAAAAAGAGTGATAACAACAACAACACAAACTTCACTTGCTTTGAATGTGGTAAGCCTGACCACATTAAATCTGAATTCTCTATCTTTTTGAAAAAGCAACGAGGTGAACAGAAGACAAAGAAAGAAGAAAATCCTAAGAAAGCCTATATAGCATGGGAAGACAATGAATCAACAACTTCTGAATCATCAAGTGAGAATGAAGAAGCAAATGTATGTTTCACTTCCATAATAAGTGAAAACGAAGCATTCTCAAGTGCTGAAACAGAGGTAAGTTCTTAATTTGATCAAGTTGTTGATGTTTTCCATGAAATGCATGAAGATGCTCAAAAGCTTGCAAATCCAATAATAGGTTAAAAGGAAATCTTAGATGGCATGTCACAAAACTTGCAGAAATGCAAACTGAAATTTGTAAATTGAAAGAAGAAAATGAAAAACTCGTTTCAAGCTACAAAATGAAGGGATGTGTATGTGCTTCTTCTTCATCAAATGTTGACAAATACAAAGCTTTGCAAGAAGAGTTTGATGAGTTCAAAAAGAGTCAAGGTGAAAACATATGTTAGTACTTTCAGAAAATAATTACTTGGTTGATCTTTTGAAAATGCTTTATAAAGGAAAATGCAATTTAACTGACATGCTAAGTGTGCAAAAATATGCAGGAGATACTTCTGGATTGGGTTACAAACATAGATCAAAATCTTTTGGAAGAACCATGTTTGTACCTCCAAAACAGAAAAATCAAAAAGCTATTTCAAAAGCAAAGTTTAATCACATTACTCATTTTGAAAGATCACCAAGAGCTGTAACTATTGTATGAAGAAAGGTCACACATCTAATAAATGCTATGCTAAGAGATTCTATATGCCAAATGGAGATTGCATTTGGGTGCCAAAGAAAAAGAAAATAGCTAACCCCTATGGACACAACCTCAATTGGGTACCTTCCTTTGTAAATATATTTAAATTTTGCAAGTGTGTCTAAGAGCAAGATCATCATTATGGTATGTTGACAGTGGCTGCTCTAGACACATGATCGGTGACATATCAATGCTCACAAATTTGACTCTTAAAGATAGAGGATTTGTCATTTATGGAGACAATAACAAAGGATAGTTAGTTGGTGAAGGAATAGGAGACAACTTTAAAACTAAGATCAGAAATGTTCTCTATGTGGAAGGTTTAAAGCACAATCTTCTAAGTATAAACCAATTATGTGATAAAGGATTCAAAGTGTCATTCAATGACAATTGCTATATGATATGTGATGGTCAAACCGGTGAGGTGGTTCATATTGGTAAAAGAAAAGGTAATATCTATTTACTCTCTGTAGATCATGCATTCATTCACAACAGAAATTGCCTAGTAAGTAAAGTTGATGAATCTTGGCTATGGCATAGAAGGGCAAGTCACATTAACATGCATCATATGAACAAGCTTATAAGAAAAGACTTGGTCATTGGCTTACCCAAACTAAAGTTTGAAAAGGAAAAACTATGTGATGCTTGTCAAAAGGGGAAACAAACAAATAATTCTTTTCAAAGTAAAAATGTTGTTTCTACTTCAAGACCCCTTGAATTACTTCTCATGGATTTGTTTGGTCCTTCTAGAACTATGAGTTGAGGAGGTAATTTCTATGGGCTTGTAATTGTTGATGATTACTCTAGATTCACATGGACTTTGTTTTTAAGATCCAAGAGTGATGCTTTCAATGCTTTCAGAAAATTAGCCAAAACTTACTCAAAATGAAAAGGGAAGCAAAATTATCTCAATAAGAAGTGATCGTGATGGGGAATTCCAAAATGAACATTTTGAAAAATTCTGTGAAGAAAATGGAATTAACCACAATTTTTCAGCTTCAAGAACACCCCAACAAAATGGTGTCGTGGAGAGGAAAAATAGATCCCTTTAAGAAGGTCCAAGAACTCTTAATAAGATAAATTTGCCTAAACATTTTTGGGTTGATGTTGTAAGTACAATTTGCTACAGTTTGAATAGATTACTAATAAGGCCTATTTTGAAGAAAACTCCTTATGAACTATACAAAGGTAGAAAACCAAATATTTCTCACTTAAGAGCATTTGGCTGCAAGTGTTTTGTATTAAACAATGGTAAAGACTAACTTGGCAAATTTGATGTTAAAGTTGATGAAGCCATTTTTCTTGGATATTCATTACAAAGTAAAGCATATAGATTTTTCAATAAAAGAACTTTATGCATGGAAGAATCAATTCATGTTATTTGTGATGTATCTAATCCCTCTAAAGAGGAAAAGTAGTGTGAAAATGATGCAGGTCCTTTAGAAGAGTTTATACAACTTGATGGATCAATGGATAAAGGAAAGGAAGAACCAATTGCTGAAATGAAACAATCAACACCAGTCCAAGAGCCAAAAGATTGGAGAACTACAAGAGATCTCTCTCTAGATAATATAATTAGTGAAGTTACAAAGGGAGTATCTACTAGATCTTCATTGAGAAATCTCTGCTGTAATATGGCTTTTGTTTCACAAATAGAACTTAAGAGCATTGAACAAGCCTTACTTGATGAACATTGGATGCATGCCATGCATGATGAACCGAATCAATTTAAGAGAAATGAAGTTTGGGAACTTGTTCGTAAACCTTCTTCTCTCAAACTTATTGGCACCAAATGGGTGTTTAGAAACAAGCTTGATGAAAATGGTATTATAGTCAAAGCAAAGCTAGCTTGGTTGCAAAAGGTTACAACTAAGATGAAGGCATAGACTATGAGGAAACCTATGCTCTAGTAGCAAGGTTAGAAGCTATTAGATTGTTGTTTGCATATGCATGTTTAATGGATTTTAAACTGTTTCAAATGGATGTTAAAAGTGCTTTCTTAAATGGATATATTGAGGAGGAAATCTATGTGGAGCAACCTCCTGGTTTTGCAGATTTCAAATATCCTAACCATGTTTTCCAACTGAAGAAAGCTCCTTATGGATTAAAACAAGCTCCAAGGTCTTGGTATGAAAGATTGAGCAAATTTCTGCTTAATCAATCTTTCATAAGAGGACATGTTGATAAAACCTTGTTCGTCAAAAGGCAAAGCAATGATATCTTATTGGTTCAAGTATATGTTGGTGATATAATTTTTGGTTCAACTAATCAATCCTTGTGTAAAGAATTTTCTATCTCTATGCAGAATGATTTTGAGATGTCTATGAATGGAGAACATTCTTTCTTGGACTTCAAGTGAAGCAAATGAAAAATGGGGCATTTCTAACTCAAACCAAATACTGCCTTGAAGTGATCAAGAAGTTTGAAATGAAGAAAAGTAAGGATTCTGCAACTCCAATGGCAACATCAACCTATCTTGATTCAGATGAAAAAGGGAAGAAGGTTGATGAGTCAAAATACAAAGGAATGATTGGATCCTTACTATATTTGACTGCAAGTAGACCTGATATCATGTTGAGTGTGTGTTTGTGTGCAAGATATCAAGCAAATCTCAAATAATCACACCTTACAACAGTCAAAAGAATCATTAAATATCTCAAATCAACACCAAGAGTTGGTCTTTGGTATCCCAAAGGTGCATTACTCAACTTAATTGGATATTCTGATTCTGACTTTGCAGGGTGCAAATTGGATAGAAAAAGCACTAGTGGAACTTGCCACCTACTTGGCAGTTCACTAATCTCGTGGCAATGCAAAAAGCAATCTTGTGTTGTTCTATCAATTGCTGAAGCTGAGTACATCTCTGCTGGAAACTGCTGTGCTCAAAGCCTTTGGTTAAAGCAACAATTACAAGATTTTGATGTAGAATTAAAAGAAATTCCCTTGCTATGTGACAACACAAGTGCCATCAACATATCCAAGAATCCAATAATGCACTCAAGGACCAAGCACATTTAGATAAAACATCATTTCCTCAGGGATCACATTCAAAAGAGTAACATCAAAATTGAGTTCATTGATACATATAATCAATTGGCTGATATATTCACTAAACCCTTGGTTAGAGATAGATTTTATACTCTTAGAAACATGCTAGGTATCCTTGTTACATGCTTGTTACGTGCTTATCTATATGAAATTGCATCTTATTGACTAATCATCATATGAGCTTCAAAATTCAAAATGTGCTGCATATTCATTGTTCATTCTACAAAATTGACTGGAATAATCGAGTAAGCTTCGAAATAATCGATGAAATGATCATTAAAAAGCATTTTAGAAACAAAGTATGCCTATGTAATCGATTACCTTGTCGGATTAATTGATTACTCACTATTTAAAATGACTTCACAAAATTTGGTTACTCTGGAGTAATTGTAACATCCTTAAAATTATATCTTGAATTCATATTTAATTGTGGAAGTATGATGATACTTGGATAAAAATCTAGTTGAAGAGAAATGACCATAGTGCCCTTCCCTTAAAACAGAAATTACAAAAATACCCTTAAAGTGAAAATTACATAAATACCCCTGGATATTTTTTATAATTTCAAAAATACCCCTAAATAATTTAGTTATATATTTTAAGGAGAAAAATTACATAATTGCCCTTGGATATTTTGGAAATGACAAGAATACCCTTAGATATTTTTACTAGATATTTTATGGTGGAAATGACAAATATACCCCTAGGATGAATGATGAATTTACCATAATACCCTTCAGGCCAGAAATGACCAGATACCCTTTGAGATTCTGTGGAATTTTCTCTCAATTGTAGGATGTCCAAATTTACCCAATAAAATGGTTTAGTAATTTTGATGGTCAGAAGAAGAATAGACCAATTGGAATTAAGATAAGGACAATCTTGTGCTTGAGGTTTGTATAGTACTCTGTAGAAATTGGTTATAAGCTATTGAAGATAATTTTTGGAGATCTCTAGAATTCTATTATTTCATATTATTTTAGGTGAAAGAATTCAAATTAAATTTAACTTCATACAAGGAATTACCGTGTGAAAAATCATAAGTGGAATTAGATTTTACTTTAGCATCAGAAATGACATGTAATGGCATAAAAGGAAGAAAAACTTGTCATCCTACCCCTTAAGCTTGAATTTCACATGTGGAATGATGTAGAAAAGGGGATAAGATTCATGAATAAGACACTTGTAAAGGCAAGCTTCATGAAGAAGACAAGTGGTGGACACTTGGAATATGTATACAAGATGAGAAGAAAAATCTTCTCTTATCTCCTTTGGTAGAACACGTGGACCGCTCTAGACATTATTTCAACAATCCCAACGGTCAAAAGTTACATATTTGGGATAGTAGTGTAACTTTAAAATTTTAAAGAGATCCAATGGTTAACTAATCCAGAATTAGAATTTTACTAAAACAAGTTTGGGATAAACTCAAGAAAGAAAGAAAAAGCATAAAAATCTTCCTTGGCAAGCTACTCCACGAAAATGCAAGAGAAATGGAGAAACTTCAAGAGCTTGGACACTTGGATGGTGGAGAATTAAGAGCCTTTATGATTTGGACAAGTGTAGGGACACTTGTACAGGGGTGGACAAGTGGAAAGGTAAGTCATTATGGTGTAGGAGATATTTTTCCATAAAGTGAATCCTAAACCACTATATAAAGGGGGAAGGAGGACCTAAGTGCAAGGCATTCTTCAAGATTTCCTCTCTAGACCTTCACGTGAACATCCTCTCTTCATACTACCTTCATTTCATCTTTCTTCTTTAGAGTTAGAATTAAGTAAGAAAAGAAAACTCCACCATCTTGACAAAATTTCGTGAGAAACCTAACAACCTTAGGAAGAGTTTTGACAAGCTTAGAAGAAGGATATCAAGGCTTCATCTCTAAGAGGATTTCCCAAGGAAGGAAGGAAGCCATTTATCCATTCTATTTTCATGATTCAAACTCACTTGAGGTAGGTTAAGCTTAAATCTCTAGTTAATCATTGGTTTGGATTAATTTACATGCTTTGGTAGGCTAAATTATGGTTATTATTTAGGCTTGAATTTCGTGCCATTTGAAGGATATTCTTTGATGAGAATATGTTGATTTAAGCCATAAGATAGGTGATGATTTATACACATCAATATTAGTGATGTATGGAAACCTATTTGATGATGTTTTTTAGGTGATTTTGATGATATTTTGGGCGGTATGTTGATATTTTTATGGAAATATTTTGATTTAATTTTTGAAGTAGAGGATGAATGGTATGTAGTTGAATGGTTTAAATACTTGATGATTTGATTTGAGGATTAATTAGGGAAGTGGTGGGTGAAAGGAGAATAAAAGATGCATACTAGGCTTTAATATTTTATTATGAAAATTTCAAGGGATTAGAAATTATTTGAAAGACATATTATGGATTATTAGTTAGATTACTAACATAATTTTCTGTGAGGATATTCTTTGGTCATGCCTAAGTTGGTAATGATTTTGCTTGAATAAGATATAGCGGTTTAACCATACTTATGATACATATGATGATATGATGAAAATATTTTCCATAAG
>PYAF01002390.1:66964-78791 GCA_007407185.1 Glycine tomentella
GATTAGAAATTATTTGAAAGACATATTATGGATTATTAGTTAGATTACTAACATAATTTTCTGTGAGGATATTCTTTGGTCATGCCTAAGTTGGTAATGATTTTGCTTGAATAAGATATAGCGGTTTAACCATACTTATGATACATATGATGATATGATGAAAATATTTTCCATAAGGTAATATGTATTTTGCTTATGGGTTTGATTTTTATGGTTGTTGATGTGAATAAGATAGGTGGATTCATGTTTCCATGTTCCAAGTCCAGTACGAGGCTTTGGGGAAACAGAATCGGATGCTACATACAGTACGATATGTAGTACCCATGTGCAAGGATATATGGCAAAATTCATGCATGTTTGCATAAGACTATAGCAGCGTCCACACTTAGTGTGGCCACATACAGTACGATATATGGAGGCCATTTGCCCTGGGATAGTTCATCTCATGCATTCATATAGTTGCATATTTCTTGTGGATGTGTTTGATTATTTGAATGATTTTACTAACCTACTAATAAGGTCGGGATTTAACTTTGCCTACTGAGAAATTTATTTCTCACAAGATTTGTTTCATGTTTTTCTTAGATGGCAGCCCTGGTCAGGTTCCTTGAGGCTCTGGAGTAGTGTTGATATATTGAAGGAGCTATGTACTAGGCTGGATTTTGAAAAGAGTTTTGTACTTGTATAAACTTTTGTACCAGAGACATTGAGTAATGTATTAGTCTTTACATATTTTGTAAATTTTAATGACTTAGAATTTTTACTAATACACGTTTCTTGAAAAATTTTTATTCAAAGTAAAAATATTAGTAATAAAATCAACTTAGAAATTAGGTCGTTACAGTAATCGATTACGACGACGGATTAATTGATTACGCATGTTATATAAGCTTTTTCTAGAATTACTTTGGGCTGGAATAATCGATTACAGTTTCAAAATAATCGATTACATAAGAAGCAAAGTTTTTAGAAATTGAAACTTCTCTGGATTAATAGATTACAAAATATGGTAATCGATTACTATTTGTTGTTCTTGTTTATATTCTTATTGAATTAATCGATTACTCTTCGATTTAATCGATTACACCATCTGCAAAAAAATTATTTGCTTACGAATTAATCGATTACGAGCTTATGTAATTGATTATCTATGGTGTTACTGCAAAATCTGCAAGATTTCATAGAAATCAAAACTGCCCAACTGACACCAAATTCAAAATTCAAATATTCTACAAATCATTTAAGCTTCTAATTAATCGAAATAGTTGTTACAACGTTTAAAATTCAAAAATTAAACCTCAAAAAGAAATACAGCTTTTCACAAGAGAGAAATTCACACCTAAATTTCTTCTCTCTACTTTGTGCTCATTGAAATTTTTGAGCTTTCTTCTTCTCTATTTCTAGCCCAAACTAACCATTCCTATTTTCTAATCCTATACATCATGTCTACTTCTAAGAAAATCAAAACTAGAAAAAGAAAGACAGGAGAATCATCAAATCCTTCTGGGAACAAAATGCATTCCTGGTTCCCTGAAGAAAAGGAAAAGATGAATTTTACCCAATTCAATGCCACAAAGCTGATTATGCCCCCTAAATATTTGAACCTCAACCGGTTCATCAATGAAGGATTTCAATTCCCAACCCTTCTTGAAATTCAGGGCTTGAGAAAGTTTGTTGAGCTTAAGGGTACTTTCTACCCTGAGCTGGTGAAGGTGTTCTACACCTGTATGAAGGCTAGCATGGATGGGGTAATTTGCTCTCAAGTGAAGGGTGCTCCCATGGTTATTGATGAAGAGATGTGGGCTGCTATTGTTGGTATTTCTCCTGAAGGTGTAAGGAGATTTGAAGAGGAGATTGGTGGGTACAACAGGATTGACACCTATAGGGGGATGCTTCAAGACCCTCAAGTTAGGCTGAAGCTAAGGCTTGGAACTGGGAATATGGCAAGCGAAGACAAACTTCTTCATTATATCATAGCATATATTCTGACTCCTAGGTCCACAAACTATGCCCAAGCTACTGATGATTACCTACAGCTTGTGTATGGCATCAAATCTTCTACCCAAATCAATTGGGTGCTGGTGTTTGTTGAGACTATGTTGAAGGCCTCTAGGTTGATCAACTACAATTTTCCTTATGTTGTGTTGATCTCTAGGTTTATTGATCATTTTAAAATTGATGTCTCAAATGAGATTGTTGACAATACAACTGATATTGCCAGCCTCATCAAAACCAAGCATCTGCAAAAGCTTGGATTGGTAAAGACACCTCAAGGTTGGCAGATGGTTGGTTAGCTACCTCAAGCTGGAGGTGCTGAAGAAGAAGCTGCTGAAGAAGAAGAAGAAGAAGAGGAAGCTAAAGCTGAAGAAGGCCCTGCTCAACAGTAGTACAGCCCATTTGAATCTCTCATGATTCAAAAGATGGATGCTTTACTGTCTCTCCACCATGAGCATAGAGCTGAGACTAATTCATCTATGGAAGAGATGAAATCTAGGCTTGATAATATAGAAGCTAGACTTGTTCTTGATGAGTTTGATAAACTCATTTAGTTTTGTTATGTTTTAGTTCTATTTCTATTTGCGTATTAATATTTTCTTGATTAATGTACTGCACTTTCCCTTTCAATGAATAATATTTTAGTTTCTATTTGGTATTATCCTTGCTAATGATATGTATATGGCTACTTTTTGTCTTCGATAAGCCAAATAGGGGGACAAATTATCTCATAAATAGGGGGAGAAATATAATAAGTGTTGTACTCTATTTTTTTTATTTTTTTTTCTCTATTTTAACATTGGAAAATTACCTAAGTCAGGAGGAGCAAAATTATAGAAGGAATTGATCAATGTTCATGCAAGCATACTTGGCCCTTGTTCTTGGCAATAAACTGATTTAATTTCGGGTTATCAAGTATTAGGTTCCTACCATTCATCCCTCAAAGCACTTAAAAGCTAAACAAATGTTCAATTGATATTTGGCATGTTCAAAGCCAAAAAGGGGGAGATTGTTGAATATAGGAGGAGCTGGAAGAAGTTCAAGTCAAAGATGAAGTTTGGTGAAGGAAGATTTTAGCTTTTCACATGTCAAGGCATTTGTAATGGGTTAAGTGTATGAGAGGTTAATCTTATGATCCTTGCATTGCATGAACATGACCATTAACATGCATACATGATTTTACTAAAGCATTAAAGTTGTTCATGTTTTAAAAAGAAGTTAATTTCTCATGGTTAAGTTTTTGGAAAAACAAAATATCACTGCTTTAAATCGATTACATGAGAATATAATCGATTACATATTTCTGTTTGATTCTAGAAAAGCCATGAAGAACACTTTAATCGATTACTAGCTACTCGTAATCGATTACATAGCACAAAATGTAAATCATGATTCTCTGTCTTAATCGATTACCATTACACTGTAATCGATTACATAAATTGATTTTTAAATATGCATGTCTGCCTTAATCAATTACCTAGGCTTATTTTGAAACTATACATGTCTGCATTAATCGATTATCATATTCTGTAATCGATTACATTAGGTTATTTCAAAAATGAACATGTCTGGTTTATTCAATTACAACTAGTTTTAATCAATTACTTTGTTCGTTATAAATCTCAGATTCAGGTAAGAACATTTTAATCGATTATCTTATACTTTAATCGATTACATATGACAATTTAAGCAATTATAATGGCAATTTAATCAATTACAGTCTGTTACAAAAGTTGGCTATAAATAGAATGTGATTTTGTTTGAAAGATACAACTCTTGACTTCGAAATTTCAAAGCATTCACAAGTCTTCTCAAAGTTAGAAAGGATTTTCTGAGCTAGATAGTTCTTGTCCACCTTTTAAATCATCATAGTGTATTGAAAAATTTCTTGGACAAAGTTTTCAAAGAAGTTTTTAGAGAGAAAGGTTTGAAATTGATTTTTGCATTTCAACTCTAATTAGTAAATCATATTCGTTGGATCATCAAGTTGTCTCTCTATTAACTCTTGTTGTAAATTTGTTTTTTGAATTCTTGGCTGTTTGTAACTTTTGTAAAGGGTTCTTTAAGCTTTTTCTAGAGTGGGTTTTTCTAGAGGGCAGAGTAGAGAAGGGTTCTCTATGTCTTGATCATTAGGAATTTAATAGGATTTTAGATTTTTGTTCTTTATCTAGGTTTGATAAAGAGTGATTGTTGTAAAGCTTGTAAGAACTAAAATTTGATAATAGTGGAACTCTAATCTAGTGTTGATTCGAAAAACTGGATGTAGCTTCTCTTGAGAAGTGAACTAGTATAAATTTTTATGTTGTTTTCTATTCCTTAATCTCTTCTTGCTATCTTGATTTGTAGTTCTTGGTGATATCTACATTTTCTCAACTAGTCATACTTTAAGCAATTGTTTTCTTGGACTGAGTGGTTTGATTGATTTGAAACATTTTTGTTTCAATTGTGATTAAGATCATATAACTCTTATTTTTTCTAAAGTTTTTTAAAAGGCCAAGTTTAAACTAATTCACCCCCCTCTTGGTTATTGTGTGTATTCCTATTTTTTTCATAATTTATATAGTTTTATGGTAATTTCAATTAACATTAATTAATTTAAGTCAATCATTTAAATTTAATTACTATAATTATATATTTGAATCAATCAATTTGAAAAAATATATATGTAATATGTAATTATAAAAAATAATATTATTGTATTATAAAGAAGATGCCTTATAATGAAACATAAATCAATCACCCAAAACAATATTCTACATTTTTCTATTTTCTGCTTATCAATCTAATGATCATTCTTTTTATTTTGTCTCATTAATTCTGGTTTGCAATAACACATTTACAACCTCAATATTTCTTCCTCTCTATATATTATCTCTGCATCATCAAATGTGACCACTTCACTCATATATTTTTTTGTTCTCTTTGCAATGCTTTTAGACAATTTTGCAAAGTGGTTCTTCATGGTCAAACATTCACTTTGAAGATAATTAAGTGTCCACGGAATTTTGAGGAGGAATTCTAGGGAATTTTTTTACGGTCAACATCATCAAATACGAGGTAGTGCAAAATTATGTGTCCATCTTTTTTTAGTTTGTTTTATTTTGGCTTTGAATTTTGTCCTTTTAAAGCTATTTTGTGTGGTGTACACTTTTTGGAAGTTCTACCATGAATTGAAAACAAAGCATAATCTAATTGACGATAAGGAGAATAACACACTATCAGATACATGAAGTTGAAGCCAAGTAGGAAAAGTATGTTAAAAAACAATGATTAAATTATATTTTTGTTTAAGATAGAAAATTACAATTTTGTTGATATATTTTGAATTTAGTGATTAATAATAAATGTTGAATTATGTATACGATTATGAATAATTTCAAATTATTATTAAATTTTAAGATTATATAATTATTAAATTTTAAGATCATATCTATATATTCAATTTAAAATTCCTCCTCAAAAGTTAAGAGTTCTACAAAATACGAGTTCTATTAATACAAACGCTTGGTCGATTAGTCTGTTATTGATACTGATACGTATTGCTCAAAAAATAAATATATTGGTCAATTTGAAATTTAACTTTATTCTTCCTATTTGCTATTTCAACATTTTTGTTCTTTCTATTTTAAAAAAAATCTATTTTAAAAATTATGTAATTTTGGTTCAATTCTCAATTTTGTCAATATCATTTCTTTCATTCTAATTAATTAAATAATTTTGTAATAGTATCTTAAATGAATATGTTAGTTTTAGGAATAAATTGGACCAAAAGAAATGAAATAAAATATTAATAAAATTAAGGATTAGATAAAAAATTATGAATTTTTTAAAATAGGGAGACCAAATATTTCTATTTTAAAATGAAGAGGCCAAAATTACAAATTGAGTATAATGGAAAAATAGGAAATAACCCAAAAAACAACAACTATAAAATTCATTTTTGTTCTGTGTACTGAAAATTACTTTAATATCAAATGTCATGAAGAATATATAAAATTACTTTAATATCAAACGATTTTTTGCAATTAATTATCCAAAAAATTGAAAAACATAATAATAAATTTATTTTTGGAACTATTTTAATTTAACAAAATATTTATATATATAATCATAATATAATTTAAAACAGATTTTATTTTTTGTACTAATTATCTTGCAGTTTATGTCTTAAATTACATGTTGAAAATTCCTCTCTTATTCAAGTTTTGTGTGGTCTATTTTGTATCTTGATAATCAAAAGTAAATTTTGATTTGTTAACTTTTCTCTAGCATACCAAGGCTTAATATGGCAATTGTAGTTGCTGTGTGTTTTGTGGTGGAGGCTGCGGTGGGAGAGCGTATGATGTTTCCCACCGTGAGAAAGAATTTCTATCCTTGAGCTTTTATCAAATTTGACATAATTTCACCTTTTTTATTTTTCTACACTAATTCATATTTAAGTTTGAAAATATTGCATTGATACCCTATCAAATCTTACACTAAAATTCATTGATGTTCCATTAAAAGCTTTCACACATGTGGTAATACATTATATATATCCTTGATTGCATTTACATACTTTAATGTTACATTTTTCTTCTCAAGAATCCACCATAAGACTTTTCTTGGAAATTATGATATAAAAATTTAAATATATGATGCAAATCTTTCTTAGCAATTAGCTTCTGTACACTATTTTCTTATGACATCTTTACTTCATATTTTCATAACACTTTTTCTTTTATAAACATGTTAAAATATTTTATAAGAACATGTTAAAATACTAAGAATAAGAGCCAATGGTAATAGGTCTAGCAAGCTATGTTCTTTGGTACAAGATTTTACCAAGCTTAAGGAACATCTGAAATGCTATAGTTACATTAAAAAAACTAGTAGATGCTTTGATCAAAGATTGGAGAAATTAAAAGCAAAATCATATCTGGAGAAAAAATTAAAAGCAAGGATGTGATGCATTTCTAAAAGGAAGGCATAACATTGAGACCCATCTATAAAAGTCAAAATTGAAACATATTAAACCAGTAGCACTTTGTCAAATATAACACCAGAAAAATGTGAATGAATTACACTGAAAAGACCAAAACATGAAGAATGAAAATACTAAATACAATTATATAAATTCTATAAATTGATTAATACTAAATACACTTAAATTTCCAACAATATTAGAAACTAGTATAACTGGATTAAACTAAACACTAGTAATGTGCTTATATCCCATCATAAATTTCTAAATGATAGATATCAATCTGTTTATTAAAAATTGAATCAACCAGATTGACAGAACATGCCCTCAAATGCATAACATAATAATGGATAACGATACTTTGTCTAACCAGCACCTTTCAAGAGTACAGAACTTAAGTACCTAAAGCAACCTCAAAACATGACACCCACTGCCCAATTGGGAGATTATATATATGTACTAAACCATCATGTAACCAAAAAAGAATGAAAATATAATAATTTAAAAACATAAGTTGGATATTAATTGGCAATAATTGATATTGCTAGATAATAGGTAGGGCGGGCATGGATGAGATTTTTAAGAATCCAATCCTTACCTAATTCATATCTACTTAAATGGATTGGATCTTGAATCCAAATTATTTTTAAAAAAATATGGATATAGATTTAAGATCTAATCCATTTAAGCAGATATAGATTTAGTTATGTCCAATTTATATCCACTTAAATGTTATAGTATTTTTTATTATAAATTTTAGTAATTAAACACTAAAAAGTGAAAACTTTGCACTTGTCCATTTGAACTTGATAAAAATTACTTCAAATACCAAATGTGTTACTTAAAATATCACTAAAAGGAATTAATCATACATTTAAACTTGACCAAGTTCTATCATAATCCTACTTAAGTTACTAAAATAAAATGTAATATAAACTCTCAAAACAACAAACAATTTGAAGGCAGAAGCATAATAAAAGCTACATATCCTTAAAGCATAATTCATTCATCTACTCCTCATTGTTCAAAGTATTATTCTATAAAAAATATTAAAACTATATTTCTGAAATATCAAAATCCAAGAGTCCATCCATCCAATATATTCAAATTTTTTTCCCTTCAAACAGAAGCATATTAAGACTTAAAGAGTATCTATTCTAGGAACTATCATGTGTCAACATGGGCTACCAAACAATAATTAAAACAACTAGAGCAAGAAGCAGAACTGCCTCGTTGCCAAAGAAAGTCCAATGCAAGATATCTATTTCATAGATTCCACAATGAAAATCAATGTAAAGGATATCAAATTAAGGACTAATAAGATTATTAAACCCACGTACCCCCCAAAATAAATATTCTGAAACATATTCAAAAGTCAAAACATAAAATAATTTCATAACATAATATGATTTGCATCCATCACTCAACTTTATATGTATCAGTTCAATCCATGTACTTAACCTAAATTAAAGGATAATTAGGGAATCCCAATTATAAGACAATGGTCAAGGCAAGTTCATTGTCACAATATCATAAGGGTCTATCACCACTTGATGATGTCCCCCAGTTATTGAAAATGACATCAACAAAATTCAACAACGAATATTCATAAACCCCAACTCTTACCCCCACACCACTGCATATATTGAACCAAGACTCCATTCCAATTCCATTGAGATCAAAAACTAAAACACCAAATCAAAAGAAACACACTTAATGAAATTTCTACCACTTATTCCTACAACAGAACACTCAAAACACACAACCAGCAAAAAAATTTGAAGTTTCACAAATCTAGGTTTGACAATACAAAATTCAGAGCAAAAAATTCCATCAGAAAAAAAAAACACATATTTGAATAGAAAGCAGCAATATTACTTCCAAATTGCTCATCTATACAGTCAGTAAGCATAAATTGTTCTAATTAGAACCAAATAGGAGCAAAAGTGCTGGAAAAAACATGGAACTCAAAACCGAATATCCCACAACACGCGTTCTCTATAAATAAACATCTTTCACTAAAATCAAAAATGAAGAAAATAAATAAGAGAGATACCAATAATTAGTGGCAGTAATTGGAGAATAATTAGGGAGTTATCAATGGAAAATCAAATCGGTTGCTGCAAAAACGCTTTCTAAGCAAATGAACGATCAACGATCTTGAAGATGAATACTACCATATAAGAAGAGAATGATTATTGAAGAATAGGATAGAGAGAATTGAAGAAGTAATTTTGATGGAACAAGGACACAGCTAGGTGTTGTTCTTGGTTGATTTGGATTTAGATGTCCACTTAAGATCCATCTATCAGATAATGGATTTTTGATCTTTAAATTGAAATAAGATGTGGATCAATTTTAAAAGTCCAATCCATTAAAGTGATTTAAAACAGATTGGACTAGGGTATTTGTTTCATACACTAGATTAACCAACTAAGTTAATAGGTCAATTATGTTAAAAAATAATTAATGTTGTTATATATAACACTAAATTTTTTAATATATATTTAATACACATATAAGTTTACATAATAAATTTTTTAACAATTAATTTTGATCTAATAATTAAAGTATTTTCTACATATAAAAATCATAGTTTTAAATAAAATTTTACGGGTTTAAAAAATATATATTTACAGATATAATTTTTTTATCAAACCTGTAAATTTTTATTAAATCTATGATTTTTATATGTAAAAAAATATTTTAATTATTATATCAAAATTAATTGTTACAAAATTTATTATGTAAACTTATATGTGTATTAATATATGTTAAAAAATTTGTTGTTATATGTAGCATCATTAATTTTTTTTAACATAATTGGCCAATTAATTCAATTGGTTGGAGCGTCAAGTTAATAACGCGAAGATCACAGGTTTGAGACCTGCCGTATGGATTATACAGATTGGTCAATTCGTATGAAGCCCGTAACCTTAATATGGATTTCCCAATCCGTAAGCCCGAAGAACGACAATGGTCATAACAAAAGGTATTTTCGGAAATGCACTGTTTATGCTAGGTGTATTAGAATTTGATCTAGTGTATGAAGCAAATCCCTTGGACTAGACTGGAAAGTAGATTAGATCAGGATCAACATCAACAACACCTTTAACCCAAGTTAATTGGGGTCGGTGGTAGATGAACCCAATGATAAATCGTAAATGAGACAGAAAAAGAAAGGGAGAAAGAAAGAAAAAAAGTGGAAATAAGATAAAAGAGAGAAAAAAGGTGAAAGGAAGAAGGGAGAAAAGAAGAGGAAAATAACTAAAACAAGGGAATGACTAGAACATAAAACTACTAATGAGTTTAATCCTCCACCAAGCTTATAGCTTTTCTCCACTTTGTCCTAAGACATACCATCCGCCAATCTATACCCACTACAGTAAGTCTTGTTTAACTACCTTTCCCCAGGTAAGTTTCGGTCGACCTCTACCTCTCTTTGTGTCGAGCTCTTGGTAACAAACTCTTGTTCTTACGGGAGCATCTAGTGGCCGCCTCATAACGTGCCCAAATCACATCAATCTATGATCCCTCATCTTTTCACATATCGATACCACTGATACCTTTCTTCGAATATCCTTATTTCTTATCTTATCCATCTTTGTATATCCACATATCCACCTTAATATCCTCATTTCTGCTACCCCTATTTTATGCTCATGTTGCCTATATGTTGGCCAGCATTCCGCTCCATATAGCATTGTCGATCTTACAGTTATTCTATAGAATTTTCCTTTCAGTTTAAGGGGAATTTTTCGGTCACACAAAAACCTCGATGCACTTCGTCATTTCATCCATCCTGCTCTAATAATAAGAAGGCTCAAACAAGAAGATACTTGGTCACCTGTACCAAGATAAAAGGAATGCTTTGCGAAGCTCCAATGGGAGAGAGAACCTCTGGATTTCAGAGAAAACAAGTTCGGAAACTTAGGGTGATTGAAATCGAGTTTAGAACAAGTTCAAGTTTGTGAAAAACCTGTGAAAACAAGATCACGAAATAGAGTCGCGTTGTCGCGGGAACATGTGAAAGAAAGAGTGAAATGGATGCAGGCCTGCAGGGTGCTCTGTGCTTGTGAGGGAAGACTGAATAGCAGCTAGTATCGGTGACACGATGACAAAAGGGAGGACATACTCACGAGAGTGTACAAGTGAAAAGTGAGGACTGCAGTGAGACCTGAGGAGGCGCAACGCGACACAACGTTTTAGTTTTAGGTTTCTAAATGTAGGGTTTTAGTTTCAGGGCAGGTCGGGGCGGGAATCGTATTTCCCATACCCGTCCCTGCCCTCGCTCTTGGTTATCAAGGAAAACCTGACCCCGATCCCGAACCCAGTCAATGTAGTTTTTCTCCGTCAAAGTTGGAGCGAATCCCCACAAGTTCGAGTTCCGTTGCCATGCCTAATAATTTGTATAATAAAGAGCATTAATGAGAGTTATTTAATGTTAAATTAGATTGATTGAAATCAATAGCTATAATAAACTTAAAATTATGATCATCGACTCTAAAAAATTCAAGTGAACTTTACATAGATATTAATAATTCACAATTTAAATTAATCATTAGAAAGTAAATAAAATCTTACACCACAATTATTTTAAAAATAAACTATAAGAAAGTAAAAGTAAAGAAATATTTTAAAATATAACTTACTTTTTAAATTAATACTACATTAAGTCTTATTTTATTAGTTTTTTCTATTTCTATCTAATAAACTAGAATGTGTGACCCATGTCACGGGTAAATATTGTTTACAAATATTTTAAATATATTTTTAATTTGTATTTAAAATTATTTTTAATTAGTATGAATTTTTTAATTATTAATTATCATTGTTCCTTGTAGGTATATGATTTTTTTGGTACTAATT
>PYAF01002391.1:3248-14575 GCA_007407185.1 Glycine tomentella
TTGGCAGCTGTGGTGTTTGCTCTGAAGATTTGGAGGCACTATTTGTATGGTGCCAAGCTGATAGTGTTCAGTGACCACAAGAGTCTCAGGTACCTCTTTGACCAGAAAGAGTTGAATATGAGACAGAGGCGTTGGATGGAGTTTCTCAAGGACTATGATTTTGAGTTGAGATACCATCCAAGCAAGGCCAATGTGGTTGTTGATGCTTTGAGCAGGAAGAATGTGATTGTCGCCTGCTTGATGATCTCTGATTGCAAGATGATAGAGCAATTCAGAGACATGCACCTGATGGTGACAGTAGGTGCTCGTGGTCTTGAGTTGAGCAGGACCAAGGTAGATAATATATTGACCAGGAGGATCCGAGAAGCTCAGCAGCAGGATGAGACAGTGAGGGCCATGATTGGCCAATAGGATGTTTCCTGGGAGGATAACGACTTGATGATGTACCAAGATCGGATTGTGGTGCCTAAGGGCGAATTGAGAGATGTTGCCCTAACTGAGGCACATAAGGGCCAGTTTAGCATTCATCTAGGAGCCACCAAGATGTATCATGATTTGAAGAGGAATTTCTGGTGGCCAGGGATGAGGAGAGATATAGCCGAGTATGTGGCTAAGTGCTTGGTGTGTCAAAAGGTAAAGATAGAGCATCAGAGACCATCTGGTCTGTTACAGCCTTTACAGATCCCTGAATGGAAATGGGACAGCATTTCCATGGATTTCGTGGTAGGGTTGTCGAGGACTCAGAGTGGATATGATTCCATCTGGGTGATTGTGGACAGGCTGACCAAGTCTGCTCATTTCTTACCTGTGAGATCTGACTACACTACAGAGAAGTTGGTCCAGTTGTATGTTAAAGAGATCGTGAGGCTGCATGGTATTCCTGAGAGCATTATTAGTGACAGAGATCAGAAGTTCACCTCGAGGTTTTGGGGTGCTCTTCAGGATGCCTTTGGGACCCAGCTAAGACTCAACACAGCTTACCATCCTCAGACAGATGGTCAGACAGAGAGGACCATCCAGACCCTGGAGGATATGCTGAGAGCTTGTACTTTGGATCAAGGTACTAGCTAGGACAGATATCTACCTCTGGTGGAGTTCTCATACAACAACAGTTTGCATGCCAGCTTGGGTATGGCACCATATGAGGCTCTGTATGGCCGACGGTGCAGAACTCCAGTTTGTTGGACAGAGGTAGGAGAAAAATAGCTCCTTAGACTTGAGATGGTTCAAGAGACTTCTGAGCGGATCAAGATGATTAGAGACAAGTTGATGAAGGCTCAGAGTCGACAGAAGAGCTATTATGATCAGAAGCACAGACCCTTGTAGTTTGAGGAGGGTGATCGTGTGTTTCTAAGGCTATCTTCAGTTACGGGTGAAGGACGAGCTTTGGGTGTGAGGAAGCTGAGTCCTAGGTTCATTGGTCCATATCAGATCCTTCAGAAGGTTGGACCAGTGGCTTATAGGCTAGCTTTGCCTCCCCAGCTGTCAGGCTTGCATGATGTGTTCCACGTGTCGCAGTTGAGGAAGTATATAGATCCCTCACACGTGGTGGAGCCTGACACAGTTCAGATCAGAGAGAATCTAACGAGTCCTACACGACCCTGAGGATTCTGGACAGGATAGCCAAGCAGATCCGTAGCAAGACGATTCCCATAGTCAAGGTGCAATGGGAAGGCAGAACGCCTGAGGAAGCAACTTGGGAGCGAGAGCAGGAGCTGCTACAGCTGTATCCCGATTTGGCTAACAGGTATGTTTCTGAATTTTGCGAACAAAATTCTTAAAAAGGAGGGGTGTACGTAAGGACCTTCACCGTGGCGCGGTTGGCGTCGAATCCCACGCGAATAGCGCCAGGGATACTCAGCAGAAAACCTTGTTAAGGGTGTGGCGCGGGTGGCGCCAGAGCCACTGGAATTCCACGCCCAGAGCGCCAGAGCCACGCCAGGAGCGCCATGGTCTCTAGAATGTGGCGCCAAGGGCGCCGAGTTCACACTGAGAGCGCGAGATGATCTGGAAGTTCACGCTTGAGGCGTGAGAATTGGCACGAGGGAGCCATGTTTCCCAGCCAGCGCGGTTAGCGCCAGTTGTGTTGCGGATGGCGCCACAAGATCAAGGGAGGCTGGCGCTGGTAGTGCCAGTGTGGCGCTGGGGGCGCCACAGGTTCTACAGATTGGCGCTGGGGCCGCCAATTGGGCGCGGATGGTGCCGTGGGCTTTGGAAGTTGGCGCGATCAGCGCCAGAGTGGCATGTAAGGACCCTCAATGGGGGCGCGGAAGGCGCCAAGATTCCAGGCAGATAACGCCAGGATCCTTAGAAGAAAATCATGTTTAGGGTGTGGCGCTGATGGCGCCAGACCACTGGAAAGTGGCGCTTAGAGCGCCATGGCCACGCTAGGAGTGCCAGGTCCTCTGGAATTTGGTGCCAAGGGCGCCAGGCCGGCGCTGGGAGTGCCATGATCTCTGGAAACTCACGCTTGGGGCGCCATGTTTTCCAGCCAGCGCTGATGGCGCTGGGAGCGCCAGAAATTCTGGAATTTGGCGCTGGGGGTGCGGAAAGGGCGCTGGGAGCGCCAGAGGTCGTGCTGGGCCACTATATAAAGTGAAAAACGCGAAAAAAGGAGAGGAAAAACAGTTTCTTCTTCCTCCTCCAGCGCTGACCTTCATTAGTGACTGGTCCAAGCTTACTAGGTCCTTGTTTCTTGCTTTAAATACCTTTCTTTAACCTTTGATTGTGAGAGAAACACTTTGAAGCTTGAATCCTTCCTCCTTTCTCTTGAAAAAACCCTTTTTAGTGAGAATTGGAATCTCTAGAGAAAAGCTCAGAGAACTTGAGAGTGACTGAGACCCACTGCTTGGAAAGGACACCAGAGCTCGAGGAAGCTGTCCTTTGGTCTTCTTAGTCACCATTGAGGTAAGAGACTCAAGTTTCTCCGTTTGATTTTGATTCTAGGGGTTCTCGTGAATAGTGACCCATATGAGCTGAGACTAGAATTAGCCCACTGTCCTGTAGAGAATTGTGTTCAGGGGGTTGTTTTGAGGAAGTTAGAGCCTTCAGTCATCATTACTGATGAAGTTTGATTTTTGGGTTCTGAGTTATATATGAATAGAGAAAGGACTGGTTATTTGGATATTATGAACCTTAGAGCAGTTCATAAAGTTGCTAATGGGATAGTATAGATGTTGTTTATGAGCTGAATTGGTTATAATGAGAAGCTTGAAGTTGATATGGCTAAAGCGAGGATATGCTTTGTATTAGCCTGAATAGAGTCTTAGAAGAGGCTCTGGAGCCTTGGTTAGGCTGAGAGGGATCCTGTTGAGGGTGTGGGAATCACTTATGAAGTGATTGGTTATGTGTCATATGGAAAGGATTATAGTTCCTTTCGTTCTAACGGCTTAGAACCGTTATTGATAAGTTATGTGTTTGCTTTTATGTAGGGCGTGAGCTTGATAGTTCTGGTAGTGGTGATCACGAGGGCGGGAGAGCCGGTATTTTGCCTAGAGCAGGTAAGCTCTTGGTTCTTGTATATGTGTCCTTTACTATGTTCCACCATGTTTCTAATGGAGGGATGGTTCTGATGTGATTGATTAGTGAATTGTGTGCTGTACCCGGTGATAGGGATTGATGTGTATTGATATGAGATGCCTGTAATGTAATCTGAACCCTATGATGAGAGATTGATGCTTATGGCTGTGAATTGTCTGGCTTATGATATATGTGTGGTAAACTATTAGAATTGAATGTGAATTCTGCGAATGAATGGAATCCTATGGTAGTAGGATAGATGACTTGAAATTGAGAAAGACCTGTTGTGAGATGTTCCTATATACACAGAGGTAGCCTCCTTAGGCAATTGTGTGGATAGATTATGAGATGTGCCTGTGATATAGATGTAGCCTCTTGAGTAGAGATGTTCCTATATACACAGATGTAGCCTCATTAAAAAGAGATGTACCTGTTATATAGAGGTAGCCTCCTATGTGGAGATGTTCCTATATATACAGATGTAGCCTCAGATAGATATATTGAGATCCAGGCATGAGATGTTCCTAGTATATAGAGGTAGCCTCCTATGTGGAGATGTTCCTATATACATAGATGTAGCCTCTGCAGGATAGTGATGTATCCTATGATTGGCTATTGGCCGTGTGTATATCACCTGATCATCAACAGGTGGATGTAATTTGATGAAAGATGATGATTAAAGAAGGGGATTGAGATTCTTGAATGCAAGGTGGATGTTTGTGTGATTTCCTGAAATAGAATTTGAGAATATGTCTGAAAGTGAACTAGGGGAAGGAAATACCTTCAAGGACCCTGAGTTTACTGAGATTTTATATCTTGCCCTTTTGTGGGACTTATCTTTTTGCAGGTGATTCCTCAGGAGGAGCAGATAGATCCCAGGGCAAGAAGCCTGTGCAGGGATAGTTGCTATTTGTAAACCTTAGGCATAGATGATATGAGCATGTGGCTCTGATGTTTTGTATACTGCCTTTGGTTTAGTTTTGTACCCTGAGGGGAATGTATGTACAGTTTTGTACTTAAACAATGACTTTATGTGTATTCACCATATTATAATGTATAGTGGTTATGTTAGTGACATTTGACAACGTCACTCTTATATTATGCTTCCAAACTGCTTAAACTCTGATGATTATTATAGTTGATGATAGCGATTAAGGCAGGTTAATGACCCTGGTTTTGTACGGGGCGTTACATTATGGTATCAAAGCAGTTTTGGTAGGGAAGCATTATATATATGGTGAATTGTGTGTTTTGTGTGATTGTTCTGGGTGTTCATTATGGTTGTTGCATGTGTGATTGTTGAGAGTGAGCCTGATCAACTCACCCTTTTATGTGATATGTGCAGTACCATGGTGAGAACCCGGAATAATGGTGGTGTAGCGGGGGTAGATGAACACCTCGACCAAGTGGTAGCCGCCTTGGCCGCTATGCAGCAGGAGGTAGCTGCAAGCAGGCAGGCTAATGAGGCCTTGATGAAGGCCAATGAGGAGTTGATGGTTGAGGTGAGACCTCAGCGTAGGGAGGATAGAGCACCTTCTCCGCCTCCTGTTCTTGAGGGCGAGGGTAGTCGCCAGGTGGGTGGAGCTAGCCATCTTGCTGAGGGGCCTAGCCATCTCAGAGGAGGACCTTCACAGATATATGCCGAGGAGGAGACTATTACTAGAGGGAGGATGCTTATAGCTTTCCGTAAGCATGATCCTCCAGTGTTTCATGGGGATTATGATCCCGTGGTGGCGGCTCGGTGGTTACAGGCCTTAGAAAAGATATTTATTATGATGGAGTGTACAGATCATCACAGACTTCTTTATGCCACCTATATGCTACATGGAGACGCTCATGAGTGGTGGGTTACCACATCAGAGCTTATGAGAGGCTAGGGGGAGGCTATCACATGGCAGGCTTTTGAAGCCCATTTCCTGGACAGATATTTTCCTAGAGATGCCAGAGAGCAGAAGCAGGCTGAGTTTGAGACTCTTGTCCAGGGACAGATGTCAGTTGATGAGTACTTGGCTAAGTTTAATGAGTTAGCCAAATATGCTCATTTCCGGAGGGAGTTACCACATAATGAGGTACTTGCAGCTAAGTTCCAAAGGGGACTTAAGAGGATATTGAGGAGAGAATAGCGGGCAGTGGATCCCGATACCTGGGGAGTCTTGTCAGACAGTGTAGGCAGGTAGAGGACATGATTAGAAGGAGTGGCAGTCATCTTATCCCTCCTAGTAGACAAGATGTGAGGAGACCCAGTAGTGCAGGCCCAGCCGGGAAGGGCAAGGGTAAAGGTCTGAGAGTGTCTTCCCCTTCAGACAGGTTTAATAGGAGTCAGAAAGATAGACCATCGAGACCAGGTCCAGGACCCAGATGTGTTACTTGTGGGAGGGCTCACTGGGGTGTGTGCCCTACTGGTGTGCTGGTGTGTTATAGATGTGGCAAACCTGGCCACTTTGCTAGACAGTGTCCCCAGGCCAGAGAGCGGGCCATAGTTGCACCTGTGATCTTAGCAGCACCTACCACAGGTCGGATTTATACAGTTGATGCGAAGGCTGCGCCTAGAGCTCTAGATTTGATCAGAGGTACAGTTTTAATTGGTATGTGTGATGTGAGAGTTTTATTTGATTCTGGAGCCACTCATTCGTTCATCAGTGATCACACTGCTCTAAGACTGGACTTGCCTAAGTTCAGACTTTCTTCTCCTATGGAGGTGACCACAGCCTCTAGAGAGCAGTGTAGAATGGAGAGTTGTTGTAGAGATGTGCACTTTCTGTATGATGGCAGGGAGTATAGTGTGGATCTTTATTGCTTGGCCATGCCTACCCTTGAGATTATTTTAGGTATGGATTGTTTAACCAGATATGGTATCATGTTGGATTGTTGCCGTAAGAGAGTGGTTGTGTCTTAAGATGATGTTAGCCCGAGTTCAGTTGCATTCCTCTCAGTGTTGCAAGTCTGTAAGGAGCTGAGAGGAGGAGCTCAGGGGTATCTGTTGTTGAGTACAGCGGTGGAGAGATAGGGAGTGGATATGTCAGAGATTTCGGTGGTAGGCGAGTTTGTTGATGTGTTTCCTGAGGAGATTACACAGCTTCCGCCGGACAGGGGGATAGAGTTCTCTATTGATTTGGTTCCAGGTGTGGGACCCATATCCATAGCTCCTTATCGCATGTCTCCTTTAGAGTTAAAGGAGTTGAAGGCACAGATTGAGGACTTGTTGTCCAAAAGAGTTTATCAGACTGAGTGTGTCGCCGTGGGGAGCACTGATCCTTTTTGTGAAAAAGAAGGATGAGAGTATGAGGCTATGTGTGGATTATAGGCAGTTGAATAAGGTTACTGTTAAGAACAAGTATCCTCTGCCTCGTATTGATGATTTGTTGGATCAATTGAGGGGAGCCTGTGTGTTCTCCAAGATAGACCTAAGATTCGGATACCATCAGATTCGGATTAAGCCCGGTGATGTACCGAAGACGGCTTTCAGGTCGAGGTATGCTCATTACGAGTTTCAGGTCATCCCTTTTGGTTTGACTAATGCCCCAACATTGTTCATGGACTATATGAAGAAGATTTTCAGACCATACCTGGATCAGTTTGTGGTAGTGTTTATAGATGATATACTGATCTACTCCAGGAGTTAGGAGGAGCATCCTGAGCACCTTAGAACTGTTTTGCAGATTCTGAGAGATCATCAGCTGTATGCTAAATTATCTAAGTGTGAGTTTTGACTTTCAGAGGTGAAATTCCTGGGCCATGTGATTTCTGGAGCTGGAGTATCAGTGGATCCTAGTAAGGTGGATGCTGTGATATCTTGGGAGAGGCCCAAGAGTGTTTCAGAGGTACGTAGTTTCCTCGGCCTGGCATGATACTACAGGAGATTCATTCAGGGGTTTTCACAGATGGTATTACCCTTGACTCGCCTTACTAGAAACGGTAACCCATTTGTATGGACTCATGAATGTGAGGGGTGTTTTCTGAGATTGAAAGAAAAGTTGACCACAGCTCCGGTATTGGTTCTTCCTGATCCTGAGGGACGTTTTGAGGTATACTGTGATGCTTCCAAGCGAGGTCTTGGTTGTGTGCTGATGCAGGAGAAGCGGGTAGTTGCCTATGCTTCCAGACAGTTGAAGCCACATGAGGAGAGTTATCCTACTCATGATTTAAAGCTTGCGGCTATTGTCTTTGCTCTAAAGGTATGGAGGGATTATCTATATGGTGCCCAGTTGGTGGTATTCAGTGACCACAAGAGTCTCAGATACCTCTTTGATCAGAAAGAGCTGAATATGAGACAGAGACGATGGATGGAATTCCTCAAGGATTATGAGTTTGAGTTGAGATACCATCCAGGCAAGGCGAGTGTTGTTGCTGACGCCTTGAGCAGGAAGCATGTGAGTGTTGCCTGCATGATGATCTCTGACTGTGAGTTGATTGAGCAGTTCAGGGATATGCTTCTGATTGTGACTGAGGGCACTAGTGGTCTTGAGCTGAGTAGGACCAAGGTTGATAATGAGTTGATACAGAGGATCCTAGAGGCTCAGAAGCAGAATGATTCTATGATAAACCTGTTGGGCCAGTAGGAGTTTAGCTGGGAGCTGATGATTTGATGATGTACCAGGATCGGATTGTGGTGCCTAAGGGCGAGTTGGTTAATGCAGTTCTGGCTGAGGCTCATAAGGGCCAGTTCAGTATTCATCCAGGTGCTACCAAGATGTATCAGGACCTCAGAAGGAGGTTTTGGTGTCCAGGGATGAAGAGAGACATAACTGAGTATGTGTCCAGATGTTTAGTATGTCAGAAGGTAAAGATTGAGTATCAGAGATTGTCAGGTTTGCTTCAGCCATTACAGATTCCTGAATGGAAGTGGGATAGCATTTCCATGGACTTTGTAATTGGCTGCCGAGGACTCAGACTGGATGTGACTCCATCTGGGTGATTGTTGATAGACTGACCAAGTCTGCTCATTTCTTGCCTGTGAGGACTGACTACACTGCAGAGAAGTTGGCTCGGCTATATGTCAGAGAGATTGTCAGACTGCATGGGGTTCCTGAGAGTATTGTCAGTGATAGAGATCCTAAGTTCACTTCCAGGTTTTGGGGTGCACTTCAGGAGGCGTTTGGGACCCAGTTGAGACTCAGTACAACTTATCATCCTTAGACAGATGGTCAGACTGAGAGGACCATCCAGACATTGGAGGATATGTTGAGAGCTTGTGCTTTAGAGCAAGGTGTTAAGTTGGATAAATATCTACCTCTGGTGGAGTTCTCATATAATAACAGTTTTCATGCGAGCTTGGGCATGGCTCCTTATGAGGCCTTGTATGGCCGAAGGTGCAGAACTCCTGTTTGTTGGTCTGAGGTAGGTGAGAGGCAGCTGTTGGGACCTGATATGATTCAAGAGACATCTGAGTAGATCAAGATGATCAGAGACAAGTTGATGAAGGCTCAAAGTCGGCAGAGGAGCTATTATATTCAGAAGCATAGACCCTTGCAATTTGAGGAGGGAGATCATGTGTTTCTGAGGCTATCTCCAGTGACGGGCATAGGACGAGCTTTGGGTGTGAGGAAGCTGAGTCCTAGGTTCATTGGTCCGTACCAAATCCTTGAGAGGATAGGACCAGTGCCATACAGACTAGCTTTGCCTCCCCAGCTATTAGGGCTTCATGATGTGTTCCACGTGTCTCAGTTGAGGAAGTATGTAGCTGATCCCTCACATGTGGTGGAGCCAGACACAGTTCAGATTAGAGAGAATCTGACAAGTCCTACACGGCCTTTGAGGATTCTGGACAGGACGGAGAAGCAGATCCGCAGTAAGACGATTCCCATCATCAAAGTGCAATGGGAAGGCAGAACGCCTGAGGAAGCAACTTGGGAGTGAGAGCAAGAGCTGTTATAGCAGTATCCCGAGTTGGCTAACAGGTATGTTCCTAAATTTTGCGGACAAAATTCTTAAAAAGGAGGGGTGAATGTAAGGACCCTCAATAGGGGCATGGAAAGCGCCAAGATTCCAGGCAGATAACGCCAGGATCCTTAGAAGAAAACCCTGTTTAAGGTGTGGCCACGCCAGGAGCACCAAGTCCTCTGGAATTTGGCGCCAAGGGCGCCAGGCCGGCGCTGGGAGCCACATGATCTCTGGAAACTCATGCTTGGGGCGCCAATGGTGGCCCCAGGGGCGCCATGTATTACAGCCTGCGCTGATGGCGCCATATGTGGCGTTGGGAGCGCCAGAAATTCTGGAATTTGGCGCTGGGGGCGCGGGAACGGCGCTGGGAGCGCCAGAGGTCGTGCTGGGCCACTATAAAGTGAAAAAAGCGAAAAAGGAGAGGAAAAACAGTTTCTTCTTCCTCCTCCAGCCCTGACTTCCATTAGTGACTGGTCCAAGCTTACTAGGACCTTGTTTCTTGCTTTAAATACCTTCCTTTAACCTTTGATTGTGAGAGAAACACTTTGAAGCTTGAATCCTTCCTCCTTTCTCTTGAAAAAACCCTTTTTAGTGAGAATTGGAATCTCTAGAGAAAAGCTCAGAGAACTTGAGAGTGACTGAGACCCACTGCTTGGAAAGGACACCAGAGCTCGAGGAAGCTATCCTTTGGTCTTCTTAGTCACCATTGAGGTAAGAGACTCAAGTTTTTCCGTTTGATTTTGATTCTAGGGGTTCTCATGAATAGTGACCCATATGAGCTGGGGCTAGAATTAGCTCACGGTCCTGTAGAGAATTGTGTTCAGGGGGTTGTTCTGAGGAAGTTAGAGCCTTGAGTCATCATTATTGATTAAGTTTGATTTTTGGGTTCTGAGTTATGTATGAATAGAGAAAGGACTGGTTATTTGGATATTATGAACCTTAGAGCAGTTCATAAAGTTGCTCATGGGATAGTATAGATGTTGTTTATGAGCTGAATTGGTTATAATGAGAAGCTTGAAGTTGATATGGCTAAAGCGAGGATATGCTTTGTATTAGCCTGAATAGAGTCTTAGAAGAGGCTCTGGAGCCTTGGTTAGGCTGAGAGGGATCCTATTGAGGGTGTGGGAATCACTTATGAAGTGATTGGTTATGTGTCATATGGAAAGGATTATAGTTCCTATCGTTCTAACGACTTAGAACCGTTATTGATAAGTTATGTGTTTGCTCTTATGTAGGGCGTGAGCTTGATAGTTCTGGTAGTGGTGATCACGAGGGCGGGAGAGTCGGTATTTTGCCTAGAGCAGGTAAGCTCTTGGTTCTTGTATATGTGTCCTTTACTATGTTCCACCATGTTTCTAATGGAGGGATGGTTCTGATGTGATTGATTAGTGAATTGTGTGTTGTACCCGGTGATAGGGATTGATGTGTATTGATATGAGATGCCTGTAATGTAATCTGAACCCTATGATGAGAGATTGATGCTTATGGTTGTGAATTGTCTGGCTTATGATATATGTGTGGTAAACTATTAGAATTGAATGTGAATTCTGCGAATGAATGGAATCCTATGGTAGTAGGATAGATGACTTGAAATTGAGAAAGACCTGTTGTGAGATGTTCCTGTGATATAGATGTAGCCTCCCGAATGGAGATGTTCCTATATACACAGAGGTAGCCTCCTTAGGCAATTGTGTGGATAGATTATGAGATGTGCCTGTGATATAGATGCAGCCTCTTGAGTAGAGATGTTCCTATATACACAGATGTAGCCTCATTAGAAAGAGATGTACCTGTTATATAGAGGTAGCCTCCTATGTGGAGATGTTCCTATATATACAGATGTAGCCTCAGATAGATATATTGAGATCCAGGCATGAGATGTTCCTAGTATATAGAGGTAGCCTCCTATGTGGAGATGTTCCTATATA
>PYAF01002391.1:14675-37658 GCA_007407185.1 Glycine tomentella
TTCCTATATACACAGATGTAGCCTCATTAGAAAGAGATGTACCTGTTATATAGAGGTAGCCTCCTATGTGGAGATGTTCCTATATATACAGATGTAGCCTCAGATAGATATATTGAGATCCAGGCATGAGATGTTCCTAGTATATAGAGGTAGCCTCCTATGTGGAGATGTTCCTATATACATAGATGTAGCCTCTGCATGATAGTGATATATGCTATGATTGGCTGTAGGCCGTGTGTATATCACCTGATCATCAACAGGTGGATGTAATTTGATGAAAGATGATGATTAAAGAAGGGGATTGAGATTTCTGAATGCATGGTGGATGTTTGTGTGATTTCCTGAAATAGAATTTGAGAATATGTCTGAAAGTGAACCAGGGGAAGGAAATACGTTCAAGGGCCCTGAGTTTACTGAGATTTTATATCTCCCCCTTTTGTGGGACTTATCTTTTTGCAGGTGATTCCTCAGGAGGAGTAAATAGATCCTAGGGCAAGAAGCATGTGCAGGGATAGTTGCTATTTGTAAACCTTAGGCATAGATGATATGAGCATGTGGCTCTGATGTTTTGTATACTGCCTTTGGTTTAGTTTTGTACCCTGAGGGGAATGTATGTATAGTTTTGTACTTAAACAGTGACTTTATGTGTATTCACCATATTATAATGTATAGTGGTTATGTTAGTGACATTTGACAACGTCACTCTTATATTATGCTTCCAAACTGCTTAAACTCTAATGATTATATTTGATGATAGCGATTAAGGCAGGTTAATGACCCTGGTTTTGTACGGGGCGTTACATGGCGCGATCAACTCCGCATGTCGGTCAGGCTGAGTATATATAGGCCATTTTTTGAAAATTCTGGGCATTTCCTCTTCTTCTCCTCCCACGTCCCTAACCTCCATTAGAGACTTGCCCAAGCTTCATATGGCCTTATTTAATGACCTAGACACCTTCTTATGCCCTTAAACCTGTGAGAAACCTTGAGAGAGCTATAATCCTTCTTTTATTCCTTCTGAAACCCCTTGATCAGAGAGGTCCCTTTTCTAAGGGAAAGTGAGAGAAATCGAGTTAGTCGAGGAATAGCGGCGTTTGGGGGACACCTAGGCTTGGGGGCGAGGTCCAGGGGCATTCCTCATCAGTTTTAAGGTAAGAAACTCGAGTTTCTTCGATTAATTTGTAGTTTGGGGTTTTCTATGAATAGTGACCCATATGAGTTGGGGTTAGAATTAGCCCAAGGTCTTGTAGAGAAATTTGCTTAGAACGGTTTAGTGATGAAGGATTAGCTTTCAGAATTTGAATTGGTGAACTTTGAATCTTGGCTCTGTGTTATGCATGTGTGGTTATGTGATGAGTCACTGGTGGATTATGTGACATGCTAGAGCCTTGATTGTGATTGTTCCGAGCCTGAAAGGCTAGTTGAACGGTGCCTTGGTTGAGGTTTATACCGTTCCAGTGATATTTGAATTATGAGGCTGATGAGAGATGATGCTCATGTATGTGTTTTACATTAAGTCTGGAATGACTCAGATGCGTGGTATTCAGCCTTGATGGACCTGGTATGGTCAGTGAGAAGCCGTGAGTTGGGCTTGATTGAACCCTAGGATAGGGGAATTCTGATATGCCATGTTCTGTGATTGGATGCCTGTTGGATTGGTTTTGATATGAATCTACATATGCCTTGATTAGGGCTTGACATTGAGAGTGTCGGTGGCGGGTGCCACAGAGCAGGGAGAGAACTGCAGAGCGAGACTTTGCCAGGTAAGTTCTTGGTCCCTGGGGATGATTTTCCGCTTGTTTGTGCCACACCACACTTCGGGTGGAGTGATAGTCATATTCATGATGCATGCATTTGGTTGTTGCATCCTCATAATGATATGTGTGTGCATCTGTGCTTGCTATGAGATATGATTGTGATAGATCTATTGGCCAGTAGATAGATATGGACCTCCCTAGGAGATGGTTTCCTCCTAGTTTGGTTTGCTCAAGGTTGATGATATCCCAGGGAATCGGTGATTCCTACAGACCAAGGGGATAGAAGTGGAGGCAGCTCCTTCTATTCTCGGAGGTACCATATACGTGCATCCATGCGAAGGGGTAGCACCCAATGGGATGGCACGGGTGTGAGTTTCCGGTCTCACACTGATGTGGGCGTTGATGATATCCGCCATGTAAGGAGCAAGATGACTTGCTCATATTTTTATGAGGGCCAGAGGGCCTGGCCAGTGGGCCAATTGTTGTGATTGCCTGATGTGTGTTTCATGGAAAGTGGGCTAGGGTGGAGGAGATTCCTCCAAGGACCCTGAGCTTACTGAGATGTGTATCTCACCCCGTTTGGGGATTTATCTTTACAGGTGACTCTTTTGGAAGAGGAGAGCAGTCTCAGGACAGGAGGCCCTAGTGGAGACTTGTCTGCTTGGCTGGTGGCAGCAGAGGGAGCTTGAAGGCTCAGTTTTGTTTTGATTCTATTTTGTACCCTTGATAAGGGTTGGTGTGTGTACACCGGAGTTATGTATAGTTCTGTATACCCTTGGTGAGGGCAGATATTCTTTTGTATCACCATGGTGTGGTGCGAGACTGTTGTATATATGTATATACAGGTTTGATGTTGATATGATATTTGATGTTCCTCCTGAGTATATGTAACACCCCGATATTTTATTTAATTAAGGATGGATTTAAGGAAATATTTAGGGATGATTAGAAAACTATAATTCACTATATAGAGAGATATTTAGCACTTAAACACACATTTTAAAATAAAATTCAATTTGAACCATTTTAGTTATTAGAAAAATTCTATAAAAGTGTTAAACATAACCTTAAGAGTTCTCTTGCAATTATAAGGTAAAGAAATTAATTTACTAAGGTGGATTAGTAAGGCTATAAATTAAACAAATGAGTGAATACAATTAGGCTATTTAAAGGAAAACAAGTGCATGGAATGTGAAGGCATGGCTGTCCATGGTGCACCAAAGCTAACTAGACAACAAATTAAGTCAATTAGGAAGAAAGGACAAAGTCTAGGACATTCAAAGCATGGTCACGGTGGGAATAGAGAAGAAAAAATAAAACATATACCAAGTGGACTTAGTGCTACGGTCAAGGAATCTAGGAGAAAAAAAAAAAAAATTCTGCACAAGCCTTAATTGTTAGAAGATCACGTGTGATTTTGAGAAGCAAGGGTGAAGTGGGGCAATCCAAAGGCAAAGGAAGAAACCAACGTATGGCAATAAGCATGGTAGATTTTTTTAGACATTTGGAATCTTAATTTAATGAAGAGGAAGCAAAGTCCAAGTTTGCTTCTTTCTATTCCACAAAATGGTCATCAACCGTACAAAGCATGGAATCTTTGGACCAAGAAGTCAAGTGCTCCACCAATGGGATTTAAGTGATGATAGAATTATGCTATGAAAGGAAAAGAATAAAATTGTGGACAGCCAAGAAGTGTAACCGTGCAGCCTTGAGGAAGAAACAAGAGAGAAAAAAAATCACCAAGGCCTTATCTACAATCCGTGCAGATTTTTGTGGTCAATGAGTCAAGGCTGAAATCAATTGGATAATGGCAATCATGGATCATGCTATAAAAGGCAAAGTGTGGAAAAATTGGGACAGCCACATAGGAGAGAAAAACGTGCAGTTCTATGACCCAAAGCCCCACCACCTTTTGCATATTATTTGTTGAAGCCTTCACATCTCACACACCAACCGTACCCACTTGCATCTCTTGTAAGCCATCATTTTCATCAAAATTCTTCAAGGAAAAGGAAAGGGCACGTGAGGAGTGTAGCAAGGAGCAGCTGGTCTCAATTTAACAAGTATTTGAGGTATAGGGAAAGCTTTGATAAATGAAATTTAAATGCTAAACCACACATAAAACCAATACTTATATTAGTGAGAAATTAAATTAATGAATAATAGGAGGAAACTTAGTTCAATTCAACTCTTAACTTGATGCTTAAGGTTCTGAATTTATAGTTTGAAATTTATTAAGTAAAGGTATATATAGTTTGTAGTATCTCTTGAAATTTCTATAGCTATAATGTTGTTTATTTGTACTTGATTAATCCTTGCTATGGTGATGTGGTTTGATAATCTTTACTTTCTTTCATTATTTCAATTGATTTGGTTTCTTTTATTATCAAGAATACATTTTAATTTGGAGGTAACTAATTAGAAGCGTTAATTATGTGAGTAATTAAAACTACGTATGCTTGAAATAACTTGAATATGAAAATGGGATAATACATATTTGGTGGTAACAATTAATTCTTTGTTATAAAGCTGTATTTCTGTGATGTTAAGATGAGGTTATGATGATAACTTATGAGGTTGTGATAAGTCTGGGATAAAGGCCCTGTAAGAATGACTCTGTGATATTATGATGAAAATAAAAGAATAATTTATAAGATGAAAATGAATCATTCATGCATTTCATGTGCATCTACCCGGTGGGGTAGAATTTGATGATGATGATGAGGCGTTACTCATGAAGAGGTGATCCTCGTAAAGAGGTGTATGCGTCAGATAACTAAACTGAGTCCATATAACTTGGGGGTAGAAACAGTGAGGACCACACCACCATGATGATCACATGGATGGGAGTGATAATCCTATGCGCCACTGAGCTACCCTGACTGGGTGGATAAGTTCGTTCCACTAAGGTGAGGGTGGGGTTATCTGACAGTGGCCACAATTATTTAGAATGTTGCTGAGATCTCAGTCATGCATCATATAATAAAGATGAGCATGCATTTTCCTGTATGATTGAAAGTGGAAAAGAAATTATTCTAAAAAGGGGTGAAAGAAAAAAAATATATATATATAAGAATAATTATAATACAAGTTCTGTATTCTATTTTGTTTAAATACGTATTCTATTTATTACGTATTCTAAATTCTATTTAGCACGTATGTTGTACTTTATTTATTAAACAAGTATTCTGGATTTTAATTAGATAATACGTATTTTGTAATTTATTTAATTCGTATATAAGTCTAATTCTCTGTATTTGGTGTTGTGATTGTATTTAAATTTTATTTATCATGACTTACCCTATTTTGTGTCTTGTGGTTGACACCTGTGATGACCCCGATTATTTGGGCGAGCAGAGGAACAGTGAAATGGAAGTGGTACAAGAAGATGTGTTGAAGGCTGTTATGATAACTCTCTGTTTGCATGTTTTCTTTTCTGTTCTGTATTATGGACTGTATGGACTATTTGGACTGTACGGACTGTCTGAACTGTTTACGCATCAAAACTGGTAATTATGTTGTATGGCAAGTATGTATGAGTAATTTAAAATTACGTTATTTAGATAACACATTTACATAGAAATATCCCTTTCAAATCGTTTTAGCGTTAACTTAGAAAAATCCTTTTTCAAATAGTTTTATGATTTCTTATCATTTTCAAAATTAACAAAGAAATTATGAACCTTCACTATTCTGGTAAAAAAAAAAAAAAAAAAAACACTTGAAATTTTATAAAATAAATACGAATTAAAGTAACATAAAAACAGTCGTTTCAGTATACTTGTAATGTTTCTGTTTATCTGCATATATGAGTACTGTGTGAGAAACTGGATCAGCAGGGGTGTGAAATATCTGTTTTGTGTTTATGTTTCCTGTGATGTGCTTTTATTCCATGCATAATGAATCAAGAAAAGCGATTATGTGCTTCCGCTGAGTTTTTTTTATATATATAATGATTTAAGCGCTTAACTGATATTATTAATGATAACGCACCGGAGGCCTACGGGGTGTTACACTAGAGGTGGAAACAATATTTTTACTTTGAAAAGAGTTTTTAGTTTGTTTCCCCTTTTGACAAGCATCATAAAGTTTGTCCTTTTCAAACTTGAGTTTGGGCAACCCAATTACTAAATCTTTTCTAATAAGCTTGTTCATGTGATGCATGTTTATGTGACTAACCCTTCTATGCCATAGCCAAGATTCATCAATCTTTCTTATAAGACAAAAAGTATTGTGGAAGAATGCATGATCAATTGAAAGTAAGTAAATGTTACCTTTTCTTTTACCTATATGAATTACTTCACCACTTTTCCCATCACAAATCATGCAATAGTTCTCATTGAATGAGACTTTAAATCCTTTGTCACAAAGTTGACTTATGCTTAAGAGATTGTGCTTCAATCCTTCTACATAAAGAACATTTTTTTATTTTTGTTTTGAAGCTATCTCCAATGTTGCCTTCTCCAATGATCTTTCCTTTATTATTATCCCCATAAGTGATATATCCTCCATCTTTAAGCGTTAAGTTGGTAAGCATGGACATGTCTCTTGTCATATGTCTAGAGCATCCATTATCAAGGTACCATATTGAGGATCTAGCTCTTAGACATACCTGCAAAAATCAAAGCAATTTATAAAGGAAGGTACCCAATTGAGGTTGGGTCCATAGGGGTTAGCATTTTTCTTTTTCTTTGGAATCCAAATGCAATCTCCATTTGGCACATAGAATCTCCTAGCATAGCATTTGTATGATCTGTGTCCCTTCTCTATACAATAGTTGCAAATGACAGATTTTGATGTTTTTCTAAAGGCTGCATTTTGATTGATCTTTGAGTTTTTATACCACTTTTGATTCTTCTATTTTGGAGGCACAAATACAGTTTTTCCAAATGATTTTGAGCCTTGTTTGTAACCAAAACCAGAAGTATCTCCAGCATATTTTTGCACACTCAACATTTCAGCCAAGTTGCATTTTCCTTTGTAAAGCTTTCTCAAAAGATCAATTTAATCATTGTTCTTAGATAAAAGTAACATATACTTTTCTCCTTGACTCTTTTTGTAATCATCAAAATCTTTTTGCAGCAAATTATATTTGTCAACATTTGTAGAAGAAGAAGCACATACACATCCATTCAAATTGTAACTTGAAACAAGTTTTTCATTTTCTTCTTTCAAGTTGCAAATCTCAGTTTGCAATTCAGTTATTTTTGCAACATTTCATCTAAGATTTCCTTTGAGCTTGTTATTGGATTCTGCAAGCTTTTGAGCTTCCTCATGCATTTCTTGGAAAGCATTAATAGCTTGTTCAAGTTCAGAATTTACCTCATCTCCATCACTTGATAGATCATCATTATCTTCATTTATAGTGGAGGTAAGACACATGTTGGCTTCTTCATTTTCAGTTGAAGATTCTGAGGTAGTTGACTCATTATCTTCCCAAGCTATGTGGGCTCTTTTAGTTTCCCTTCCTTCCTCATCTTGTTCTCCCCTTGTTGCTTTTTCAAGTAGATTGAACATTCAGATTTGATGTGGCCAGGTTTACTACATTCAAAGCATGTAAAATTGTTGTCAATCTTGTTGTTGTTGTTGTTATTGTTGTTGTTCTTCCTGGTTTTAGTGAACCTTTTGTTCTTGTTTTTCCTCAAGAACTTGCTGAATTTTCTGACAACTAAGTTCATGTTGTCCTCTTCATCCTCCTCACTTGATTCTTCCTTTTTTTCAGCTTTTGAAGTTGCAGCTTTCAATGCAATGCTTCTGTTTTTCTTTTCTGCATCTTCATTACACGTTAGTTGAGACATTTCAAGTTCATATTCAAGTAGCTTACCAAATAGTGCAGCCATGGACATCTTTGATAGATATTTGGATTCCTTGATTGTTGTCACCTTTGGTTGCCAAGGCCTTGTTAGACACTTTAAGATCTTGATATTTAATTCTTCAGTATCAAAGATTTTTCCAAGACCCAATAAATGGTTGACAATATGAGTGAATCTTGTCTACAGTTGAGAAATGCTTTCATTGGTGTTCATCTTGAACATCTCATACTCATGGATCAATGCATGCTTCCTTGATCTCCTGACTTCTTCAGTTCCTTCATGAATAATTTCCAGCATGTCCCACATTTCTTTTGCATTTTTGCATCTCACTGTTCAAAAAATTCATTAGAGAAAAGTACAGAGGTGATCATATTTTTGGCTTTAAAATCTATTTGAACAACCTTTTGTTCAACTTCTGTCATCTCATCCCATTCTTTGGGAATCAAATCATTGGCAATAGTTTTCTTTGGAGTAAAAAGGACCCTTTTCCATAGCATTCCAAGCACCTGAGTCATTTTATTGAATAAAGATTTCCATTCTATTTTTCCAAAAACTGAAATGTTCCCCTTCAAACATAGGAGGTCTGTTTAAAGAAGCACCTTCCTTGAAGGTTATTTGTGAGGTATTCATTTTTCTTTTTGAAGAAAAACTACTGATCTTGAATAACTTTCAAGAACCTGCTCTTGATGCCAATTGAAAATAAAGGGAATACTCACAATAACCAAGAGGGGGGGTGAATTGGTTATTACCTTGGTCTTTTAAAATTTTAATTCAAATCAGAGTTTAGGATCTTTATCACTTTTAAAACCAAGAAACCTTTTATTCAATAAAATAGCTCAACCCTTGTTGCACAATAAAGATGAATCAAAGAATCATAAGACAAGATGAAGTAAGAGATTAAAAATCAAAACACACAAGCAATTTATACTAGTTCACATCACAACAGAAGCTACATCCAGTTTTTTCTAATTCACACTGAATTAGAGTTTCACTATTATAAATTGTTCTTACAAGATTTTACAAGAACATCCCTTTATCAACCCTAGATAAAGAACAAAAATCTAAAACCCTATTAGACTTCTAAGAAGAAAGATTCAGAGAACACTACTCTGATCTTTAAGCTAAAGAACCTTTCTCTAGTCCCAAGCAAGAAGAACCCAATTACAATAGCCAATATCAACAGAATTTTAAAATAGAATTACAATCAAGGAGTTAAGGAAAGAAACAACCTGATGATCCAGTGAATGACATGCAAATGAATGAACAAATAAGGTTGAAAGACAAAAACAAACTCAGAGCATTCTTCTTCCTTAACCTTTGAAAGAGATTTTTTGCTTAAAGAATCATTTAAATACCCATGAATGTTTTAGATGAAGCAAGAACTCGTAGAACCCAGAAATTCACTTTGGAAGTGTTTAGAAAGCTTGTGTATACTCAGAAATACGAATTGAACAAGTTAAAAAACAAGCCAAGCTTCCACTTCTATTTATAACAGAAGTTGTAACTAACTGCAATCGATTACACGCTCCAAATAATCAATTAATACAAGTGTGTAATCGATTAAATTAAAATATAATTGATTAAAGTGTTCAAGAAGCATTCTGGGTTTTCACCATGAGCAAAATAATTGATTATTTCGAACTGTAATCGATTAACACAGAAATATTTATTCTCAAAGTGAATTGTGTAAACGATTACTGGATATGATAATCGATTAAGTCAGGAAAACATGATTTTCAGTTTGAACTATATAATCGATTACAATTTCTGGTAATCGATTATTCCAGGAAGACTTAAAAACTGATTTAAACTAAATAATTGATTACGGAAGTTCAGTAATCGATTACAATTCATAACAAGGCAATTCAGTCTTATGAAAAGGCAAAATAATCGATTAAACCAATAGGTAATCGATTAAAATGTTTATGAAGATTTTCCAGATTTGAACGAAGAACAAAATAATCGATTAACCCTTTCAGGTAATCGATTAAATCAGTGAAAACTTATTTTTCCAAAAACCTTTCAATTCAATTAAAACCTTAGTTAAATGTTAAAATTTTTGTTCGATTTTAATGAAAAACACTTAGTTAATTCAATGAATGAATGAATGAATGCAGGGATCAATCAGATAGCTTTCCTTTTACATAATATTTCAATTCCAAGTCTTCAAGTCTTTTAAGCATGTTGAAAGCTCAAAACCATTCTTGAATCAAAGACTTCCAAACTTCATAAAGCTCCCCCTGTATTCAACAAAAATCACTTTCCTGTTTTAATCGATTACCAAAGATTGTAATTGATTACTCGTTCACTTTGAAAATATATGTTTTCTGCTTTAATCGATTACCAAATATTTTAATCGATTACATAGTGTATTTTGTAAATCCTGAGATTTCTATTTTAATCGATTATTTTACTCGTTAGAAAAGCTCAGAAACATTCTTGAATAGTTTAATCGATTACATACTTATTTTAATCGATTACATAAGAATAATAATCGATTATCAGATATGTTTAAACGATTACAGTTAGTTACGAATTCTGTTATAAATAGGAGTGAAGGCTTAGCTTGTTTCACAACTTGATCATTCGTATTTCTAAGTATACACAAGCCTCTTAAGCAATTCCTAAGTGATTTTCTCAATGTGTTAACTTCTTGCTTCATTCAAAACATCAATGGGTCTTTGAATGATTCTTGAGCAAGTTCTTTTCAAGATTAAGGAGAAGCATGCTCTAAGTTTGATTTCTTCTCAACCTGATTTGGTAATTCATTTGCATTCATTCATTGGATCATCAGGTTGCTTCTCTCCTTAATTTCTGTGTGTAATTCTGTTTTTGAATTTCTGTGTAAGATTGCTATTGTAAAGTGGGTTCTTGCTTGTATCTAGAGAAGGGTTCTCTAGTGTAAAGAACATAGTAGTGTTCTCTGGTTCTTTGTCTCTTAGAATCTAGTAGTGTTTTAGATTTCTAATCTTTATCTAGGGTTGATAAAGGGGAGATGTTGTAATTGCATGTAAGAACATAAATTTTATAATAGTGGAACTCTAATCTAGTGTTGATTAGAAGAAACTGGATGTAGCTTCAAGTTGTGAAGTGAACCAGTATAAATTGCTTGTGTGTTGATTCTATTTCTCTATCTCTCATCTTATTCATTGATCTTTGATTCTTTGATTCATATTCATTGTTCAACAAGTTCTGTTTTGGTCTATTGAATTCTTGGACTGAGACATTTGATTGGGTAAATTGATTTCATGGTTTTGAAAATGATAAAGATCTTGAAACTCTAATTTGAAAAAGTTTTTAAAGTACCAAGGTTTTAACCAATTCACCTCCCTCTTGGTTATTGTGAAGTATTCCTATTATTTTCAATTACACTTCATAAAAATTGGATTCTGATTCCTGTCTCACTCTGTCTTAATTGATTACCTTAGGGAAAATTCGATTACAACTCATAGGAAATACTTCTCTATTCAATTATTCACTGTTTTAATTGATTACTCTTCAGTTTAATCGATTACACTTCATTGAAAACTCTCCTTTGATTCAAATGTTATCTGCCTTAATCGATTATGTCACGAAATAATCGATTATTGGACTGCCATTTGTCTTAATGAAGAACGAAATAATCGATTATGTTTCTTCTGTAATCGATTATGTATGGCAGTTACTGAAACTTTGCAAAATTTTTGAAAATCTAAACTGTCAGATTTCATTCAAAATTTGAATCTGTAATTGTAGAGCTATAGCCTAGGAACGTGTAGTAACAATTACAACATTTAAAATTCAAACTTGAGCACAAAATTTTGTCTATAAATTCAGCTTTTCTCAAGAGAGAAATTCACACCTGAATTCCTTCTCTCTTTAAGCTTGCTTATTGAATTTCAGAGCTTTCTTCTTTTCTTCTTCTAGCCCAGATTTCGAAATACCTTTCCTACATAATGTCTACCTCTAAGAGAGTAAAAATTGGAAAAAGAAAGGTTGATGAGTCATTCAAATCCTCAGGGAACATATTGCATTCTTGGTTCCTTGAAGAAAAGGATAGAATGACCTATACTCAGTTTAATGCCACCAAATTAATCATGCCCCCTAAATATCTGAACCTTGACTGGTTTGTCAAGGAAGGTTTTCAATTTCCTAACCTTCTTGAAATACAAGGATTGAAGAGGTTTGTAGAACTTCAGGGTACTTTTTACCCAGAGTTAGTGAAGGTGTTCTACACCTGTATGAAGGCCACCATGGAAGGGGTAATTCACTCTCAAGTAAAGGGTGTTCCCATGGTGATTGATGAAGAGGTTTGACATGCAATTGCTCGCATCTCTCTTGATGGAGCCAGGAAATTTGAGGAAGAAATATGTGGTTATAATAGGATTGACACCTATAGAAGGATGCTTCAAGACCCTCAAGCTAGGATGAAGCTTATGAAAATAATAGGAATACTCAAAATAACCAAGAGGGGGGTGAATTGGTTAAAACCTTGGTATTTTAAAATTAATTCATATCAGAGTTTAGGATCTTTATCACTTTCAAAACCAAGAAATCTTTTTACTCAATCAAATAACTCAGCCCCTAAAAATCAATTGCTCAAAATAGAACTTGTTGGACAATGAATATGAATCAAAGAATCAATGAACAAGATGAGTAATAGAGATAGAGAAACAAAAACACAAGCAATTTATACTGGTTCACTTCACAACAGAAGCTACATCCAATTTCTTCTAATTCACACTGAATTAGAGTTCCACTATTATAAATTTTTGTTCTTACAAGCTTTTACAAAACCTCCCTTTATCAACACTAGATAAAGAATAGAAATCTAAAACCCTATTAGACTTCTAAAGAGCAAGAACCAGAGAACACTACTCTGTTCTTTAGCTAGAGAACCCTTCTCTAGACCCAAGCAAGAAGAACCCACTTACAATAGTCAATTACAACAAAAATTCAAAATGAATTTACAAACAAAGACTAAGGAGAGAGACAACCTGATGATCCAATGAATGTAATGCACATGAGTTACCAAGTCAAGTTGCATAGCAAACAAAATTAGAACATGCTTTTCCTTAACCTTGAAAAGTTTCTTGCTCAAGAATCATTCAAAGACCCATGAATATTTTGAATGAAGCAAGTAATAGAACCCAAAAAAGCACTTTGAAAGACTTAGAAGGCTTGTGTATACTTAGAAATACGAAGTGGTCAAGTTAGAAAACAAGCCAAACCTTCAAACTTATTTGTAACAGATTTTGTAACTAATTGTAATCGATTAAACGCGCCAGATAATCGATTAAAACGCTTATGTAATCAATTAAATTATCACTTAATTGATTAAAATGTTCAAGAAGGTTTCTGGGTTTCAGCAACGAGCAAAATAATCGATTAAATTGAGCTGTAATCGATTAAGGTAGAAAGTTCAGTTTCACAAAATGAATTGTGTAATCGATTATGAGTTTTGTAATCAATTAAGTTAGAAAATTAGGATTTTCATAATAAACTATGTAATCGATTACGGATGATGGTAATCGATTATTCCAACAAAAATTAAAATCTGTTTTCAACTATGTAATCGATTACACTATGTCAGTAATCGATTAAAACATTTAACAAAACAGTTCAGTTTCAATCAAAGGCCAAATAATCGATTAATTCGATAGGAAATCGATTAAGTTGTTCATGAAGGTTTTTCCAGATTAAACAAAGAACAAAATAATCGATTATACCATTAAGTAATCGATTAAAACAGTAAAAAAATCATTTTTCCAAAAACCTTTTAATCAGATTAAATCCTTAACAAAAAAGATAAAAACTTTGATGTTTTAATGAAAATCATTTAAGCTTGTTAATGGATGAATGAATGCAATGCAAGGATCAACAGATTGCCTTTCTCTTACACTTGATTCATTTACAAAACTTCAAGGTACTTTAAGCATGTTGAAAGCTCAAAACACATTTATGAATCAAAGTCTTTCACTCTTCATGATGCACCCCCTATATCCAACAGCTTAGGCTTGGCAAAAGAAATATGACTAGTGAAGGAAGAATTCTTCACTATCTCATTACCTACATCCTCACTCCTAGATCTACCAATCATGCACAAGCCACAAATGATGACCTACAGCTTGTGTATGGCATCAAATCTGCTACCCAAATTAATTGGCCACTTGTGTTTGTTGAGACTATGTTGAAGGCAAAAAGGTTGATCAATTATAGTTTTCCATATGCTGTATTAATCTCTAGATTTATTGATTACTTCCATGTTGATGTCTGTGATGAGATAGTTGACAATACCTCTAATATTGCCAGTCTCATCAAAACCAAGCATCTCCAAAAGCTTGATCTGACAAAAACACCACAAGGGTGGCAAATGGTGGGTGAGCTGTAACAACCTGAAGGTGTTGTTGGAGGAGGAGGAAATGAAGATGAAGAAGTTGAAGTTGAAGTTGAACAAGGTACTGTTGAGTACCAATACTCTCCTTTTGAATCACTAATGGTTCAAAAGATGGATGCTTTACTCACTCTTCATCATGAACATAGGATTGAGATCAATTCATCTTTGGAAGAAATGAAAACTAGGCTTGAAAATATAGAAGCTAGTCTTGTTCTAGACGATGTTAACAAACTTAGCTAGCTTTTTATGTTTTCTTGTTTATGGTTTGCTTAAGTGTTTTCTTAGTTTATGTTTATTTTGAATTCTTATTTTCTATTTTAAGATTAATGTACTGAGTTATTTCCATCAATGAAATGAAGTTTAATTTCTTACCTTTGTTTTTTATTGATTTTTGTCTTTAATCAGCCAAATAGAGGGAGAAATAATCAAATAATTGTGCTTTGTAAATCAAATAATTGATGTAAATGCTCTGTTTTGCTATGCTCTGTTTTTTTTAACAAATTTGTCTAAAGGGGAGCAAATGATTATGAAATGCATGGATACTTGAAACTTAATATTACTTAACACTTGTTCTTGGCAAGAGGCTAATTTGTTTCAGGTTGATTAAGCACAATGCTCATTCCTATCTTTCATTCCTCAAGGAAGTTAGAAGATATCTTTCACTCTCAAGGAAGTTCAATGCTAAACAAAGATCAATTGAATTTGAATTAAATTTGGCATGTTCAAAGCCAAAAAAGGGGAGATTGTTAGATACAAGGGGAGTTGGAAGTAGGGGCTGCAAGTTTATCAAATAAAGGCTGAAGTATTTGGCTTGAAGTTTTAGCTTTTTACATGTGCAATTATTTTGATAGCATTTGTAATTCGTCTAAGTGATTGAAGTATATTGCCTAGTGATCCTTGCATTGCATAATTCATTAACATGCATTCATATGTAGTATATAGGATTAAATGCTTGCATTTGCAAAGAAAATCACATGGCTTATGTTTTTGGACAAGTCAGAATTTGCACTATGTTAATCGATTAACTGTCTTACGTAATCGATTACATATGTGTGTTATTTTTTGAAAAATCCACGATGAATACTTTAATCGATTACCACTCTTCTGTAATCGATTACCAAGTGTTATTTCAAAATATGTCTATATGCTTTAATCAATTACAGGCAAATCGTAATCGATTACTAAGTGCATTTTACATATAATGATTGTTTGCTTTAAATGATTACAAAGGCTTGTGTCTATCTCAGCTTATTTGATTTAGTCGATTACCAATATCATGTAATCAATTACTACAACTTGTTTTTTAAAATTAGTTTTCTGTGTTAATCAATTACATCACGTATTAATCGATTAAGTTGTTCATGAAAATTTTCCAGAAAAGCTCAAGAACATTTTAATCGATTATCTAATTGAATTAATCGATTACGTATATTAAAATAATCGATTACTTTAACAAATTAATCGATTACAATTTGTTAAATCAGTTTTCTATTTAAAGGCTTTATGGGTCTGCACTCAAAATAATAAGAACAGTTTTGAGAACGAAATATACTTTGAGAGTGAGACTTACCAAAAGTTCAAGAAATGATTTTACTTAGAGAGACACATCTTGTGAGAAGATCAAAGAGTTATTGACTTTGGAATGATGTGTTTGGGAGAAAAAAAGATTTCAAGGAAGATTAGTCTGTGTATTGACATTTGTGATGACCCTGGAGTCTGGCGCGGCCAGCGCCAGTGTGGCACGGATAGCGCCAGGCATTTGAGGGATGGCGTGAGTAGCGCCATAGTGGCGCGATCAGCGCCAATGAGGTCCAGAGGGTCATTCCTTTGGGTGTGGGCACGATCAGCCCCATGGGTGGGTAGCGCCATAGGTGGCACGGGTGGCGCCGGAAGTGCCCTAGAAAAGCTGTTTCCTCTGGTTTCTCACACGTTTAGCGCCAGAGGTGGCGCGATCAGCGTCGAACCTTTGATGGAGCAGGTATAAAAAGCCAAATTTGTGTTTTGAAGGGCCAAAAAAGGTTTCTTCTTCTTCCCAGTGACCTCCCTCCATTGTTGGAGCTTCCAAGCTTCATACACCTTCATTCTTGACCCAAACAACCTCCCTTTAAACACCAAACTTGTGGGAAACCACATTGTGAGCTTGAATCCTTCATCCTTTTCCCCTAAAACCCACTCAATGAAGAAACCCCTTTCTCTAGGGAGTTTCGAAGAACTCGAGTTCGGCGAGGAACAAAGGCGATTCACGAACACCCAAGCTAAGGGAAGTGCTTGTCGGCTTTGAGGTAAGAGACTCGAGTTTCACCGTTTAATTTTGTGAGTTGGGGTTTGGGATGAATAGTGACCCACTGGTGCTAGAGCTAGAATTAGCCTTGGGTCCTTTAGAAAAACATGTTTAGAATGTTGTTGTGATGAAGGATTAGCTTTCAAATGTTAGTTTCATGGACTTTGATTCTTGGCTCTGTGAAATGCATGTGTTGGCATCTTCTTGGTTAATTGATGATTTGAGACCATGCATGAGCCTTGATAATTGCTCTATATGTGCCTGAGAGGCCATATGAACCACTACATTGTGTGAAAGAAACCGTTCAAGCCATATGTTAATTCTTGAGTTTGGCCTGTATAGAGCTTGAGCTCTTTGTTTTGGCTTGCACCGAGTCTTGTGGAGACTCTAGTGCCTTGGCTAGGCCAAGATAGACCACTGAAGGTCTATGTGTTATTAATGATTGGTTGGTCTTGATAAACCTTAAGTTAGAGGACGTAGAGGTTTTGGAAAGGAATGAGGTTCCTTTCATGGTGACGGTTGAGAACAGTGTGTTATGCTTATGCCTTGTGAGGTTGCTTTGGTTTTGATTGAGCTTATGCCTTGTATAGGGCGTGACACCGAGGGTGTCAGTGGCGTAGACCACCGTTCAGGGACCGAACCGCAGAGCACGGCTTTGCTAGGTAAGTTCTTGGTTCCTTGGGGATGTTTCCCATTGTTGTGTTGCACCATACTCCGAGGGAGTGATGGTTGCATTCATGGTGCATGCATTGAATTGGTGTTTCTTTCTCATAATGATATGTATGCATGATTCTATGCCTTGTATGTAAGGATACCTGTGATTAAATCTTCTGGCCAGTTGATAGATATGGACCTTCCTAGGAGAAGAGCGCACCTCCTAGTTTGGTTTGCTCTTGGGTGATGATGATCCCTTAAGACCAAGAGATAGGTGGTCCTGTCGCGGTTGAAGCCTATTCTCGGAGGTGCCATATATGTGCGTCCATGCGTAAGGGGTAGCATCGTGGCGGCGTAGTTCCGCAGTATACATTAGAGCCAGATGACTTGGCTATGTATTGTTATGAGGGCCGGGAGGCCAGATTGTTTGTGATGCCTTGATGACGTGTGTCATGAAAGTGAGCCAGGGTGGAGGAGATGCCTCCAAGGGCCCTGACCTTACTGAGATGTGTATCTCACCCCGTGTGGGGATTATGTTGTTTCAGGTGACTCTTCTGGCAGAGATGATCGGTCTCAGGGCGGGAGGCCCCAGTAGAGACAGTGTCTACACGGCTGTGTGTCAGCTTGAGGAGAGATTGGTAGCTCAGTTTTGCTGATGATGCTTTGTACCCCTTGAAAATGAATGGAATACTTCAACACAACCAAGAGGGGGGGTGAATTGGTTGAACCTTGGTAAATTAAAAATTTCAAATCAGAGTTTTTCAAAACCAAGAAACAATATTCAATCAAATTCCTTTTTCAAGAAGAATAGAAAACAGAGTATAACTTTCTGTGCAATGAAATTGATTCACAAACAAAGCAATTAAGAGATGAATGGATGAGAAGAAAGATTAGCCACAGATTTTTATACTGGTTCACTTCAAACACTATAAAACTACATCCAGTTCTTCCACTCAACACTAGAGTAGAGTTCCACTATTGCAAAAATATTCTTACAAGCAATTACAAGCCTCTCTTTATCAACCCTAGATAAAGTTCAGAAGTCTAAAACACTATTAGATCCTTAGAGACCAAAACCCACACTGAGAACACTACTCAGCTGTCCTTAGAGAAACACTATCTCTAACCTTGCAAGAAACCCATTTACAATAGACTAATCTTTACAGAAATTCAAATACCAGTTTTACACCTTCAAAGAATAAGGAAAGATATCACCTGATAATCCAAGAATTCATGCACATGAATGATTCAACAGGTTGAATGACAGATTACTAACTCAATGCATTCCTTTCCTTATGCTTTGATGAACAATGATGCTTCACTCTCTTGAATCAAACAATCATATGAATTTGTGAAGCCTAACAGTGTTTAGTAACTCAGAAAATTCACTAATGAAAGCTCAAGAAGGTTTGTGATTGCCCAGAATTCGAAAAATCAAAAATTACAAACCTCAGAATAATGGGTTCTATTTATAATAGCTTTTTAACTAAAAATAATCGATCAAACCCACTCCAGTAATCGATTATTTAGCATATGTAATCGATTAATCCAAGACTGTAATCGATTAAAATGCTCCTAATGAGTTATGGGTTTGAGCTATGAGCAATATAATCGATTATTCCGTGAGTAATCGATTAAACCAGTCAGGCATGATTTTCTAAATGCACCTTGTAATCGATTATCACAATGTGTAATAGATTAAGACAGTAGGCTGTGTTTTCCTAAGCATGCATGTAATCGATTACCGATTTCTGTAATCGATTAAGTCAGAGAGTTCCATCTTTCATAAAAAGCCTGAGTAATCGATTAATCCGATATGTAATCGATTACAATGTTCATGATTTGTTTTCTAAAGGCACGAAGAACAAAATAATCGATGTCATTAGCTTGTAATCGATTAATGTAGTAAGGATTCATTTTTCCAAAAACTTTGCTAGTTGAAAACCTTACTTATAACCTGCCTTTATTTAATCCTTTTAATCTAACAATCCTAGATGAATGATTCATGCATGATATGCTCAATTGGATTATCGGATCATAAACTTCCTTTTACATTAATCAAATTGGTCTTCAAGCTTTTCTTGGTACTTTGTCCTTGAGCATGTTGAAAGCACAAAACACTTGAGCCTTAAAAGGTTTTCAACTAGCAAAAGACACATGAACTTTGTATCTTGATAGTGGATGCTAGAACATCAACTTGGTATCTTGATAGTGGATGCTCTAGACACATGACTAGAGACATGTCCCTACTCTCAAAGAAGGAGGATATGTCATCTATGGAGATAATAACAAAGGGAAGATAATTGGAGAAGGTAATATTGGAGACAGCTTCAAAGCTAAGATAAAAAATGTGTTGTATGTAGATGGATTGAAGCACAATTTGTTGAGCATAAGTCAGTTGTGTGACAAAGGCTTTAAAGTGAATTTCAACAAAGAATGCTGCATAATTTCTGATGATAAAAATGGTGAGGTACTGCACATAGGTAAAAGGAAAGGTAATATATATGTACTTTCAATTGATCATGCATTATTCCATAAATCTTCTTGCCTAATAAGCAAAGTTGATGAAACTTGCCTGTGGCATAGAAGAGCAAGTCACATAAATATGCATCACATGAACAACCTCATAAGAAAAGATTTAGTAATTGGATTACCCAAACTCAAGTTTGAGAAGGACAAACTTTGTGATGCTTGTCAAAAGGGGAAACAAACAAAGAACTCTTTTCAAAGTAAAAACATTGCTTCCACCTAGACCACTTGAACTTCTTCACATTGATTTGTTTGGTCCTTCTAGAACAATGAGTTTAGGTGGGAATTATTATGGACTTGTGATTGTGGATGATTACTCTAGATACACTTGGACTCTGTTTTTGAAATCCAAGAGTGATGTTTTCCTTGCTTTTAGAAAAATGGCCAAGCTTACTCAAAATGAAAAAGGTTGTAAAATTGTCTCAATAAGAAGTGATCATGGTGGTGAATTCCAAAATGAACATTTTGAAAAATTTTGTGAGGAAAATGGAATTAACCATAATTTTTCTGCTCCAAGAACATCCCAACAAAATGGTGTTGTGGAGTGGAAAAATAGATCTCTTGAGGAAGGAGCTAGAACACTTCTTAATGAGTCTAATTTGCCTAAATACTTTTGGGTTGATGCTGTAAGCATTGTGTGTTATACTTTGAATAGATTACTTATAAGGCCTATTTTAAAGAAAACCCCTTATGAGCTATACAAAGGGAGAAACCCAACATTTCTCATTTAAGAGTATTTGGCAGCAAGTGTTTTGTATTGAACAATGGGAAAGAATCACTTGGAAAATTTGATGCTAAAGCAGATGAAGCAATTTTCCTTGGATATTCATTGCATAGCAAGGCTTATATAGAGTATTCAATAAAAGAACAATGTGCATTGAAGAATCTGTATATGTGATTTGTGATGAAACTAATCCCTCTAAGGAGGAAAAAGAAATTGATGGTGATGCAGGTCAGCTGGAAGAATTAATTGAAATAGACAAATCCTCAACCAAAATTGAAGAACCAAGTGCTGAAGCAAAATCCACAACCCCTGTTCAAGTGCCTAAAGATTGGAGAACAACGAGAGATTTATCACTTGACAACATCATAGGTGAAGTTTCAAAGGGAGTATCTACTATATCTTCACTAAAGAACCTATGTTGTGACATGGCTTTTGTTTCTCAAATTGAACCTAAGAACATTGATCAAGCCTTGAACTGTTAACATTGGTTGGATGCCATGCATGATGAGCTCAATCAGTTTAAGAGGAATGAAGTTTGGGAACTTGTTCCTAGACCTTCATCTCTTAAACCCATTGGCACTAAATGGATTTTTAGAAATAAACTTGATGAGAGTGGAATCATAGTCAGAAATAAAGCTAGATTGGTAGCTAAAGGCTATAACCAAGAAGAAGGCATAGACTATGAAGAAACTTTTGCTCCAGTTACTAGATTGGAAGCAATCAGGTTATTACTCGCATATGCATGTCTCATGAATTTCAAACTTTTTCAAATGGATGTAAAAAGTGCCTTTTTGAATGGATATATTGAGGGGGACATATATGTTGAACAACCTCCTGGTTTTGCTGATTTCAAACATCCAAACTATGTTTTTAAACTGAAAAAGACACTTTATGATTTGAAACAAGCTCCTAGACAATGGTATGAAAGGTTAAGCAAATTTTTGCTTGATCAATCTTTTACAAGGGGCAGTGTTGATAAAACTCTGTTTATCAAAAGGCATGGCAATGATTTCTTATTGGTTCAAGTGTATGTGGATGATATAATTTTTGGTTCTACTAATCACTTGTTGTGCAAGGATTTTTCATCAGCTATGCAGAAAGAATTTGAGATGTTAATGATGGGTGAACTAACATTCTTCCTATGACTTCAAATAAAGCAAATGAAGAATGGAATCTTTCTCAACCAATCCAAGTATTGTCTTGAAATCATCAAGAAATTTGAGATGGAGAAAAGCAAGGATGCTGCAACTCCCATGGCTACATCAACATATCTTGATTCAGATGAAAGTGGAAAGAAAGTTGATGAGTCTAAGTTCAGAGGAATAATTGGATCCTTTCTCTATCTAACAACTAGCAGACCTGGTATAATGCTAAGTGTTTGCTTATGTGCAAGACATCAAGCAAATCCCAAGGAGTCTCATCTTACTGTTGTCAAAAGGATTCTCAAGTATCTCAAAGCTACACCTAGAGTTGGCCTCTGGTATCCAAAAGGTGCTTCTATAAATATTGTTGGATATTCTGATTCAGATTTTGCAGGTTGCAAACTAGATAGAAAAAGCACAAGTGGCACGTGTCATCTACTAGGAAGTTCATTAATCTCATGGCATTGCAAGAAACAATCATGTGTTGCATTATCTACTGCTGAAGCAGGATACATCTCAGCTGGAAGTTGTTGTGCACAAAGCTTGTGGCTTAAACAACAAATGCAAGACTATGGAGTAGAACTGAATGAGATTCCACTGCTATGTGATAATACAAGTGCCATAAACATATCAAAGAATCCAATTATGCATTCAAGGACAAAGCATATTGAGATCAAACATTATTTCCTCAGGGATCAGGTTCAAAAAGGTACCATAAAGGTAGAATTCATTGACACCAATAACCAACTTGCTGATATTTTCACAAAACCATTATCAAGGGATAGATTTTATACACTTAGGAACATGCTAGGGATTCTAGATGAAAGTAACATTATCTAGCTTGTTCTATATGTGTTTTGTGTGATGAATTAAAGCCATATATGTGTCACAAAACAAATGATTGCTTAGAACTTTGATCAAAAGCTGCTAAATGCTCTGCATCTGTTGAATTGACTGTAATAATCGATTAAAGCACGAATTAATCGATTAATTTCATTAAAAATCACATCATGTATGAAATTTGTGCTCATGTGATCGATTACACACAGATGGTAATCGATTATTCTTTGAATAACAAGAATTAACCTATCTCTGAAATAATCGATTACACATCGGGATAATCGATTACATTGATTAAAATTCTGTGAATGAATGCATGTCTCACTGTGATAATCGATTACTTAAACCTTGTAATCGATTACCTTCACCATTAGAAGATATAAGGCTCATTGGAATAATCGATTACTTATGCCTGTTACCTGTATAATTCATAAAATGAATCATATAATCGATTACTACAAGCAATAATCGATTACTGGTCGTCTTCAACCTCTGATTAAGGATCAAATAATCGATTACCACGTGTGTTTCAGAAGCCTAATTGCTCTGGAATAATCAATTACTTAACGAAATAATCGATTATTCATGTTGTTGAACGTTACCTGACAGGCTTTTATGGGTTATTTAACTGCCCAATCAGTTTTAAAACGCACCCAATGTCATTAAACTGTCACCAACAACTATATTTTTGAAATTATGGACGTTTAGGGTCTGATTTGTGCCTATAAATAGTAGATTACAAGCCTTGATTCCCTGCACCTATCATCTTCTATCTCTTTGCACTTTCTGCAATTTTCTGTGTCTAAACAGTGTCCAAACCTTCCATTCTAATCATGTCTGAACCAACCTCTAAGAGAATTAGGAAAC
>PYAF01002392.1:9289-19937 GCA_007407185.1 Glycine tomentella
GTTTCCTGTGATATAGACGTAGCCTCCCGAATGGAGATGTTCCTATATCTACAGACGTAGCCTCCTCAGGCAATTGTATTGAGATAGGATAGGAGATGTTCCTGCGATATAGATGTAGCCTCCTGGTGGAGATGTTCCTATATCAGCAGATGTAGCCTCCTTATAAAGAGATGTTCCCGTTATATAGATGTAGCCTCCAAGCGGAGATGTTCCTATATATACGGATGTAGCCTCTGATAGATGTATTGAGATCCTGCCATGAGATGTTCCTAGTATATAGATGTAGCCTCCCTGGGCGAAGATGTTCCTATATACATAGATGTAGCCTCTGCAGGATAGTGATATATGTGATGAATGGCTGTATGCCATGAGTATAGCTTGATTGTTGTCAGGTGACATGCATTGATGATGTATGATGATTGATTGAGTGATTCATTGATGTTGACATGGATTGTCTTGATATACTATTTTCATGTATATGTGTATGGAAGTGAACCAGGGGAAGGAAATACCTTCAAGGGTCCTGAGTTTACGGGGATTTTATATCTCACCCCTGGTGTGGGGCTTATGTTTTGCAGGTGAATCCTCAGGAGGAGCCGATAGATCCCAAGGCAAGAAGCCTGTGCAGGGATAGCTGTGTATTGGAACCTTAGGCATAGATGATATGAGCTTGTGGCTCTAATATTTTGTATTCTGCCTTTGGTTTAGTTTTGCTGTACCCTGAGGGGATGTATTTGTACAGTTTTGTACTTAAACAGAGATGTTATGTATATTCACCATATTATATGTACAGTGTTTATGATAGTGACCTTTGATGACGTCACTTTTAGTTTATGCTTCCAAACTGCTTAAACTCTGATGATTATATGTGTGTTTGTTGTTTGTGTCTGGTAATGACCCTAATGATTGAATGGGGCGTTACACACGGGCTCATCAACACACTGACCGTGGTCCCTGTGAGGTTCACCAATGGTCCCGACATCTGATAATTGCCACATTAATGTAAAATTCATGTTTCAAATAGTGGCACTTATCTTTTTGATTTCATTAACATAGCTTATAAATTTCCCTAAACCTATTTAAAAGGCATCTAGTACTTGTTTTTAAGTCGTTTTGGAAGATTAATCCAATCATGTTTTATATTTTGATAGATTCTGTGGATTTCCGAGGCTTCCGGATAATCAAAACAAACAAGAAGGGCTCACATAGCAAGCAAGGGAGGTGCAACAAGCATTTCAGGCCCAAAATCCATCAAGGCCCAAAGCTTTCTTCAGCACTAAGGTTTTAACTTGCCCAGGCAACCAACCACAGTACAATTTGCTAGCCCAGGCGAGCTACAAGTTTCAAGAGGATAAGCGTTAGCTTGCCCAGGAGACCAAAATGTGAAGAAACCACTCGCCTGGGCGACCAAAGCAGGCAGGAGGCACAAACCTATAAATACCCCATGGATTTGTGAAGGTAGGCATGTTCCTAGGCACCATTTTAGCTACTTAATACTTGTTTTAGGCTTAGGATCCTTTCTAGGTTATAGTAGAGAGTTAGGGAAGTGAGAAAGTGAGTTTTTGTAGTGGAGACTCTGCCGAAAAGAGGATCGATGACAAGCTACTTCGTAATCGATTACTTAGGTGAAATAATTTTAGAATGCATTATTGTTGCCCTAGGAAACAAAAATACATGACTACAAATACTTTTAGAATAATGTTTCATTATTCAATGAATCTCACAAGCAATCCCACTTGATTTTCCATCAAACAAACTAATTATTCTAAGGACATTATTAGTTATAAAACTAATAACATATTAATTGAAATTATTCATGTATATAACATATATAAACAATAGTCATGATACAAACATAGTTTGAAATGGAATGACCAGAGTGGCTAACTCCAACACACAAATCACAAACTACATGGTCACATGGTTTCTTGTACCACAAAACTGATAGGCACAGAAGAAGGGATAAAGAATATGATTAAAGGTCGAGCAAGGATAGGAGCAAATTAAGAGAAAGGAAGGAACAGAAACCCCAAGAGCAATTGGGACGTTTAATTAACATGATTTATTGGGGATTCAATATCGGAGGTCAATTGCTTTGGCAAGAAAGAAACATCTTTGGACCGTTTGGTTCATTAACACGGTATCCCTTCAAAAGGAACTTAAGATTCCACCCATCACCTTTACAACAATTGACTTCAAGGTGATAAACCTGGTAAAAGACAACCCTGCAATAATCAACGTGGAGATCACTAATTATGTAGTTGAAGAAACACTTGTCGACCAGAATTGCTTGAAGGACATCCTCTACTGGAAACGTTCAACCATATGATGAATCCTAGGTTAGATTCTTTGGGAGAGAGTAAGCACACCTGACATTCAATACAATCAATTAATCAACATGCTTATTATTAAATTAATGTTCGATTCCTGTGCATGCAACCAAAGTTAAATAACAATTACTCGTCGTTTGTTTCCACAAGATCAACAGAACCAAGTCAAAGACTAGGACTTCAACCCCCATGGCCACTGCTTTCACACCTAACATGTCCTTTTTAGTTGTTTTCACCATCAGAGAAAAGTCAATTTACTTCTTTCTTCACCCTTTTGTAACTTGCAGTCCTTCTTTTATAGATTTGTTTAACAACATTTTTGCCTACGTACAATGTCGGAAAAATGGACCAAGTCAGTTGGATTAAAAAAATGCTGTCGAAAAAGAAATGGACCTATTTGGACTAGCCCTATAGGCTCGCTAGGTGAGGCTGCACCAGGAAATATAGACTCAAATTCAACCAGACCTATTTTGGCCTGATACTTTTTTATTCTTCTTTTACTTTTCAATTTATACACATTTAGACAAAATAAAAAGTAAAATAGTCCAATATGGACTGATTCAATGGGCCTTCAGGCTTGGCTAGACTTCAAAAATTGAGACCCATATAGAATATGGATTGGTTCATAATAACTCATTTTGCCACCTGTAGCAAAATACATAGACTAATCCATTCATGGTGAAATGTTCATACTTATGGTGTTGGCTTATGATACACTTGGTTTTGTAGGGATTTGAGTGTTGCTGGGAGAGTCATTCTCCAAATTGGCCATAATTCTTATGCACATAAGCTTGTCAAAGTCAATAGATCCATTTTACGCATTCCCACACTCGTCCTTCACTCAGATGTTAAGAAAGGGGTTGGGGAAGAGAGATTGAGGGGAAAAGGTAGGGAACCAATCAAAACTGAAAAGCTTCAATTGGTTTATGATGATTAAACCCAAGAGGCAATGTGTTGTCACATGAGATTAAACTGATTATATTGGTTAAAAACTTCAACACAATTCAAAATATACATCAAGTGATTTGCGATAGCGAGGGAAATATGCTCTATAACAATGGATGCCCAAGCTACTCCAAAGAGCGGTTGGTGCGGCTGAAGTAAAAAACCTAAATTGCAAGTGATAAAGGGAATTTTTGATCTATTGAAATAAAACAACACAATGTTGTAAATTGGGCAAAATAATAATTGAAAAGTAAGATACATTGATTTGAATTTAAGTTAAAGGTCCCTCTAGTTGTTACAGTTCGAATATATATAGATAACAAGTTCATCTACATCAATCGGAGATTACCATTGAAACGGTTACACCCCATTACCTAAGCTTACTCCTTAATTATTGGGATTCTACTTCAATTTGCCTTGCTCAACCACGACCTCGTCAAACTTGTTTCCTTCATGATCATCATCAGCTGATATGTCCCTTAAATGACTTGAGCTTCGTGATCCATTACTTTACCTTTATTGATATCTAAGAATCGACACCATTATATCAAAATGATATGACGTCGGCGACCAATTAATTAATTGGACTATTTCACATCTGTTTGACTCCTTCCATCAACCAACTTATTTGCCTAGGTTACCAAATTGCTAAATTTAGTTACTTACAAAGGACCCCAACATTTATCAACTGATTTAATGAAGTTGATGAAATGCTATGATTACGAACAAATTTATCTATTATTATCATTAATTGACTAAATTTAATTTCAAATTTTGAAACAGTAATAAACTCTTCAGCTGCCACGCTTTTAATTTTGAAACTCTCTTTATCCTTCCATCGAGATCGCAATCTTTTTTATCTAATTTACACTTTTAGTTTATCTTCATCACTTTTATCCTTCTTCAAAATCAATTCTCCTTCATCCGACTTTCCTAAAGATCTCCTCTCTTGAACCTCCTGTTTTCATCTTATCTTGGTGTTTGTTGATATCAATTTTGAAGTAATCACTCCTAATGCTGCCATGGATCACGAAGATGACGTTGATGTTATCAACTTGGAGAATCTTGAGGATCTCAATTGGCTCTATAACAATTTTTCCCTAGGCCACATTCTTAAATCGGATGGTACCTTTACTCTTCAACCCTCAACTTTTCTTAAGCCAAGGGTGATGACTTTCTCAACAACTTCCTATTCTCCAATGTGAAACCCTTCTTCCGATCAATGCTGAAGATTAATTCTTGTATAAGCTCCCACCTTACTTACAAACATGGACTCACATTGTTCCTAATTACACCTCTTGGTATGATAGAGTTTTTCTCAAAAGAAATTACCCATAATTGGAAGAAAAGGCGAATCTATGGAATGATTTATTTTTCTCAAAAGAAATTACCCATAATTGGCCGTTGTTGTTCGCATTCATGAGCTTTTAATGAACTGTCCTTAATGATTCATCTTTTCTTTTTGACTTGATGAGTCCAACTATGTGGGATGTACAATGAATGCTAGGACTTCCAGTTTGGGGAGAAGAACCGCCGTCCTTGAAGGATTTAGCTAAGGAGAACCTCGACATCAATTACTCTCAAGCAGGTATAGAAATTTTGGTGCCTTCATCAACTCCAATGTGAAAAAATTGAGTGCAGTTACCAATTTTGAACATGAAACCTTCCTTATTTACTAGTACAATAGACATTTTCTTTGTACTACTTCTAAAGTGATTGCTGGTGAATTTACCTCTATCATTTCATTGATTATGTTTGGGAAGCAAATTGCCTTAGTTCCCTATTTCTTGGCCATGCTTTATCACTATTGTTGAGCCTGTGAAGCCCAAAGAAAACATTCAGACTTCGGCCCAATATGAAACAGGGCGTTTTGATTAATTGGCTTGGCATAGATATTCCAAAATACACTAAGATGTTGTGGTACGTTTTTCCTTGGCTTTTTAGTTTCTCTTATTCTCTTTGTCTCAGTCTCTCTCTCAAAGCTTCTATGGGTCACTTTACTTTTCAGTGTTTCTTCATCCTCCTCTGTTTTGGTTCTGTGACCTAGCTCTGCTAGGTTTACTGTTCTTTGTTGATACCTTGAGCTTTGTCTGTTAAATAGAGTTATTGTTGGCTGTGTAGGTCTCGATTTATTGTGTATTATGTTGCAGGTGGAGTTCTTACTTATTCGTCTTCTGAGTTGCTTGAATGTTCTTAAAGTGTACTTGAGTAAAGAAGAAGAAGAAAGCCTAAAGAAGGTTCTTGTGTTTTCTGGTTAAACACTGTTGCTACGGGTTACTTCTGTTTCCTATGTATTTTCTTTGTATTTCCTCTCTGTAATCTTGAGGCCTTTGTTCACGGGTTTAGTAACTAGCCATGAATCTTTTGAGTTGAACTCTATTGTAATTGTTCTTGTTATTTTAGTGTTAGTAAAGGGACTGCAGGTTCTTTGCCCTTGGATGTAGGTAACAAAGAGTTTCTCCTAGTTACTGAACCAAGTAAATACTTGTGTTCTTTTTTATTTTGTTTATGTTTCCGCTTATTTGTTTTTTAAAGATTTTGCGCTTAAACTCTAACAAGTGGTATCAAGAGCTTCGGTTGGTTCTTGCTTTCCTGACTCTTCTTTGTTTGTTTCAGGCTCTGGTGCTTAGGCTCTATCTCAGACCATTGGTCTCATGAGAATGGGATCGGCCAGAGTGGAGGTGGAGAGGTTTGACGGGAAGAGAGACTTCAATATGTGGAACAAAAAGATGAGGGCTCTTCTGGTACATTAAAGGTGCTCTAAAGCACTTGGTGGTGAGGAAAACCTACCCTCAACTTTGTCTGAATCTGATAAAAATGATATTCTTGAAACTGCCTTTAGTCTGTTAATTCGGCATCTTAGTGATAATGTTCTTAGACATGTTAAGGATGAAACTATTGTTGCTGGTATCTGGTTAAAATTGGAATCTATGTACATGACTAAATCTCTTTCAAATAAAATATATCTAAAAGAAAAATTGATTGTTTGGTTTCAAGATGGAATCCAGTAAATCTTTAGATGATAATTTAGATGAGTTTAAGAGAATGACTATTAGTTTCACTAACATTGATGAAAAGATTATTGATGAGAACCAAGCTATTATTATACTTCTAAATGTTTTTCCTGATTCCTACAAGGATGTGAAATTTGCAATCAAATATGGAAGAAAGTCTTTGTCACTAGAAGAAGTAATAGAAGCCTTAAAGTCTAAAGAACTAGAAATGGTAATAAATAAGAAGGTCATTGAAAAGAGACTGATTATTAAAAAGAAATTTAATAAAATGGGTCAGTATCAAGGAAAAGGAAAGAACAATACTAAGAATAAGAATAAACCACCTGTTAAGGGGAAAATGACTTGTTGGTTGTGCCATAAGGAAGGACACGTTAGGAAAAATTGTTCAGAAAAAGGAAAAGGTCAAAATAATGGGAATAAGACAGATTATGCTAATCTGACTAGTGGTTTTCAGGATAGTGAGGTTCTAACTGTGTCTAATGCTTCCTGTGAGAAGGAGTGGGTAATGGATTCAGATAGTACATATCATATGACACCAATAAAAGATTGGTTAGTCTATTTTAAATCAATTAAAGGTGGAAAAATGATGATGGGGAATAACCAAACTTGCCAAGTTGCAGGTATTGGAGCTGTTAGGTTTAGGATGCGAGATGGGACTATTAAAGTTCTCAAGGATGTGAGATGGGTCCCTAACCTTAGGAGAAACGTAATATCTCTAGAAATGTTATACAAAAGTGGATACAACTTTATGAGTGTTCAAGGAACTCTAGAAGTTGTCAAAAGGATCCACAGTTCTTGTGAAAGGGATGTTAGATAATGGTCTGTATTTTCTAGATGGGGAAGTTGTAGGACTTGAGTCTTGTAGTGTCAATAGAAAGTATAATGAGTCTTCTCTTTGGCATGAAAGGCTTGGCCACATTAGTAATCAAGGATTACAAGAGTTATATAAACAATGTATTTTAACTTTTGAAACATTTACTCCTATTGATTTCTGTGAAACTTCTATTTTGGGAAAATCCCACAGATTAAAGTTTCAAACAGGAAAAAATGAAACTAAAAATACCTTGGATTATATACACTCTGATTTGTGGGGGTCACCCAACATCCCTAGCTCTTTTCAGGCTGTCACTATTTTCTTTCTGTGATAGACTCTCATTCTAGACGTGTGTGGACTTATTTTTTAAAACAAAAAGATCAAGCTTTTGATTGTTTTAAGGAATGGAAAGATCAAGTGGAAAATGAGACAGGAAAAAAGGTTAAAGCATTAAGATTTGATAATGGTTTGGATTTTTGTAATAATCAATTTAATGATTTATGCAAACAATTTGGTATTCTAAGACATGAACTTGTGTTGAGACACCTCAGCAAAATGGCATTGCTGAAAGAATGAATAGAACTATTTTAAATAATGTTAGATGCATGCTATTTGATTATGGTCTTAGAAAATCTTTTTGGGCAGAAGCTGTTTCTACTGCTTGTCACTCATGTTATAAACAAGTCTCCTTCATCTGCTATTAATTTCAAAACTCCCAAGGAAATGTGGTATGGTAAGCCTCCTAACCTGAGTTATATGAAACCCTTTGATTGTTTAGTTTATGTTCACACTAAACAGGATATAAGTTAGGCCCTAGGGTGCTTAAATCTGTCTTTGTAGGATATCCTACAGGGACAAAAGGGTATAAACTCTGGTTAATATCTGAAAATAAATGTGTTGTCAGTAGAAATGTTGTCTTTGATGAACTAACATTTTATAAAGATATTGTGCATGGAATTAGACAGGTTCAAGAACCTGGAAATGTCCAATTGGATGTGGAGAAGACCATTTGTATTGATGATTCTGAACTTGTTCAAAATCATGATGAAACTAAAGATCAAGTAGACATACTTGATCAACTTGCTAATGATCAACAAACAACTATTGAAGAAAATCAAGAGGGCTCCAACCTCAATGATTATCTTCTGACAAGAGATAAAACTAGGAGGAACATTAGACCTCCTAGCAAATTTGCCCATGCTAACATTGTTGCTTTTGCCTTATAGGTTGCATAAATGGTTGAACAAGAAGAACCAGAAACCTACAAAGAGGAAATGAACATGAAATCTCGAGAAAGGTGGCTGAGGGCAATGGAGGAAGAGATCTCCTAATTAAAGAAGAATCAGACTTGGGTCTTAGTGAACAGACCCAAAACCCAAAGGATCATCGGATGCAAGTGGGTCTTTAAGCTGAAGCCTGAAGTCCCAGGTTAGCAGAAGGCCATGTATAAGGCCAGGTTAGTAGCCAAAGGCTACTCACAGGTAGAAGGAGTAGATTATAATGAAATTTTCTCTCCTGTAGTAAAACATACCTCAATTAGGCTTAGTCATTAGGAAACCAATTATGCAGAACAGCTTTCCTAAACCTTTGTGACAGAACAAGCTTGCTTCACTAATTCCTTAGTGATCCATGAGTAACTCTATGGACGCAAGACTCAAAAAGAACTCAGAATATTGCCTTAGTGATGCTCTAGTATGCTCAGAATGTCGAAAAGTTTTAATTCAACCTTAATCTCTGTTAGTTAGTGATCACAAGAGGCAAGAGTTCAATTTATAGTTAAAAGCGTAATGGAAATAATCGATTAAATAAGCGCCAGACGCTCCTGTAATCGATTAAAAGTGACCTTTGGATTTCCAGAATTTCAACAAACGGGTCAAATAATCGATTAACCCGTGGTGTAACCGATTACATCAGTTTAAGCAAAATTTCCGTTTAAGTAAAATAATCGATTGCATTACATAGTAATCGATTAAGCCAGAGCAAGCCTAAATCTGGATAGCGTAGATTAATCGATTACAATCCACCGTAATCGATTAAGCCTACGTGAGTGCAAAACATGATTTAAACTATATAATCGATTACAATGAGTGGTAATCGATTAAGCCAGAGTGACTGTCTTTTCTAAACAAGCATGTAATCGATTACAATATCATGGTAATCGATTAAATCAGTTATAAGGCTAAATCCTAAGTATGCTGAGATTCATGTAATCGATTAATATGATGCAATAATCGATTAAAGTGTTTATGTCTGATTTTCCAAAAAATTGATGAACAAAATAATCGATTATGATAAGCACGTAATATAACGACTACGTTTCTTGTTCGTATTTAATAGATTTCGCTTATTAATTTTACAGAAAAAAATTTTCTAAGTAATTTTGTTTACGCAAAATTAATTATACGTAATAATTTATTTGTCTAACGCGTTCGCAAAATAGTCAAAATATACGGTTCCAATATAATTTAAGATACAGTCCAGATACAACACAGTCCCAAATAGTCTGTTTAAACATAAGATACATACAACATAGCATAGTATCAAATACAGACAAACAGAAAATCACAAATAAAACATATAGTTATCCATCAACACACAGAACATCCAACTCCTTCCTTAATGCTTTCCTCAGCTTACTGTTCTTCTGCTCACCCAAATAGATTGGGGTCATCACAGGTGTCAAACCACAGACACAACTCGGGTAAGTATTTAATAAACATGATTAGATAATCGACAGAAATTGAAATAACATCACAGACAACTAACGAATAAATCATCATTTATAAACAGAACCAGATTCATGAGAAATGATGCATGATTTCTTTTGTTAAATGATGCATGACTGAGATCTCAGATTATCACCACAGAGTACCATAAGCAAAATAGTTTCACCCACTGTAGTGAAACCTCCCTCCACTCTGAGGGGTCAAAGGGTACTATTATCAAAATAGTTTCACCCACTCTAGTGAAACCTCCCTCCACTCTGAGGGGTCAAATGAAAATGATGCATGGTTTGATTTTTTCTTTCAGTTCCTCATTAATTTATTTCTCAAAGTCTCATATCTTGGCACTATAAATTTTTTAATCATCCATCAATATCAAAGATAAGTGCCCACAATTTTCTTAAGGAACTAATCTTAACAATATATAATACAAATCTTTAATCATATATCCATGACCTAATTTCTAATAGAATAGATCATAGAAACTTTCTCATAGTTCAACATCAAATGAATAACAACATACAACATCATCAAGTTACAAAATTAATCTACAGCAACATAATAGAGTAACATACAGCAATCATTAAGTTACAAAATTAATATACAGCAACATAATAAAATAACATACAGCAACATTAAGTTACAAAATTAATATACAGCAACATAATAAATTAACATACAGCAATCATTAGTTGTAAAATTAATATACAGCAACATAATAAATTAACATACAGCAATCATTAGTTGTAAAATTAATATACAACAACATAATAAATTAACATACAGCAATCATTAGTTACAAAATTAATATACAGCAACCTA
>PYAF01002393.1:0-38056 GCA_007407185.1 Glycine tomentella
AATGTAGATAAGGTATTTTATATATATTTTATTTTGTTTTAAAATTCCTTGTTTGGATAAACCAATTTAAATTCCTTTAATTTGAAATTTCTTGTTTGGATAAACCAATTTAAATTCCTTTAATTTGAAATTTCTTGTTTGGATAAAATAATTTAAATTTCTTATATTTTGAATTCTTTGTTTGATTTAAATAATTTTAATTTATTATATTTTTTTTTGGATCCAATTATATTTTAAAAATATAAATAGTCATATAAATAAAAAAATTTATTTTTATAATAATTGCTTTAAAAATATACATATATTATTGTCCAATTATATTTTAAAAATATAAATTTAGAACTAAAGCATAAAAAAAAATATTCCAACAAGAAAAACTAAAACAAAATAAAATATATATAAAATACCTTATCTACATTTTATCATCATTAGTGTCCTTGAAAATATAAAAAATGATAATATTTGAACATTAGTGATTCCAGAATACAACCTAAGATATCAAAATAGTTTCAAAAGCTTAATTTTTTAAAAAAAAGTAGTCCCTACATAAGCCAAAAGACATTCTCACGATCTATCCCTGCACATCAACAAAAAAAAAACATTGTATTAGTAATGATTAGTATAGATTTTTCAAACCTAGACACATAATTAACCATAAGAAAAAAAATATAGGGTCTTATATTCAAGAAAAGAAATTATAGGACCAAAACTAGATAAAATTACTAACCAACAACAATATTATGAATTTTTATAAGGATCACATTTTTTTTTTGCAGTTATGTTATAAATATAAAATATTTATCGATTTAGTTGATGATTAATATCTATCTAAAAATCTAATTAACTAGTTTTAATAGAATTTTTTCTTTTGATTAAATTTCTTTTATTCACCACAAAACTTGAATAAAAGACTTTACTTAATGGATCTAAATATAATTATGCTCAAATGATCATATCAACAATATAAATAATAATATCTCATTTCTTTTCTAATTTTAATTTTGAAAGACTACTAACTGATCTCTTTTCTTTAGTTGAAAAGTTTGATTCTTTCTTTGCTAAATTTTAAGGAGTCACTTAAATTAATGTCTATTTTCAACCTGATCTAATAGGTTGCTTATTACAATACAATCAATGAGATTAGACAGTTCCTTCACTAAGTTAGTTGATGGGAGATTGGTATAATTATTTGATCCCAAGTTAGAGTTTCTAAATATAGGTACATGAAAAAGTTTGACTTTGAGTTGTATATAAGCATAATATAGAGTGTAGACACAGATATATTGTCTTGTCCATCTTTTATATACCTTAATCATGGAATTAATGCAAAAAAGGTATATACTTAAATTTATATACTTAAAAGCACAGACAATAACACATCAAATATAGCTTCTTGTCTTTCTTTAGCTTTGAATTTTCTAGTGTTGCTACATTTCATTTCTTTTCTTATCTTAAAGTATTATGCTCTATTTTATATAAATAAAATTAAGTAGAACTTTGTTCCATTTAAGGTGCAACAGCACACACTTATCCTAAAAAAATTGCCATGACATTAACCCTGAACAATGAATAACTGCTACCACCACAAACTTGCAATGAAGCATTACCAGCTTTATCAATGGTAGATGGTGAATTTTGGTGGTCAACAAAAAATCCAACATAAAAAATATAGAAGATGGCATTGGAGCTAATGGCACAAGCATGACGGGTAGAATAAAAAACATATTTTATATAAATATAGCAAAAAACTGCAGAATTTTTTCTCCCAAATAAGACAACATATGTCAAGAACAATAAATTGATAGAAAATATCATAAGTCTCATAATCACATATCATAAACTATTAACAAGCCTCATGACCATCAAGTTTAAGACTTCAAATAACAACAAAATAATGAGGAGAAAAAAATACACAATAAACAATAGAATGAGAAACATGTTGGAATTGGTGAGGAATTAGATGGGGAAACAAAAAGAAAGCTAAAAAGTAATCCTAGGTGATCAATTATGTTCATGCTTTTACCTTCTGTTCATGCTTTTTTCTTTCAAAAACTTGGTTACATTTAATTCATTCATCACTTGTAATGTAGGAGTCCTTTTTTAGAGAAGATACTAATGGCAATGATGAAACTGGCCATGATGAGCCTACAGATGTGCAAGTAATCTTATCAAACACTGTCTCTGGAATTAAGAAAATGTTTCAGGCACATTATCACTGGTGGTCTTGAGTCTTGGTTGAATTGAATAGGTGAATAATTTGATTAGTAGAGTTTAGTACTTCATTCAACCAATTGAAGACACAAGTCCACTTAGACACACCTCTTCCTTTGTATCATATCACCCATCCATCATCTAATTCTAATCTTATTTTTATTTTATTTTATTTTACAACACTATTTCTAGGTAGTTCTTCAAATTCAACTTTCTTTTTAGGTTTTTCCTAACATTAATTAGTTTCTCATTGCCTTTGATTTCCCTATTATGATTATTATTTGATATTTATGAAGGTGACTCACCCCATTGCCTACAACCTATGATGTGCAGATATAAAATACAATACGTGTATCCAATATATAGATAACATTATTCTAACGATGTGTAAAACACACATTAAATTAAATATGTATAGAAAATCATAAAATCTAGAACAGATCTTCCCCATTGCTTCGTGTGGATGACTACTTTGGAAATTAAAACCACTATCATTTCCATTTGGGTCAAATACTCCTCACTTCTCATTATCGGTGTTTATCAGCTTTACTATTGTTTCTAAACAAACGTGATCAATTCTGTTGCACTATATCACTCATTATCCTAGCTAATTACCAGTTAGTTTTGTTTTAATCCAAAATCCAAATCCTACAAACCTTATTAATTCCTCTGTCCTAAATAAAGTTGGGTACCTCCTCTATTTCTAATAGATAACAGGGGGAGAATATATTGAATATAAAATATGCTATTACACCAAAGAGACAATAACAAGAACAAAATTAGTACCAAAATACAAATCAATGAATTGAAATTGAGATTAAGAAACAAAATAAAAAAACACAAATCAATGACAAAATCTGAATGAAGAAACCTTAGATTATAGAAGAAGAAAAAAGACAAAAATGAGAAATTAACGAACCAAAGAGCAACGAATCTGCAAAGTGATAGTGAAGAAGGGTCGACCGAGAGAGTGTGAGGGAGGGTCGAGCGAGAGAGTGCGAGCGCCTATGAGTTGAGAGAGGAACCAACGAAGGAACAAGCTGAGAGAGAAAGAGCATAGAATTTTCAAATTCTCTCCTTTTGATTAAGAAATTAGAATTCCTTAAATTTAGGTAAATCAAATTTATGTTTAAAAATTCTTAAATTTTGAAATCCTTCAAATAAAATAACCAAACACTAAATTTTATCTTAAAAATGTTAAGTTCCTTTAAATTACTTTTCCCATTTTAAATACTTCATTCAAACACACTCTGAAAAAAAATATTTATTCTGAATTAAATTTCAACATTTCATCTTTTTATTTAAAAGAATGTCAATAATTCAAAATAATTTTTGTTATCATGTTTTTTCATTTAGATTTAAACTTGAAATATTATTTAAGAGATTCAAGTATAATTCCATTCAAACATATAATATTGATATTTAAATTTATTATAGATATAAAATAGAATTTATATATATAAAATATTTTTTATAGTTTTAATTATTATGAAGCTTATATATTTTAAATATTTATTATTATAATTTTTATTAATAGAAAATAAATATTTGTCTTATATAATTTACATACTTTTTAAGCAAATGTTACATGCTATAAAATACTAAGTTAAATTCTTTTGACAACAGATATTATTGTTTTTAAAGTTCCACAATGACACGAAAATGCTTTTCCCTTCATACAAAACCCTAGGGTTCTACGCGTTTCTTTAAATTCTCTGAATACTAACGCCGCAGTCAAAATTGTTACACTAGAAACCCCGTCTCCTTCATTCCCGTCTTAGATTCATTCGGAATTCGAAGAATCAAATCCGAGGTTCAAACATGCGATTCTGTCTTTTAAACTTCAGTCATCCTCAAAGGTTATTACTTATTCTTTTGTCTCTGTTTTTGCGAGCATCAGTGATGAGCATTTCCAATATGTTATCCTTGCACTTTGATTGCCAATGAAGAAGCTAATGGGGAATGGTTACTCTGAGATGCTCTTTCTTCAATCATTCTCTATATTCTTTTTCTAAAAATTTCAGCCTTTTGACCTATTCACACTCGAAAATTTTGATTTTTTTTTTTTTTTGTATTTTAGTTTGTTGGATTTATGGATCGGTGATGTTAATTTTAAACTGCGTTATCTAGCTGAATCTTCCGAAAGGAATTGAAGATAACCATATATTGCTGAGATCCATTGATGTTCTTATTGGGTTTATGTTTTTTTTTTTTTTATATAATTATAATAAACCACGTTATTTCAATGTGATGTGAATCTACATGATTGAGCCTGATAAACATCCTTTGCCCCTATTATGACTGCATTTGTTTGTTTTAAATGGTTTGGTTTCTTCCACTGGTAAAGCTTAAGTTCAAGGTTTTAAATTATGGTTGTTGCGATTTTGTTGTGGAAACATTGACATTGTGGCATAAACCAAGGTCGCACACATTTTTAAAAAAACCTTGTTTTAAGCTTTGAATGGGTATTGAATATTGTTTGTATCAGCTATGGATTTTACCAGCAGCAGAGTTCTGTTGTGTATTTTGTATATTTGTTCTATTTAGATTTGTGTTCCTATGTATTTAGTTTTTTTTAAGCGTATTAGCGCTTAAAGCATGTATCGTGGGAAATATATGGGATCTGTGATGGTGTTCAGAGACTGCGTTATCTATCTGTAGTTTCCTCTAAGGAACTGAAGATAATCGTAATTTACTGAGATCTTGCTTGGCTAGTAGTTTCCTCAATTCATTGTGCATATTTAGTTGGTATAACATCTGTTTAACAACCAAACATTTCTTCAAGGTGCTTCATATTATTAAATTATTAATCTAGTATCTGTAACGATATTACATTCTTGAGTTTTGAGTTTCTTTTGTAACAAAAAAAAAAAAAAAGATTCCGAGTTTCTTGTGTTGGTTTGCAAAATGATGGTTTGAATAAAATTGTAATGCAAATGCTGATTTATTATTATCGGCCAAGCAATGAGAGAAAGTGGTATAAGAAATATCACTTATAGGTGCAGCATGACAGTAGCACCAAATCAGGTCCAGAAGCAAAGGTAGTGAAATATTTAGGTGATAATGTCTTTTAAATAGGCAGTAACCGATGTGAGGTATGACCAACTATAGTGCAGAAAACATATAGTTCCACTTTTACAGTCATCTGCTATAAGTACCTAAGCCGACCAAAGTGTCAATTGGCATTCCCCACCATTGTGGTTTCACTGACTAACACTCCATCCCAACAGATTATCGAGATTAGCACACCCTCCAAACAGCACCCGTAAATGGGACAAAAAACACCATACTCTACAAGACGGTATCTGCTGTTGTTAACTAGCTAAGATTGCAAGCACTATACAAAAAAATGTTGGTACCAAGCAATCACACAACAATCGAGAAAAATGCACTCAAATTACAAGAAAATATATAGGTTTTAAAATCCTAAGCATTATATCTATTAATGGGTCAAAGTTCAAACTACAAATACTAAATCCCAACAAAAAAAGAGTTCTAGTCATGCCACCAATAGGATTGCACTCTTGCTATACTCCATCACTCTCCCATGATCTCGCTTTATTTAAAATTATAATTTTTATATGTAAAAAATACTTTAATTATTAAATCAAAATTAAATGTTACAAAATTTATTATGTAAACTTATGTGTATTAAATATACATTAAAAAATTTAGTGTTATATGTATCAACATTAATTATTTTTTTAACACAATTGATCTATTAGCTTAGTTGGTTGGAGCGTCACGTTAATAACGTGAATGTCGCTAGTTCGAAACCTGACTTCTTGGAAGCCATCCCTTTGGAGGAAACCTAACTTCATGTTGACCAATGCCATGTATCACCACAAAACTCAAACTCGAGGCACCACCACAAGCCAAACGCGATGCATCACCACAAAATCGTTATTTGACATCATCTTTTAGGAATGATACAATGCTTGATGTTATCCTTTTTTTCGACGGAGGAGGAAGAAGGATGGTGTGGTTGCGGTTAAGGATTATTGGAAGTTGGAGAGAAGAACACCTTTGGAAATCATGGTGGTTTGCATGAGAGAGATCGGGAGGGAGGAAGAAGGATGGTGTGGTTGCGGTTAAGGATTATTGGAAGTTGGAGAGAAGAACACCTTTGGGAATCATGGTGGTTTGCATTAGAGAGAAAGGGCGAGAGAAGGAAAAAAAGAAGAAGAGAGGTGGTGGAAAATGTACCATAATATCATGGAATGAAATCAATTTAAATGGTTTTAATTTTAGTGCATCTAAAAAAAAATTAAGAGCGAGTCTTGACACTACAGTAAATTTGTGATTTGTTGATCATGGTTTGAATATGAAAATAGTTTTTTTTTGTATATGCAAGGGTAAGACTGTGTATAATATTCTTCCTTATCTTCGCATAGTAAGGAGACTCTGGACAATGAAATACGTAGTCTAAACATAAAAAAATATTTCTTTACTGTAACTTGTACCTAATTTTACATAGTATTAAAAGGACATAAGAAATATACCATTATTTTAAACTTTACTAAATGATAGTGTACCACACAACCTAATAATAATAATAATAATAGTAGTAGTAAAGATAATATTACTATAAAATTATCTTACCAAAAAATAATATCATCATATTATAAGGTCCATGGATCTGAGACTCATTAAAATAATATGTATATATCGTGGGATTCTTAAGGTAAAGTTTAATTGTTCATTATCATTATTGTTCTTATTTAATTATATTGAATGATATCTAATTTAAGCGACATAATATCTTCGTAGTACTCACTCCCTTGACACTTGGAGGAAGGCAATGGACACGGACGAGGACACACGCCTCAATACAACAAAGGAGAATTACAATCTTATTGTCAGACAAGTACATTTTGGTGCCCACTATAGGGCCAAGTGAAAATTTCCTACGGCCTATAAGTAATGGTAGTGACAAGGAGCCAGGTGAACACAGAAGGGAATGTTAACACAGGAGCATAGAGCCTCGCCAATGCACACTTTGTGCACGTTAAGCACATGATCGACCACTCGAATACAATTCAAGAATCACAGGTCGAGTTGGAGGCCAAGAAAAAAATGTCATGTGGAGGAATATAGACCCTTCGACAACAGCAAGCAACACTCCAAAACCAACGACAAGACCCAACTTGGAGACCCCTTCCTATCATATGAAAGAAAACCAAGGTATCTTGGACCCACCTAACACCACTTATATGCCCACGACTAGTGAGGTACATTGCAAGGATAGTTGGCAAGGGGAGACACCATGCACTTTTGTGGTTCATACCTCGGTAGTGAAAGTCATCACTTTGTTGATGGTATCATAGAAGTTCACCCCGTCCTTCTTGGAAGGGTCTTAGGATGGACTAATATGATGCTACCACGAATCTAAATGAGCACTTGGATGTTTATCTTACCCAAGTCAGCCTATAGATGACTATATTTTATGTCGAATCATATACCAACTTTGATAAAAGAGCCGACATTGAGTTGGTTCACAAAACTTGGCACCTCGGTTCGACACTCAGTTTGCTATTAGTTTACCTCATCACTTGACTTTCGTGGCACTAGTCAATATCAGGAAAGACAAGAAGGAGCTAGCCTCTCAGAATGTTCATGGAAGGTTCACCAAGGTCACCCTCAATATTAGAGGATTGGACTCACTGTTGCCTTACAACACTGGATCACGACCTTACAACCAAGGCCTTAGATATGGATGAGTTACGCCAAAAGGCGACTAACTATATACAGAGATGGAGGAATTGGCCAAACTCTGACATCAAACGCGGGTGGAACAATCATCATCTTACCAAAATAAGGTTAAAATATATTTTTTATTCTAATAAATATGAAAATGTTTGGAATTTGCCCCTACAAAATTTTCATAACATTGTATCATCACAAAATTGAAATGTGTCATTTTTTGGCTTGGAGCAAGGTTCAAATATTCAAACCGATATGCATTGTTTTTTTACATCACTATATGTACAAGAAAAATGACATATTTTACATTGATTATATGCATGGCCGATTTAAAAAAAATGTCACATTTATATCAGTTATATGCATAATTGATATCAAATGTCATTATTGTAGGTTCAAATACCCAAACCTACATGCATGACAAAAGATGACACGTTTTAATTTTGTAAGAACGAAAAATGTACTAAAATTTTTGCAAGAACAAATTTTGAACATTTACATATTTATGAGGACGAAAATCATATTTTAATCCCAAAATAATATTATCATCATATTATAAGACTCATGGATATCAGACCCATTAAAATAATATACGTACAAACATACATATATGTGGTGATATTCTTGAGATAAAGTTTAACTATTCATTATCTTTATTGTTCTATTTTACTATGTTTAGTGATATTTAACTTGAGCATTGGAGTACCTTCACATGTACCCCCTCGACACTTGGAGGAAGGCAACAATCACAGAAGAGGACACACAACTCAACACAATAAAGAGTTACAATCAGTGTTATGAAACCCGATTCAGTCCGGTCGGCTAGACTGATTCAATCAGGACCCGATGGCCTAACTGAGCCGATTCCACTATTGGATCGGTCACACAATTGACTCGGGATGATCTAGCAAAATATGGCCGCTTTAAGTCACCGGATCGTGGTTGGACAGATTCGACCCGGTTGATTTTACAAAAAAAAAAAACAAATGGACCACCTCTATGACTTCGTTTTGATGTCTCATTGTTATCAATTATTATTTTGAATTTTTGAGTATAAATGAAATTTTCTTAATGAAATCATGTTAGTATACTTATATATAATATATATATATATATATATATATATATTTTGAATTTTTAATATATACTAGGTCAAATCAAATCAGACCAATTATTGATTCACCGATTAGATTACTGATCCACCACCTCGACCGGATCAATGACTAGACCGAATTTCATATCAGTTGTTACAATCATACCCTCGTACAAGTACATATAGAAATTACTTAACCTACACCCCAGTGATAGATACTAGGTAGGTTATATCAAAGATAACTGTCCATCTAACTAACCACGACCATCTAACTAATCAACAACTAATTACATGCGGTAATAACTACACAAAAGTTTATCACACCGAATGCTCTGCTCAGTTTTATTTTCCGACAAGAATATAATTGACTTTCTTGTTTTTCTTTTTCAAATAAAAGTTAAATAATTCACTAGGCCATGTAATGAGGATATTTTGATCTTAAGTTTTAACTTCAGTGCAACCTTTCTATACAAAAATTCAAACAAAATAAAATCTGAAGCAACACATAGGCCATGAATACTATATGTATTAATGTATCCCATTTAAAGGAGAAAGCAATGCTGGCAAAAGAGATGTCTGACTTTCAAAACGTAAAATGCAAAGCACAATTATATTGATGTATCAACGTTCAGAAAATCCTTCTGAGAAGCATTACAAGATTAAGTTAAAGAAGGATATACTTCATACCACAAAATTTGGCAGTAAATATCACGTGATGATCAGATTATTTGAGAAAATTTAAGCAAACATATACATTTAGAAAGACAATTTCAGAACAGTACGTACATATGTGCTCCAAATGCATGACACAGGAAGAAGAAACTAAGTTCAATCTTTGAAACAAATACACGCTCAAAACTTCTTCAGGCTTTGAAAGCTTCAGCTTATAGACAAATCATATTCATCAATGCAGCCATTTGAAAACCTATTTCCCTTCCAATTAATTTACCAGAGGATAATGGCCAGGACAAGGTTAGGTACTATTTTCTGCAATTAACCAATGAGATTGAATCATGCCAAACAGAATCATTCATAATAAATAATATAGTAAAGAAATATTTATTTAAATGATTTTATAGCAGAAACATTTCCTGCTGAAAGCAGAGAGCCAGGGAATACGATTGAAAGAATGCCTAAAAAGTATATACCAAGCAACCTATGTAGCATTAAGTGCTTCAATATTGATGAAAGGTAGCAGATTGCAAAAACAAATCAAAGTACCTGTCAATGAAACAGCTACAAGTTTCTTTTACCTCTAATTGGTTTCACAGTAGGCATGAAGGACATCAACAAAGATAAGGGGAGAGAAAGGTTCTTGTCTTATGAGAAACCTGATAAATGGGAGGAGCTACAGAATAATTGCTACTTTACAAAATAATATCATTATTATAAAATAATTCCACATCTACACTTGAAAACCAACAATAAAATCATCATTGACCGCGTATCAAGAGATATCATGCTGCTACTGTTAGCCAACCAATATACAATATACAAACTGATTATGGTTATTTGTCATCATCAGACAATAAAATCTCTGTCAACAACGTCATATAATAAATTAATAGTAACATAGATTTGGACATTTGGTCATGATTCAGAAACAAAAAAAAAAAGGGCAAGCCATGTATCCTTAGTACAGAGTTAGATCTGGATCTCAATTTGCTCAAAAATAGACAATGACATAAGTAAATAAAGAAGTTCTTTATCAAACTACAACAAAGCAAAACCTGAATACAAGAAACACTGATTTACAATGCAAGCGATCCAACAGTAGATCTACTCCTTAGCATCTATGATGGTTTTATCTACTATAATGTTCACTTTCTTGTACTCAAAATCTACAGGCTGCATAGCGTACTCCTCTGGCACTACCGGTTGTTTATTACCAAAGATGGTCCATAAATAAAGCACAATGAATGCTGTCAATGCTCCACATCCAGCACCAAATATCATTGCAGCAAGAACCCTCAAAAGGCAATCACTTCTGGATTTCACTGCTGGAGTTTCAGTCTTCTTAGCAAGGACCTTTGGATCCAGAGGCTCAGAATGCATCCAATGTGGAAAATGCCTCACAATAAAGCTCCATGAATAGAGAAAGGATGCTTGAGACGTATTGTTCTCTTTCACTGTGCTAAAGCCTGCAAACATCTCTTCAGTACCCCAAACATTTGATAAGTCCATTGAATGCCAAAGCAATGGATCAACTGGCCTTGATTGACCATATTGATTCAACCTAACTTCTAAGCGCTTTGAACTCGCCTCATAATCAATCCAAGCATGCAATTTCCCCTCACTTTTTAGACCCATAATGACAGATGAGGCATTGATTGTTTTAACAGGAACAGAACTACCAACATTAATGGACACAATACAACTAGCAGAACCCCCATTCCTACCATAAGCACTAAACTGAACACCAACAGCCTTAAATTCCCTTTCCTTCAATCCAAAAGAAAACTTAAATGAACTATTACCAAAAACCTCACCTTCAACACCACTTGGAACCATAACAAAAGCCAAGCCATTCTTCTCACTATCCAAGGACATTGAAAACCCAAAGTAAGTTGAAAATGAGACCAATTCCCTTGCTCCACCATGAACTAGCTTGACGGGATTCTTGTAGATGACTCTCCCACCATTCCCAGAAAGAAGAACCTCAGAACCATTATTGACAACTTTTGCATTGCCGTAAAGCCCCACACTAGACTTAAAATTTGGATCTTTCTCAAAATCCGTGAAGGAAAAGAAAGAGAGTGGATCAAAAGCTTGGGTTTTGAGGAACAAGATGAGGAAGGTGAAGGCTGTGAAGTGGAGGGAAGTGGAAAATGGAGCCATAATTGAAGTGGGCATGAGCTAAATCTTGAAGGGTGTGGCTCTAGAGTTGGTGGAGTGATCCCATTTGCATCAAAAGGGGGATTTTGCTGTTTCTAGGGTTTGAGAGGGAAGAAGGCGGAGGAAGAAAGTAAAGAATATTGGGTAAGTTGGAGGAGTTGGAGGTTGTGAAAATTAAATACGGTTTAACTGATTCCCCTGCAACTGCCTCTGCAGTCTTGCACTTCACTTTCACTTTCTCTCAGTAGTAGGGGGGTACCTAAACCAGGGAATATAATAAACTCTCTTTAAATTGGTAAGGGATAAAAGTAAAATATTAAATAATAATCTAGTACTAAAATTATCAATTTTTATGTATCAAGTATTATTTATTTAACAATTTATGTAAATAATTAAGAAAAAAATGGAGCATTTCATGCCAAAATATCATTAATTTGAATAAAATTAATATTTTTAAAAAAAAATTGAGATTGAAAAAGAATAATTTCACTAAAAATATCTTCTAACAAAAACTGATACATAATTCATAATAATGTCATGGTACTAGATAATACTCTTTCTTACAAAAATACATGGGAATTGAGATCATGATCACAGTCAAAGTGCATAATTATCTAACTACTATATCACGTTATATTGGTAATTTTTTTAAAATACATGTGAACAAATCTTGAGGGATTAGAAAATTATTTAGGTTTATTTTTAACATTTTGTGGCTTTTTCTCTTGCAATAATGTTTCTCGTGGGAGACAAGCCTTTCTTGATTAGAGAGGAAAACAGTTGTAGGAAGTGCAATTTTTTGTTCAATGAATCAATATATTACCATTTTTTATTTTGGTGCTAAATATAATTTCTAAGAAAAGGTGAACGCTATGAAAGTTAAAATTTCTGAAGAACAAAAAGTGGTACAGTTTTATGGCATTGCAAATTTGCAATTGGGTTGAAAATCATGTTTTATCTTCCATTAATAACTATATTGGTTAGTTAGTGGTACGTCAACTTTGATAATAAAAAAATCCCACAAGCAAACAGATCTTTTATATCAAATAGTAATACTAAGTTTCTAAATTAAAAAATATATTAATTCTTTTGAAAAGGAAAAGTGAAGAAGATCATAATGATACTACGTCGTCTCAAGTCTTAAAAGAGTAACAATCGCATTTTACTTTCATTCAATTATATGTTTCCCCCATTATAGTTAACTCATCTAAATTGCATGCATTTTATGTTTAAGAGCAAGCTGACGTAATAATAAATACACTCGAGGAATTGGGGGAATGGGTGTTTCTGGCTTCTACTTAAATTGCTTCACATGGTATAAGAGGATACGTGTCACGTAGGTTGTCTTTTCTGTAGCAAAATACATGTTCAATTGTTGGCCTTCTCTTTCGTATTTAAAAACCTCAATGACGTAACAGGATTCTTCAGTTGTCCTGAAAATAACATTTGTGATTTTATTTATTTATTTGAGAATAAATATCTAAATTTGTCCCTAAAAATATATTTTACTGACATATCAGTTTCTAAAAAATAGAAAAACTATTTTCCCCCCAAAATACATAAAAATGCCGATATATATTAGTCTTACCATTAATTTGATTTGTGAAATTTAACATCTTTACTACTAATGTGACAAGTAAAGACTTAAATGCGATGAGAAAAGATTTTTAATTTGATAGCTGAGTCTGTAGGACCAATTTATAGTTAAAATACTGATGGAATAATTTATCATTTTTGAAATCTATTCTTTCATTTCTTTTTCTATGTTCTGTCTTCCTTTCTCTTTGATCATAGTCGTCCATGGTAAAAAAAGATATTTATGATGAACTTTCTCTCTATCCTTATTTTTCTTTTTCCTTATTATACAAATCTATGAATTTTATTTCCAAATCAAATCTATAAATTCCACAGTCCCACCATTCTATTTTTTTTTATATATTTTTTATGAACAGATATTCGAAAAAAGAATTCTGGGTGAATTGAAAGTTTGAAGCTTTTAAGCCTCAAGATTTCCTCCATACATTTACGCTCTCGATGGTTATAATGTTATTGCACATGTGATGAATTTAAAACGCGCTGCTCCTCCACCAACAACCATTGTTCCACCAAGTGGCGGATCTATATTAGAGTGATGGTGTGCATATACATCTTCTCACTTTAAAAAATTACATATATATCTAATATTTTTATATTTTATCTCCCTAATTTTATATATTTGAATTCATTACTCTCATATTTTTATATTTTTATATTTTATATTATTTAATTTTATATATTTAAATTCATTATTCTCAATTACCCCACTGAATCAGGATCCTAGATCCGTTATTGGTTGCACCACCTGGTTGCACCACCACCTGTCCCTAATGGTTCTACTCCATCTCTTGTTAAAACCTGCATATGTAACAAATCCAATACTGCCGAAGGATGCAAACATGGTGACAAGTGCCATTTTGCCCATGGTGAATGTCGGGTTTACTTCAACTTAAGTGTTCAACCAATTCGTAGAATGGATTTTTCACCACCGTGAAAGGGGGAATAATTAAGAAGGAAAAAAAAAATAAGAAGAGAAAGAGAGAGAAGGGTATGCTAGAAACAATTTTTACAGTTGCAAACGGTGGTCCAAAAGAAGGAAAGAAAGAGCATAATAAAAAAAGAGAGAATAAATTCCAAAAACAACAAATTAGTTTATTTACATTTTAATGATAAATCTTTGCTTACCATGTCATTAGAGATGTTAAATTTCATATACCAATCTAACGGCATAACTAATATGTCGGCATTTTTATCCATTCAGAAAAAAAAAAATTCATATTTCAGGGACTAATATTTCAACGAAATACACTTTCATAGACGAATTTGAGTATTTACGTACCCTTTATTTGATAATGCAAGGATTAAAGCTCTATTGTTTATCTATCTATCTGTCTATTTATATTTAGTAAAAAGAAATTTATCTATCTATTTATCTAGATTTGATAAAAGAAATACTAACATAATATCAATAAGTTGTTGGTTTGAATGAAATTTGTTCAATTTCTTTAAACAAAGTCTTAGTTTAGTCTTGTGGATGAAAAGAATATGATTGAGAGGAGAAATCCACTTGCGCCAAGTACATGCGACTCTCACCGCATACGGCTCGCACAAAGACTCCTAAATCCATCCTGAGTCTTTTCTTCCATTCCATACCATCTCGATGGTTCCCCTTTTTACCAATCAATACATTCCCCTATCTCTAAAGGGCTGCTTTAGCGGTCAGTCTCGCTACCTCTTTAGTTGTCGCCTCCTACTTGCTCATTCGCAATTACTACAAAGTCACCCCTCTCTCTCTCTCTAGAAATTTTTCTATAGAAATTTATGAACTGGAATTAACAACAACCAATATCAATAATAGTGTTACTTAGAGGCTCATCATTATGCGAAGATAAGGGAAATGAATATGGTATATAATTTTATCATTGCATATGCTAAGAGGCTGGTTCTGGATTCGAACCCATGATCAATAAGTCACAAAGATACAATTTTATTGTTATACCATGGTTCGCCAATATTTTGATAAAAATATTAATACAATATTTAATGTTATTAATGTAATATTTGTATAAATAAATTACTTCTTTTTATATAATGACACTATTTTTGAATTAATTATAATTCAATAATAATTTTCATCGATAATGCATGATATAAGAGTAAATAAAGAAAACAAAGTACTAACTAATATAATTTTCAATTTATACATTAAAAAAGATTCAAAATCGTATACATTAAAAAGTTAATATTTTTGTAAAAACAGGTAATATTTTAATTACTTATACATGAATTCGAAGCATGGGGTTTTGAAAATGTAAGAGATAAGTCAGTGATGTTAAAAAAAAAATAATGGAATCCAAATGTAACATGTACATCGAGTATCAATACTTGTCTTTTCCTCAAAACGATCCCCCTTATTTCATAAATAATGAACCACTTTGTTTTTGGAAAGGATAATTTTTCTTTTTTGTATGGTTACGTGGAAAAAGTTGTGCGAGGGTGACAAGTGCCAAATATGAAAAAAGTAGAGTAGGAATTCCCACATTATGCAAAAGGGGACCACATATAAGCAAATTAATTTAATTAAATGTTATATATTTTAAATTAAAAATAAATATATTTATATATTATCAAGCATGTTGCATGCATGAATATATGAATCAATTGGCATATGATTATCCTAACTTCCAATTTAAGTCTAGCAAAAAGACAGTATGGATTCATGTAATAAGTCTTAATTGAGTCAAATAAAAATATTTCTACTAAAAAGGTACATGTAGTCTAATATATATAAAAAAATGAGTTAGCATAATTAATCAACGAAGCACGATGGCGACCTTTGTTGGTTAGCATCCAGCGATGGAGAAAGCGATGGTGAGTGGTGTGCGTGTTGGTGCCCACTTAGGCATTGGCAAACGCAGCTTATCAAATTCAAAAATAAATAACTTATACTATACGCGTGCTTTCTTTGTCTTGTTCCTAACACCTAACACATGCAACACAACAATCCTTTGCTTTCTCCTTTGCTTTGCTACAGCTATAGAATTTGGATCCTATAGAGTTCACCTACAGTGTGAGCATATGAGAAATTATAGCCACAACATATAGAATTGATTTTCCTGCCAGACTTCACATGTGTTGTTAGGTCCTTAAACCGTATTAAGGTTTTTAATTAAGTTATGAAATTATCTAGTTATATTTCTCTCATCGATCATAAATTCATAATTATAGAAAAAGCGCAGCAAAGGCTACAAACTCTACAAACTCTACATCGACATATGATATTATAATAAATGTAGTTTATAGGTATTTATTATAATCAATGCTAGCTATAAGCTTAGATATATACGTATTTACTATGTACTTTGACATATGATTCCCACTCTATTAGTTTTCTATTTTCCTCCTTGTTTTACAATGATGAATGTGGCTCAATGGCATGTGATGATACTAATTCTTAAAAATGCTATTATTCAATATTTTTTTTGAAAAACACTTCCGTTGAAGTAGGATTCCTGAAAGGTTGTCATTCAATACGAGAATTCATATTTATAATATAGGAGTGATTAGATTAAAAGGAAAAAAAAAAAAACCTTTGATGTATAATAAAATACTTATTTGACATAATTTATAATGACGTGTTACAAAATGTAATACATTATCTTGTTTTTGCATGAATTATTCATTGCATTTTCTAGGGTGAAAAGACAATGATATTTGCCAATGTCTCATGTCATGCCCAATTGGCTTGGCTATTTAGGTCCACTCATCTTGATTAAAGTTGTATTTGGTTTAAAGGAATGAAATAAAATACATAAAAATAAAAGAAAGATAATTTAAAAAAGAAGAAAAAAATATAAATAAAATGATATGTTCTATTATTTAGTATATGACAAATGAATGAAAATTTGAGTAGAAATAATATTATAAAATTGTTTAATTGGAATAAAACAAGAAATTAAATACTTGGACCCACAAGCAGGTTACTTATTTCTTTTAAAAATCATCTGCACCAAAATCCTCTCCGTTCGAATCCTCCTATTTCTGTCGCGCGAACCGAACAGAGGCTGTCACTTGAAACTATAATTTTATCTCCGTCTATTAACTTATACTATCTATAAGTTCTCTAACTACCACACGTATAACCACTGTAATAAATATTAATGTTATTTTTAATAATCCATCCGGAAATATACGGAAAAAATATATTTCTCTTCATTTAAAAAAATTAGCTAACATCGTATTGATTGTCTCAATAAAAAAACTAAATTATTTCCTAAAATATCCTCTGCATTTAAATGCATAAAACAAAAAAAAAGATGCTGTTAGAAATAAAACTCTAATTAAATGAAAAGTATTTTAAAGATAATATTATTAAATAAAAATAGTTGGTTGCATTTAATTGCATGAGACAAAAAAATCAAAGATTGTTAGAAATAAAATTTTAATTAATTTTAAAAATAATATCATTAAATAAGAAAGAATTGATTAAAGTTTACTTACCGAGGTATATTTTAGTTTATGGCACATTTATTTTTTTTGCTTATATTTTATTTCGGAGGTAATAATAAATAAAATGAGTTTTTTTTCTAACAAGTATCTTAAAATATTGGTTAAAGAATTAAAAAAAATATATTTATTATAAAAATCATAAGAGAGTGTTAAAAATGTTATAAATAATAGATTTTATATATTTCAATAAAATATTTATCTTTTAATTCTTTAATCAATACCTAAATACACTGATTAATATTTATTATAAAATTAATGTTAAAATCACAAGATCATGATTCATGACTTGTGTTTTTGACTTTGGAAAATAATGAAAAAAATATTATACACAATCTCAAGAATTGACATTCACATCTCTTGATAGGTTCACAAATCATAGTCAACAAAGACAACATAACAATAATAAACCATATTAATTAGTGGTCTTAATTTAAATGACAGCAGTCCCATCATCCCACGTTTGACAAAGTGAATGATAAAGGTTCAAGGCAACAAAACACATTAAATAAGACGCTAGACAACAAAACTCTTGTTAATTTACTAGTAAAATCGTTTTTTACTAAATAGGGATAGAAGAAATTGTAACTTGAAATTACCAATGTACCAAAAAATAAAGTTAAAAAACTCAATTCCATAAATGCATTGATCTCCCTCTCTTTCTTTGTCTTTTGGTGCAACGTATTTAATTTAAAATCTTGGAGAATGGAGCCCCTTCTTTGCTTTAATTTTTGTTTCTTCTTATGCACGCTTACTAGGTTCTATGGGCAGCGTAAGTAATTAAAATTGTGAAAATATGAGACTCAGGTGATAAATTAAAGACTGATAGATACCAGCCACACGTACAACTGGATTTGCAAGAAGGTTGGTCTCAGTTGTCCCTTTTGCTTATGTTATTTCGCTTTCGTAGTGCTATGTTAGCATTGTGTTTCATCTTCCATAAGAAAATGTTTGCAACCAAGCAACAAGGTTTCCCCCAAAGGTCAAAGTTTGTCAATAATGTTAAGAGATATTGAAATTTGGACCACTATAAAGTAGTTGTGTTCTAGTGCAGGTCATTAAGCACTGGTTCCTGCGTGCTTCCTTCAAAATCATTCCATAAAGACTAAATTATGACATGATAAAAATCTTCAACAGCACATTTCTCTTCCTTTCTTTTGGGTCATCACTCCGGTTGATCTTTGACCATATTAAACCCAACATGATAAAAAGTAACACAAAAAGATGATGGCAACAATTATGAAAACCAACTTTTATATGTGGGCCTTCATCATCCTGAGGCTGAGGCTGGGTTTCCCTCATCGTGCAAATACAACACACGAATTTAATAAAAATGAATTTCAAGAGTAGGATATCGATAATTGTAAAACTATGACGATGATTTTGAATTTACTAGTCTTAAATATAAATCTAGAATTTTTTTTTAACCAGAAGGTATATGAGATTTTTTATTTGACACATAATTAATTTTCCTTTCACTCAGTTGCATTGGCCTATTTTAGTTTAGCTATGATTTTATGTTTAATTCTAAAATCGAATCTAAAATTTTAATTAAAAGACTTTAAGTGTCAAATTATTTTATCAAAAATTATTGGTAAATCTAACATTTATTATTCACATGACAGTATAACTTTAGGACAGAATAGAATTTCTTGACATGATATCAAAGGTTTCACTGATAATCAATTGGTCGGTGATTTAATAATTGGTTCCTCTTTTGTCCGTTACATTAAATTTCAATATGAAGTAGTGGAGGGAGGAGTGGAGATGTTTTTGTCCACATTTGAATTTCATGAATGTCATGATTTTGCGATGAGGCTTATATTAATTAGAAATAAAACCTATTCCTGATCAGTTCCTAAATGAGCAAAAATTCTATGTTATCTTCATCATTTCACTATGTGCAGATATAATAGTAATGTACACATTTCTTATACTTAATTCGTGAACAACGTTCACTAATCATTATACAATCTTTATTCTACAGCACAATTTTCAAGAACTTTCTGTATATTGCTTTAAAAGATTTTCAAAATTTCCCAGCTCTACTAATTCCAAATATAGAGAAGATACATAAAACATATTTTTTCAGTATATAATTATAAGATTTTTAAAAATTAATTTATCCTCTTAAGAAAAATAATTAATTTAGTTAATCATATTAAATATATCAGTTATTTGTATTATCATTTCAATTTTTTTATCTTTTTATTTATTTAATTATTTTCATTAATATTTGAAAAGATAATAATTAAGTAAGAATATGTAAGAAAAAATAATAATGTATCTAAAAATTAGATGTAGATCTTAAAAAATTCTAAAAAAAATGTTATAATTAGAGTCGGATGAAGTACAAAGGAACAGAGAAAATGAAACACCCAAAGATTTTCTGAACAGTGTGCTTGAAACGTTAATCCTCCAGTAAAATAGTTTTTTCTTTTCTTTTAATTTCATGAACGTAAAGCCAATCGAGAAGAAATATAGCATTGAACGAAGAACAATGATTTGTTTTTTTTTTTTTTTTTTTTTTGAAAAAAAGCACATGTGATTTTACAATTACGAGCCGATTCAATAGAGGAAAGTTGTAATATATTGGATTGTACCTGTTCATACAACAGTAACCCATTGTACTTAACCCAGACTGGACTGTATAAATTGACATTAATTTTGTTAAGTTTATTTTTTTTTTTTTACAAAAATACATTTTTAGGAAACTAGCTTTTTAGTTATGTTTTAATATATTATGAAATTAATTTTCTTAATGTAAGAAATTATATTACCGAAAAGCTTAGCCAAAAGCACATGTGTAAAAAATTAGTTGTAAGCCTTAGCCAAAAAATCCAAACTTAAAGGCAAAGTTAGTAATAACTGTACTAATGAACTAATAAAATATTAAATAAATATTTATAAATCACTTATTTGTTTTTGTTTTAATAAAGATGGTATTGTGCTCGAGCAAAATAAAACTAATATGTGTTGTAAAGTTTTTCTTTTAAGTATTTAATGTGATTGTGTATTCAAAATTTGAATTTAGAACTACTAGGACAATTTCATACATGTTATTTTATGTACTAGGTGATAAAATAAAATATGTTGAATTAAATAAGTCCACTTTTCTCATGATCTTTTTTTTCCAACTAGCTTTTTTGGTAAATTTGTGGCGAGGATTGCTATCAACAAATTTTCTACACAATTTTCTAATACATACTATATTATTGATTAAAATTGATTGATATATGATATTGGGTGAGAAGATAAAGACATTAGTTTGTCTGACCAATATTACCAACACTAATGTTTGCTCTACTATGTTCTCATTTCCAATTACTACAAACGCATCTCAAAAGAAACATTTGTGCGTTGATAATTAAACAGCAAGAAGACAAATATAAAATAAAGAATTCAGAATATTATTTGGAACCTTTCTTGGCTCACTAATTGAGAAATTATTTGCAGACTTTACAGCCATTTAAAATTAGTCTTTTGATTTTAGACACCCTACTGTGTATATATGCTCGGGTGACACCTTTCCGCATCATTAATTTGCTCCAATTGTCCATCATCAAATCAACAAACCATGATGTCATAGTTGTTTATTAATTGTTCTTAATCCCAAAACTTGACTTTGGTATAGTTATTCTTTGTTGTCTCTGTTCATAGTTCAACACCCTTACTCTTTTGTTGTCTTATATTATAGTCTTACAATAATTTTCAAATTTTCCTAATTAATTTTTTTTTTGTCCGGTAGTCTATTTTTATGTTCATATAATAAAGGAAAGGAATATCCATGGATACCTGTTGCTCAAGGTCAAGGTTTATATATATGAGTTTTCTTAATTATGGAGAAACCGAGAAAGAGAGTTTTATTATTTTTGAATATCACGTGTTTTTGTAAGATTGCATGTGTAGAGATTTTAATGTTTTGCTATGTATACGAATATATTTTGTTGGTAGAAATTAATCTTATATATGAGCATAAGAAACATAGTTTTCCTTCAAATCAATTGTAGGAGAAGGTTTGGAAATAGTTATGAATATCAGTAATGTATGTTCGGGTCTTCCATGTATTCAATTAATATAATATGTTAGAAGAATTTATAGTTTGAGCATAAAAATTGCCAAATAGTCAAGTGACGTGCAGATTAATTAAATTTAACCTTAATAAAATGATAACAGTCTTAAAGAACTTCATACCTTAGATCCATACCTGGGCGATGATGGTTTATATATGCGGGGAGGTGCCTAAAAAATGACTCAACGCTTGAGTCTGTATCAACACTTAGCATCGATATCAGATCACAAGACATATATATCATCACCCCTTAATTTTACTGATATTTATCAGTGGTGTTAACAATTAACATAGCCTGATTTCTCTGGAGATGAGGGAGGAACACGACATCAAGTGCATCTCAATTGTTTGGCAGAAGGAGAGGTGTGTGTAGGATAGTTGCTCAAGAAGACTTCTTTTATAACACAAATTATTGCCCCACATTACATATGATTTTCATACAACGTATACATAACTAATTTATTAACTATTGCAAACAAATAAGAAACTGATGTTAAAGACATACAATGTAATATGTTACATATTTGCATTTTTAAATAACTTACACAGTTTGTCCTTGATAAAGTAGTAGCAATTCAGGCTCATCAATTCTATGTAGTAAAACCATGCTTGCCTCCAGTAAGGATTAATATGTAAAGCTGCTGCTGTTACCAATAAAGCTGATGCGTATGACACGACAAAGCTCACATAGAAAACAAACATGTCCACCAAACTATCACTGCCTTCATCATTTGGTAAAATAACATGTAGGGGATTGCAACTTTTTGGTAGTGGAGGTCCACAAAGGAACTGATTACCCTTGTGGCTGCTTTCTTCAACTGTCGAAAACAGGTGTTTCACCAGATAAGTTATTGTGCGCCACATTGAATACAGCAAGGGAGGTTAACTCACTCAATTGTGGAGGATTTTGGTTACTCAACCTGTTAAATGAAAGATCCAAACTCTGTTTGTACCAAATTGGAGAATGTAGTCGGAATCTGCCCTGTCAAATCATTATGTGACAAGTTTAATGATCGAATTCTTGTCAAGTTTCCAAGCTCAAATGGGATATTCTCCTTTAGTTTATTGCAGAACAAGTCAATTCCTGACATCTAAGCAAGGATTCTCCCCGTGTAAGTGTTGGCTCTATTCTTTGAAATGAAATTTGCTTTCTCTTCCACATTTGGTAATATTGGTGTGTCAAAAGGCATGTAATAATGTCCGTGATCTGCCAAAATCCGACCAGACAATATTTCCAAGAATAGCTCAGGGTACTTAATCTCAAAAGGCATTTTACCCAAGAATATCTAAGGTAATGATTTTCTAGGTCTTCCAAGTGTTCAATATAATATATAAGAAGAATTTATAGTTTGAGCATAAGACATATGTGTACATATAAATTTTACACACATTCTACACACACAAACACTCTACTAAGATAGACTCATACAGGCACAATTAGGAACTCATTGCTGTTAATTACAAAGTTGGTCTGTAATAGATCCTGGATCATGAACACCTTGATTCAATACATGCTATGTAAATTACCTTATTTGTTAAACTAACACAGCCTAGATTTATTCAAGAATATTCTATTTAAATAGTAGCATTAAGTATTATTCTTAGCTTGTTATTGATGCCTTGGATAATATAGGGTATAGGACTTTCTACCCATTAAATTCAGAACAATCCCATGTTTCAGGCTAAAACCTTTAAGAATATATTTTAGTACGTAGAATCATATTCTGTGAAAAGCTTTCCTGGTTTGCTTTTCATTTGCCGAGGTAAGCATGTTGTCCTTGACAATTTGATATCATGTCCCTACTTGAGATCTTTTTTATACCACCTAGTCTTGAGCTGCTTGCTTGTGTACGTATGACTTCAGGATCATGGTTATAAGGCATAGTTAAATGCAGATATTCAGTTAACACTTTCTTGACATTATTATTAAAAGGAAGCTGCAATAAGTTTGACAATTACAATTAACTCAATAACACTAGTTGATATGTCAATGTCTAATAGTTATGATTTTTACCTCTATATAAGCTGGTTTAGCCACATTGTTTACCCGGAGTTCAATTTGACTCAATCCCACTTACACTATTACAAATAAGTTAAAGTGTATTCACGTAACCACTTATGAAGAGTAACTTTTGCCAAAGGGTTGATAACTATTGCTTAATAAAATGATAACAGTCTTGGAGAATTTGATCTGATACCTAAGATCCATATCTTTAATTTGTGGCCATTTCTTCAACTTGTGGCCCTTTCTTAAAGGGTGAAACTTACAGTTTACTTGCATAATATTATTTGTCAAGATTTGATTAATTAATTGGCTAAAATATGATTTCAATTTTTAATAAATACTCAATTTTTTTTTTGTTTTTTGACAAAAAAAATCATTTGCTATAAAAAAAATTTATAAAAAAAAACTAACAATAAATAATTTTTTTTATCAAAGAGTAAACACAAATTAGTTAATTTATCATGATCTAAAAAAAGTGTTAAGGAATAAAAACAAAAGTTTTGCTTTATCAAGAAACAAAACACGAAGAATTTTTTTATTAAGAAGTAAATAAAAAATTCAAATATTTATTAAGAATCACAAACATATTTTAATCTAATTAATTTGGTGATAATCTTTCAAATCGGGCTTGTTGGTTTTTTTAATCTCAGGAATGTGTATATTATTTGTCCAAACGAGATACATAGGGTATCCAAATAATCACTTATGAAGAGTTGGAAACTGCTAATGAAAAGTAGATAACTTTTGTTTAATAAATTAAAGTAGTTACAACTTGACAATTGTTGTGCATGTTTAACTTTTGCACTTAATTTACACAACAATTATCTACTTTTTTCTTATCTATTGCGTAGTTTGATCCCATTTAGCTACGATTTAATGCTTTCATAGGATTTTAGTTATTGTAAATATATAAGTTTAGAAATTTATTAGCCTTTTTGTGTGTTTTTGGCAGAGTTTTAGTTCACCGTGAAGAGGAATTGAAGTAGTCATTGTTTCAAGCTCGCCCAGCGAGGATGCTCATAGAGAGATGACACGTGGCAACTCAAGAATGAAAGCTGGGAACCATGTCATTTGACCAAACTCGCCTAACGAGGGAAGCTTGGCTAACGAGTCAGTCCTTATGAGTTGGTGAATTTTGGAATTCTCAGAATGAACTGAAATAGGAGGCTAATTTACCAATTGTTGGGGAGGACTTTTGGAATTCTCACCTCACTCCCTATGACCAGTGGCTGAACAGCCTAAGAGATCACAAAGTTATTGCTTCCAAACTTCGCATTTTAGGTAGAGGCTTTGAGATGGACAAGAAGAACGCTCTATGGCAGATCCACAGGGGTGACATGACTACATTGACCAAGTCTTGGAGCTTCTAGATCTTCTCCTGTTGTAACATGTGGCCCACTTCCCACACCTCTTGATCGTCCTGAGCTCATACATGGCATACAAATGCAAATGGACATGGATTTAAGCTCCATCATCTCCTCTTAGTTGACACAGTTGGCCAGAATGGACAGTGGGGTGCTTAGATTCCAACATGGATTACCTCCCTGTGCCGCAGTCAAGGACTAGGAGCAGTGTCTCAACTCTTAAAGCCTCTCCAGAATGATCTTAAATCTTTCCTACTTCAAGAGGTATTGTGAGGCTCCCGAGAACACTGCCACTGTTCACCTTGGTGTTCCTACTAGAGTCCGGAAGAAGGATGTTGCTACTGATGTCGGTTCTCTACAGCTAGCCAGTCCTGGGTCCGTGCTTTTGTTACTCCTAAAGCTTTCAGTTTCGAGGGGGCTATGCAATCACTTCATATAGGACAACTGTCATAAACATGCACAGTTGCATCAGCCCTACTTGACTTCCTTAGAAGATTTCTCAAGTCGTGTTCACCAGCATGGGGACAAGCCTATCTTTTTTGAAAAGGGTGATGCTGTACCTGTACCGTAGAGGACTTAGGAGATGGAGGAGCTGGCGATGGTAATGGTCAGGAGTGGAGGAGGACTTGACTTTGATTGAGGCCATTATTTATTTGATCGGGACACTATTTTTTCCCTGCACTTTTACTTATAGCACTTTAATTTCAATTGGTACAGTTTACTTTAGGATTTGGTTATGGTATATTTTGGTTTGACGGTTAGATTATGCATGACTTGTTTTAATTTGTTTATCACGTACCATTTTGGGATATGATTTTGGATGTTGATTAGTTACTTGGGATAAGATTTGATGCATGCTTTGTTTTAAACTGTTTGTGAAAATCACGATCTTGAGAGAATACATATTTTGGTTCTTGCATGGCATGAAGCGGTTTGAAAAAGTTTTGAATGCTTCGTCTTCACTCGTGAGTTGTGTGCATCGTTTTGAAGAGAGAACCATTGGTTTTTCCTGTCCGATTTTGCATGATTCTTTGATTTTTTTAAGTGCACATATGAGATGGATATGATCAAGGAATTGTTTGTGTTAATTTTAAATTTCAATCACAGCAGCCAGAAAGCTAACCTTGTGTGTATGAATGATGAATCCCCTGTCACCCTTTTGGGCCTAATGTATTGAATGATTTTTTTCTGGAACCCTAAGCCTAAATGAAACACATGACCACTTTACCTTTGGGAACATGAGAGCATATCATTAGTATGGGTTGGGGAAAATTTGTTCCAAATTTAGGGGAGGGTGATTCTGTAAATATCTTGGGCAGGGATTTGATGAAAAAAAACAACACACACATAAAAGGAAAATGCTAAGTGCCAAATAAATATATAAAAAAATCCAAAAACCAAGCCAAAATAAAATAGAAAGTCATCTATGTTGCTGTTGTTTTGAAAGTGTAAATAAAATGGGGTGGGAAGTTGGGAATTGGTTGCCTCATGAAGTGAAAAAGGAAAAAATGAGTGCTATTCTAGGACCTTTGGTGTTTCCAATTCAAGAAAAACCAAATTTCCTTATAAGCTCATCCAAGTTTCAAGCTAATAAAGTCATTAGTGATCCATTTTTGTGTGTTCGTGCGTGTGTGTGTGTGATTGTATTGGTTGGGATGATGTGCGAAGTTGGGTTGTGTAACTTCGACTGGGAAAAATGGGAATTATTCCGCCGAAACACTTATGTGCTTGAGTGAAACACTAGCCTTATGAGTAAATGAATTATTTTGTTACTTGTTCATTGCTAAATGTCTTGCTTGCTGACCTCTTGAACTCTTGAGTGCATTTTCTTTATGATTACATCATTGACACTTTTGAGGAACAACTTCCAAAATGCCACTGTTGAAGAAATTAATTCCCCAAATGTCACACCTACAAAACAAATTCCAAAAGTGCCATGTGTGCAATTTCGCAGGGTTCAGAGGCGAATTAGGAACGCTTAGTTGGCAGCCTCGTAGTGGCCACCTAATTCGCTGGGGTTAGCAGCGTTTTCTGTGCACTGCCCAACCAAAAAATGGGGCAGGCCATGTGGCTGTGTGTAGTCGCTAACATGGATAGCTAATTACCACGTGGCAAGTTCCTATTTTGCAGCCTGGTACAGCGAATTCTGTGCTATATACCCCCCTCCTTACTACATCACACATGCTATTGTGAGTGCTTTGTTAATTTCAATTGGAAAGACGTTTTCGTAATTATCAGATTGTGTTAACAAAAGTAAATAAGTTAGTTAAAAAATAAGTTTATGAACCTAATTAAAAATAATAGATAAATTTAATTAAAAATTATCAAATAATTTAGAATCTTAAATTTAATTATAAATAGTGCATATATATATATATATATATATGGTAAGTTAGTTAATTTCTTATCATAAAAATCATCCTCTAATCTAATGTTTTAAATCATCCTCTAACCTAATGTTTTAAATCATCCAACCTAAACATCATTTAATAACTAAAACTATATAAATAATAAATATATTAAACAATTAAAATACAAAAAAAAAATAGAAAAATGGCACAAAAAAAAAAACTAAACAGCTTTTTGTGAAGAAGTGGAGTGGAGTGATGTTCAGAAAGATAAGTGAGTAAGCGTGAAATTTAGGGAAGAAAGAGATTGAAAATGATAGAAAGAGGGTAGGGTAGGGATAAGGGGGGGGGTAATTAAAGTGGGCTAGGTGGACATAATTTGCTGGACCCACTCACGAATTACTCCAGGGAACTGCCACGTGGAAAGCGAAGCCGCCCACCCCACCAGCGAACTACCAAACACGCAGTCCACACCAGTGAATTACCCACATGCACTGCCCGTCCAGCCCACCCAACCAAGTGTCGTCACGTTGCCATACGTATTTCGCCACATTTGACTGCGAATTATGCCACGTGGCATTTGAGAAAACCCTGGCGTGGCATTCTGGGTATATTTTTCATTTTTTGTGGCATTCTGGCCACTGTCTCCACTTTTGACAAGTGTGATCTTGAGATTGTGTGGCTTGATGTGTTTTGAAAAGCATGTTTGTGTCTTGGTATTGTGATTGGTCATAGTCCTTGGTTTGGCCATTAATCTAACTTAGTCTAAGGTTGGTTAGTAGTTAGTTGATTTAGTTTAGTTTTTCTTTTGCAAAGTTTAAATTTGGGGAGTTTGATACTTGTTGTTCATGCTTAACTTTGCACCTAATTAATTTACACAATAATTATTTACTTTTCCCTCATTTACTGCTTAGTTTTTTATCCCATTTAGCTAAGATTTAATGCTTTCATAGAATTTTAGTCATTGTAAATAAGTTTTAGAAATTTATTAGCTTTTTGTGTGTTTTTGGCAAAGCTTTAGTTCATTAAGAGAAGATGAACCGAAGTTGACACTGTTTGAAGGCTTGCCTAGGAGGATGCTCATAGAGAAAGTACATGTGGCAGCTCAAGAATGAAAGCTGGGAGCCATGTCATTTGACCAAACTCGCCAATGAGATAAACTCATCCAACAAGTCTATCTTATTGACATAAAGAAATTGAATTTCTTGAAGAACTATAATGGCCCTTAAGTCCGACGCGCCTGGTGTGAGATTAGCGTTGGTAGCGCTAAGGTTCTGCAGTATTTTTCTGCAGAAAAACCAGTGCAGAGGTGTGGCGCGATCAGCGCCAGTTTCGCGCGATCAGCGCCACAACCTCTGAAACATGGCGCGGGTGGCGCCAATGTGGTGCGAGTGGCGCCATGAGTTCTGGAGTTTGACGCCAAGGGCGCCAGGGTGGCGCGAGAGGCGCCAGATCACCTAGAGGATCTGATCTTCCCTGAAGCACGACGCGAGTGGCTCCAGGTTGGCACTGATAGCGCCACATGTTCTAGATGTTGGCACTGATGGCGCGGTGGTGGCGTGGATGGCACCATTGTTTCTGGAGGGTGGCGCTGATGGCGCGGTAGTGGCGCGAATGGCGCGACATGTCGGTCAGAGCCAAGTATATAAGGCCTGGTCTCGATTTTGAAGGGAAAAACTCCCTTTCTTCTTCCTCCAGCGACCCACCTCCATAGCTGAGGCTTCCAAGCTCCCTTGACCTTGTTTCTTTGACCCAAATCACTTTCTATAAACACCAAACCTCCTAGAAATCAGTTATGAGCCATAATCCTTCATCTATTTCACTTAAAACCCCTTGAGCTGAGAATCCCTTTCTCATGGGAAAGTAGAAGAACTTGAGTTTGGGCGAGGAGCAGGGGCTTTTACGGACACCCGGGCTAAGGGAAGAGGTCCAGAAGCATTCCTCATCAGTCCTGAGGTAAGAAACTCGAGTTTCTCTGGTTGATCTGTGATTTGGGGTTTTGGTTGAATAGTGACCCACTTGAGCTGGGGCTAGAATTAGCCATGGGTCCTGTAGAGAAACATGTTTAAAATGATGAGAGGAGGAAGGATTAGCCCTCAGATTGTGATTTGGTGAACTTTGGTCTTGGCTCTAGGATTATGCATGTGTGACTCGGGTTGAGTCACTTGATGATTTTGAGACATGCAAGAGCCTTGTTGATGGTCTTGATATGCTTGAGAGGCCGCATGAATAGTGTCTTGTGTATGATATAGACCGTTCAAGCCCTATGGGAATTCCTGAGTAATGGGGTTGTGGAGAGCTTTGAGCTCATTGAGTATGGCTTGTATTGAGTCTGTGGTGACTCTAACGCCATGATTAAGCTGGGATGGACCTCTGAGGGTCTGTGAGAGGCCTAGTGTGTGCTGGGCTATGATGAACCATAGGGTAGATGACTTTGAGTTATGGAAAGGACTGAGGTTCCTTTCATTGTGGCAGTTGAGGACTACTTGATAAGCTTATGCTTGCTTGTATGATTGAATGGTCTGTGATATGTGTTTGTATGCCTTGTTAGGGCTTGACACCGTAGGTGTCAGTGACACAGGCCACCGCTCAAGGAGTGGAATTGAAGAGCACGACTTTGCCAGGTAAGCTCATCGTTCTTGGGAGTGTTTCCCTTGCTCTTGTTTCATTACTCCCGAGTGGGTGATTGTTTGGTACGCCATGAAATTGAATAGTGTATATGGTTGTGGTTAATGAGACCTATATATATATATATATGTTGCTGAAAGAAATGCCATTATGGCTTGTTGATGATTAATGATAGCCAAACACCGTGATGGTGTTATGATGTGATTATATAAGAATGCATGGATGATACACCTGTTGGCACAGGTGTGATTGATTTTGGACTCGTTTGATTGATGAACACTGTGATAGTGTTCTGTGACTCTTTATGAGAGACAGACTACGAGAGTGGTCTGCGACTGAGGTTAAGTGGATACTATGATAGTATAGTGTTAAGTGAGATTCTCTGGCCAGTAGAATAGGTTCCATGGACTCCCTTGGAATGAGTGCCTTTGTGGATGATCTTCCTTGGGAGGTGCCATAAATATCCACCTAAGTCCTGAGGGATGAGTACCCTGTATGGATGATCTTCCTCAGGCAGTGGAATTGGAAGTCCTGAGGGATGAGTGCCTCTGTGTGGATGATCTTCCTCAGGCAGTGTATGAGAATCCTGAGTGAATGAGCGCCCTTCAATGGATGATCTTCCTCCGGTAGAGAGAGTGTGAAAGTCCTGGGAATTGAGTGCCCTTCGACGGATGATCTTCCCCAGGCCAGGTTGTATATAAATATGTTGTATCTCTAAGAGGAGGTATCCCGAGGGGATGAAAGTCTCTTAGGAGAGCCATATCTGGATGAGTGAAGTCCTGAGTGGTTTCCTTAGGCAATGTTATATATAAGTTTCATGAGGTGTTGCACCTCTGATGTTGGAAATGTCTAGTGGATTGACACTTGTGTTAGGTTACCCCTGTAAGCTGGTTATGAGGACCAGGATGATATACTAGTACTATGACTATGGTTTTAGTACCTTGTGTGTTTGGAGGTGAACCAGGGGGAGGGAAGACCTCCAAGAACCTTGAGTTTACTGAGATGTTTATCTCACTCCTGTTGGGGCTGTTGTTTTACATGTGACTCTTTCGACTTTGAGGAGCGGTCACAGGGCAGGAGGCCCTAGTAAAGATTTGCTAGGATGGTTGTGGGTTGTGATAGAAGAGCAGAAGAATTCTTTTTGATTGACACCTGTTTGTATTCCCTGTGTAGGGAAATGGTGTGTGTGCACACCTATTTTGTTGTACATATTCTTTTGTAAAACCACAGGTGTAGTTTGAACTCTGAGATACAAATATGTACAGAATTTGAAGATGTTGATATGTATTTGATGATTCCTCCTGATTTTATTTGTTGAGACTTCTTGTATATCTGCCTATGTTTTTGTGTTTATGTTATAATGGATCAGCAGGGGCTTGATGTAATGATGCTGTGTGATGTGTTTTATACATTCCATACATAATGTAATCAAGAAATATGGTTAGATATGCTTCCGCAATGTTTGATATAAAGTTCTAAGCGCTATTCTGATATTATAAATGTTAATACATCGGAGGCCTATGGAGTGTTACAAGAATTCATCCAATGAGTCAGTTCTTTTGAGTTGTTGACTTTTGGAATTGTCGAAAAGCTTGTCTTGTGAGTTGTGCTCGTTCAACGAATAATTCTTTATGAAGAAATGACAAGACAAGACAAAGATTCTAGGCCCATATATAAAGGAGATTCTCTTAGGATTTGAGGATATCACCCCAGAGTTCTGTGTGTGGGCGAAAAACATTGTTCTTCCATTTTTCTTCATTTCTTCATCGATTTCCTCTGGTAACCTTCATTTTTAATGTCTCTCATGACAATGAGAGACTAATTTACCCATTGTTGAAATTTGTTGTGCTAAATCCTCTGTGATGTAATTACTCTTCTTATCTATTGAATTCCATTCCAATGTTATTGTCTCTTTCTATGATAAGTTATTTGCTTTATGGCTTGATCATCCATTTTACATGCCTTTTATAGTGTGAATGTCATCAAGAAATGTTTTTACAATTAGAAATGAAAGAGACTTCTAGTTAACCCATATCTAGGATCGAATGAAGTTGATAAGCAGTGTTGTTAATTAATCTTTGCTCTTGTTCAAATAATTTGATTTTACTTTCTAAGGAATTAGGAGTTAGATCGAATAATTTAGGCTTTTTTCACATAAGGGATTATGATTAGAGTACGTAGATTAGGATAACACTTGTTTTAGCATTAAATAGAGAAAAACACTTAATATTGCATCGTTGGGACTATATAATCTGGAGGTATTGGATTTCAGTTATAATCATTATACCGACAATATTTTATCATGTGTGCATGAGTCCTCATTTCTTAAGGCTCTATACTTACGTGGCAACGTGCTTAATACGACTTCATACCAAGGTTAGTTTGATATGTGCTTTTTCAAAACAATGCAACATGGAAAAGATTGTTAATTTTGACAATATATATTGAAGGGATTAACTTATTATAAGAGTAACTTTTTTAGAATGAATATGTAATCTTAATCATTAAATTTTAAGAAAATGAATGTTTAAGATAAAAATGTAATTATTTTAAAATTATCCTTGTAGTAAATTGATCCCTCCTCTTATATATATATATATATATATAGATGGTCATGACTATTTTTTAATTAGTTATTATTTTTTGACAAAATTAATATTTATCTTAATCATCATTCCTTTGAAGTTGCATTAAAAATAACATGACGTTAGTGGTAATCCCAAGTAACACCATGCATCACTATTGGATTTGACTAATTGTAAAATTGTATCAGTTTGTAAAAGCTTGTTTCCGCTTTATTAATATCCTGTATTCTTTCTCAACATAGCCAGTATTTGATTTTGTTGGAGCAATATTGATTTCTTCAGGGGACAGAACTAACACATTTTCCTTCTAGGTTTATTCTCCATGTTGATAAATCTCGAGGTCCTTGACACGAAGGGCTGCGACATTGGCGACAATGATATTGCAACTGGAGTGAACTTTCATCCCTCAAGTCTATAAATTGAGCATACTGTCAATTGAATTCGGGATCATTTTCATAGAATGCCATGCCAACCATTGTACTTAATATATATTATTTCCTTGATTAGTTAAAAACTTAAAATAACTATGATCAGTGTATATATGTTTAGGTATATCAAAATTGAGGACTCTGGAGATCCTTCACTTTACTGGTAACAAGTTGAACAACAGTTTACTATGGTCTTTTGGTGGGTTTTCATCTTTCGTTAATTTTGTTCTATTTGGATAGCTCTTCCAATAAACACTTATAGAAAAAGAAAATAAAAAGATACAATGAATCAAATTTCTCATTGGAATTAAAATGAACTTATGCACTCAACTTTTATAAAAGATTTCTCACTTAACTTTTCTAAAAGGTTTATTTTAGTTTATAGGTAAGTTAATTTTAAGAAGTTTATCCAATCCGTATTCTTTTTTATTTGGCTCGAAATGTATTATTTCTGGTGGAATATATATGTGGTCTAAAAAAAAACCATATTCCTTTTCACATGACTCTTATGAAAATATGCTAAACCATCATCAGATAAATAATATGCTACATCATCATGCTAAACCATCATCTAATAACTACTTGTAACCCGGGTGTATTAAACAGAAAAAGAAGGATTAATTTGCGTGGCCAATCAATTTGCAATTCCTTGGACTAAGTGAAAATAGTCTCAGTACAGATTTTTTTTTTTTTTCATCTCTTAAGTGGGCTTCTACATCTCAAATCTCTTGATTTAAGCAACAACTTATTGGAAGGATCGTTAAGTATTAGTGGTTAGTACTTATATTTTGGATTTTTTCTTTTGTGCATGCCAACCGTTTGTATGAAAAATACTTATGTACCCTGTACCAATGATAGTATAATAAATCAAACCTTTGTTATCCCTGGCAAGATTGCCATTAAGCAATTTGGAAATTTTCGATTTCAGTGATAGTAAAATACTAATTTTGGTTGTCCGTCAACATCAAGATATCTGTGCAATTGATGCTTAATGCATATATATATATATATATATATATATATATTTATCATTATGTCATGTCATCTAATATAGTACTTTTGTCCAAATATAATTTCTCAGATTGATCTGGGCTTAAGATGCTGAAGGAGTTATACATAAGCAATAATGAATTCAAGGGGCCACTTCAACCATACTTTTCTAACTTTTCATTTCTCAGAGAGTTGGATATTAATATCGATTTTAATCTTGCAAGTCTCACATACCTAGAATATCTTGATTTTGAAGGAAACCAATTTGAAGTCCCTATTTCATTCGCACCATTTTCCAATCATTCAAATCTTAAGTTCATATATGGCAATGGGAACAAAGTCATACTTGACTCCTACTCTACTTTGGAAACGTGTGTTCCAAAATTCCAATTGCAAGTGCTCAGTTTGTCTTCAAGGACTGAGACCAATTTTCTCGCGATTCCAAGCTTTCTTCATTACCAATACAATTTGACTTATCTGGATTTCACTGGTTGTAAACTAGGAGGGGAGTTTCCAAATTGGTTATTGGAAAACAAAACAAAAATGACAAACCTTGTTCTTAATAATTGTTCTTTTACTCAATTCCAGCTGCCGTCTCATCTCCATCTCCACCTGGCAGAAATGGATGTATCTGACAATGCAATAACAGGTTTAAAAATCCCAAGTAACAATATCAGTTCAATTTTTCCAAATTTTAAACTTTTAGATATGTCTACAAATGCAATCCATGGTTCAATTCCTCCCGAGTTTGGCCAAATGAACTTACTGCAATCATTGGATCTCTCAAATAATATCATTTGTCTGGAGAAATTCCTCATGAGCTAGTCAAGATGAGCTCATTACGGGCATTGGATCTTTCTGATAATGAATTGATTGGAGAAATACGAGAGGGAAAATTTAGAGTGGAGCACCAATCCACTTTATCCTTGTTATTGAACGATAATAGACTTTCTGGCACACTCCCAAGCTGCAATTTTAACACATCGATCACTGCATTAGATATAAGTGTTGGTTATGCCTTGGATCTCAAGCAAAACTGATTACTTTGTTAAAGTTTGTTTTAAAGATAAGTTTTGGTATTTGCTTATCTTATGCTATATTAGAGTCCATAGCTTCTCTTTGTAATCAGACCTTTTGTAAGAATTGTACACATATAGCTTTGCTGTCCCCGTGGAGGTAGCCCAAATAGGGTGAACCACGTAAAGTCTGGTGTCTCTCTCTCTTTGCTTGCTCAGTTTTACATGTTCTTGCTTCCCCTGTTTTTCTGGTTCATTATTGCTACCTCAGTGTGAATGTTTCTTGACTACATAATCATAACAATTGGCATCTAGAGCTCTGGTTACGATCCTGGGAAATCCAAAAGAAGTCTACCACCTCTTCTTGCGATTGAAGGTTCAATCTTTCATTACTCTGTTTTAATTCCGCTGCAAGATTGTGCAAGAAACTCTCTAGAACAATGGCTACCACGCTGAGAATCGAGAAATTTAATAGCAAGAAGAGCTTCAACCTTTGGCGAATTAAGATGTGTGCTCTACTAAAGGAACAAAGAGTCTAGGCTCCTCTAACATCTATTTCTGTGAAGAAGGAATCTTCTTCAACTCTGAAAGAGGAACTCACCGAAGAAACGAAGAGAAATCTTGCTGAACAGGAAGAGAAGGCTCATTCTTTAATTCTGCTATCATTGTCTGATGAAGTTCTATATGAGGTTGCAGACCAAGAAACGGCAAGCGGTTTATGGTTAAAGCTTGAAAGGCTTTACATGACAAGGTCTATCTGTAATAAACTGCTCCTAAAAAGCCACTTGTTCAGTCTTCAGATGAAGGAAGGTACGCCTCTAAAGGAACATTTGGATAATTGAATTCTATCTTAATGGAACTCAGAGACATAGAAGTTAAGGTAAAAGATGAAGATGCTCCAATGATTCTGTTAGCTTCTTTACCACCTTCATATGAAAGCTTTGTTAATTCGCTGAGTGTTGGCAAAGATTGCATAACCATGGAGGAAGTTAAATCCAACCTGCACTCTAAGGAATTGAGAAGCAAGGCATCTAAAAACAATGAAGATAACAGTGTTGTAGGTCTTGTTGTTTTGAATTCATCCAAGAATGGGAAGAAGAAGAAGGATAAATGGAAGAAAAGGGGCAAGATTGATCTCAAGGATATTTGCAACTACTGCAAAGAACCTGGACACTGAAAGAAGGATTGCCCGAAGAAAAAGAACCAAAAGCCAATTGTTGCAAATGTACAGGATAATTCCTTATCAGAAAATGATCTAGTGCTTTCCATTGTTGATCACCCTCAACAATCTGCAGAACAGTGGCTCTTGGACTCAGCTTGCTCATACCACATATGCCCAAACAGAAGCTGGTTCCACATATATGAAGATAAGTATGGAGGACAAGTCTTCATGGGAAATGACATGCCTTGTGAGATTGCTGGAATTGGAACTATCAAGATAAAAATGCATGATGGAGTTGTTAGAACACTCACTGAGGTTAGACATGTTCCTGAACTAAGTAAAAATCTGATTTCTATGGGAACCTTGGATTCTAAGGGATTCAAGTGGGATGTTGAAAATGGCATCATGCATATCAGAAAAGGTTCCACCACTGTCATGAAAGGGACCAGGAGAGGAACTTTATACTTGCTTCAAGGATCAACTGTTATGGAAACAGGTGGAGTCTTTTTGGTAGCTGGATCAATTAGACATGAGCCTGATCATGCATATCTATGGCATATGCGACTGGGGCACATGAGTGAAAAAGGGATGATAATCCTAAGCAAAGAAGGACTACTAGGGAATAAAGGCTTACATAAACTCAAGTTTTGTGAGCACTGTGTATTTGGAAAACAGCATAGGGAAAAATTCACAAAAGCATTGCACACCACCAAAGCAATATTGGATTATGTACATGCAGATTGTTGGGGACCTTCATAGGTTCCATCACTTGGAGGTGCAAGGTATTTCTTATCAATCATTGATGATTATTCCAGGATGACATGGATATTCATAATGAAGCATAAGAATCATGCTTTTAAGAATTTTAAGAACTGGAAAGCTCTAATTGAAAACAACACAGGAAAAAGGGTCAAGTGTCTAAGAATAAATAATGGTCTTGAGTTTTCCTCAGCAGAATTTAATAATTTCTGCAATGAAGAAGGTATTGTAAGACAATTTACTGTTAGGAACACTCCTCAACAGAATGGAATAGCAGAAAGAATGAACAAAACACTACTTGAAAGAGCTAGGTGTATGTTATCCAATGCTAGCCTTGACAGAAGCTACTGGGTAGAAGCTATCAATACAGCATGCTATTTGATCAATAGATCCCCCTCTACTGCCATAAATTGCAAGACACCTATAGAGGTATGGTCAAGCAAACCTGCAAACTACTCTAAACTTAGGATCTTTGGTTGTCCTGCTTATTATCATGTTAGTGAAGGTAAGCTAGAACCTAGATCTAAGAAAGAGATATTTGTGGGTTATGGAGTAAGAGTCAAGGGGTACAGGATTTGGTCACCATCTGAAAGAAGAGTCATACTTAGCAGGGATGTTGATGGACTCCTGAACTGATTCAAGTCCTGTTTGCCCCGATCTTCCTTGCAATGGAATCAATTCTTCAATTGAAAGAAAAACAGAGTATGAATGCTCTGTTTTGAAGACAGCTTTTTAGGTTTTGTGATTTAAGAAATGGATCAATGGAAAAGGATTAGAAACGGATTTGGATTGACACCATGGAATAGGAATTCCAA
>PYAF01002393.1:38156-67110 GCA_007407185.1 Glycine tomentella
AACAGACAGCACTCCTTTTGTGTTTTCACTACTTTTATGGGCTTCTTCTTGCTTTTCCAAGAGATATAAGTTGGATTGGATATGATCTTGAAGTGTTTGAGCCCTAGCCCTTGTCATTGACCCTTTAATCACCAAAGGAAGTATCTCCATTTGGAATTCCAAGTCTTCCTTCCTTGCCTTGGTTTTTGGATTGCATCAGATGTTATTTTTGATGAATCTATTATGACTAACCAAAATAACAAGCATGTTGTTTCAGAAACAAAATCTGATATTCCCAAACAGGAGGAGATTCATATTGCTGCTAACAGCAACCCCCAAGCAAAATCAGTGAGTAAAACTTCAGAAATTGTTCAGCTTGATTCCTCAAAAGATGAAGAAGAAGAAAATGATTCAATCAATCAACAATCAAATCAGAATATTATTAGACCAGAACATATTACAGATCAGAGACCAAAGAGGATAAGTAAGCCCTCTGTGAGATATGATTTTGAAGATATGACAGCTTTGCACTTCATGTTGCAGAAGAGATAGACAATCCTGAACCTACCACCTACAAGCAAGCTATAAATGATATTGAAGCTAATAAATGGATACTTCTATGAGAGAAGAATTAGAATCACTTCACAAGAATTAGACTTGGAAGTTGATCAAGAAGCTTAAAGGAAGACATGTATTTTGGATGCAAATGGATCTTCAAAAGGAAAGATGGAATCCCAGAAGTTGAATCAGTAAGATATAAGGCACGTTTGGTTGCAAAAGGGTTCAGTCAGAAAGAAGGAGTGGACTATAATGAGATTTTTTCACCAGTTGTAAGACATACCTCTATTAGAGTCCTACTTGCACTTGTAACATGTCAAGACCTTGAGCTAGAGCAATTAGATATGAAGACTGCTTTCTTACATGGAAAGCTTGAAGAAGATATCTTAATGACTCAACCTGAGGGATTCATTACAGAAGGAAAGGAAGACTATGTCTGCAAGCTACAAAGGTCTCTGTACGGGTTAAAGCAATCTCCAAGGCAATGGTATAAGAGATTTGACAGTTTCATGATCAGTAAAGGTTTTAACAGAAGCACTTATGATTGTTGTGTTTATCATAAGAAGGTGGAGGTTGCATCTATGATTTATCTTCTACTGTATGTAGATGATATGCTTATTGCATCCCAAGACAAATCTGAAATTCAGAAGCTGAAAACTCTTCTAAATAAGGAGTTTGACATGAAGGACCTAGGAGCAACTAGGAAGATTCTTGGAATGAATATAGATAGAGATAGCTTAGAAAAGAAGCTGTTTGTATCACAAAAGGAGTACATACAAAAGATTCTGTTACGTTTTGGGATGAGTAATGCTAAACCTTTAAGCACACCTTTGTCTGCAAAAGATCATCTATCTGCAATGGTTCAGTGTCAATCTAAAACTGATCAGGAGTTCATGTCTCGAGTTCCCTATGCAAGTGGCGTTGGGAGTCTTATGTATGCAATGGTGTGTACAAGACCTGACCTGGCTCATGCAGTCAGTGTGGTCAGCAAATACTTGAACCAACCACAAAAGCAACATTGGCAAGCAACCAAGCGTATCTTCAGATATCTGAGAGGTACATCATATATTGGTCTTGTATATGGAGCTGACACAAGTTGTTACTTGGCTGATTATTCAGATGCAGATTATGCAACTGATCTGGATGGAAGAAAATCTGTTGCAGGTTATGCTTTTACACTGGGAAGTTCATTGGTGAGTTGGAAAGGAACTCTTCAATCTTCTGTTGCTCTATCTACAACAAAAGCAGAATACATGGCTTTAACAGGAGCTGTAAAGGAAGGTATATGGTTGAAAGGTCTGATCACTGGTCTAGGATTCCCTCAAGATCATGCCTTGATCTACTGTGATAGTTTGAGTGTTATTTGCTTGGCCAAGGATCAAGTTCACCATGATAGGACTAAGCATATAGATGTCAGATACCACTTCATTCGAACTGAGAAAAGGATTAAGGTCCAGAAGATTGATACAAAACATAATCCTACAGATATGTTTACAAAGTCAGTCCCAAGGAGCAAATTCATGCACTGCTTGGACTTGCTCAATGTTGATAAGTGGAAATAGTTTTTTCTGGAAAAGGCGACAGCAATATCTTATCAGATCTCAGCCTGAGATTCCAATGCAAGGTGGAGAATTGTTGATTATGCCTTGGATCTCAAGCAAAACTGATTACTTTGTTAAAGTTTGTTTTAAAGATAAGTTTTGGTAATTGCTTAGAACTAATTGGATCTTATGCTATATAAGAGTCCATAGCTTCTCTTTGTAATCAGACCTTTTGTAAGAACTTTACACATATAGTTTTGCTGTCCCCGTGGAGGTAGCCCAAATAGGGTGAACCACATAAAGTCTGGTGTCTCTCTCTTTGCTTGCTCAGTTTTACATGCTCGTGCTTCCCCTGTTTTTATGGTTCATTATTGCTACCTCAGTGTGAATGTTTCTTAACTGCATAATCATAACAATAAGCAATAATCATTTTTTGGGAAAAATTTCAAGCCTTGTTAAAAACATGTCAGGATTGATGAAACTTTATATGTCCAATAATCATTTTGAAGGATCTATTCCATTAGAATTGATAGAACTCGAAAATCTAAATTATCTTGATCTCTCGCAAAACAATTTGATTGGTTCTGTTCCATCTTTTGTAAACCCTTCTTTGAGTTTTATCCATTTGAGCAACAATTATTTAAGTCAATTTTCCAAAAGAGTGTTCAATGGAAGCTCTTCCTTAATGATCTTAGCTACAATGAAATAACTAATGGCATTGAAGATTTCATAAACGACCTTTATCATACAAAGTTGAACGTTCTCCTTTTGAAAGGCAATCACTTTACTGGGGGTATACCAGAGCAGTTATTTCAATTGAAAGATTTAAGCATACTAGATCTTTCTCATAACAAATTTTATGGTGCAACACCCAATTGCTTGGGTAAAATGCATTTTGAGAATAAGGACCCTCAACGATTATTGAACAAATTGTTCGGCTTGAAGTTTGAACCAAATCCAAGAGCTTTCATTTTATTACCAATTGTGGAACAAAAAGAAAATTTCACCTCAAAGAAAAGGACCTAAACTTATATGGGGATCATCCTTGCTTATATGTCTGGAATTGACTTATCCCATAATAAACTAAAGGGAAACATCCCATTTGAGCTTGAAAACTTGACAAGAATTCGATCATTGAACTTGTCACATGATGATTTGACGGGGCAAATTCCTACTACATTCTCCAATTTGGTACAAATAGAGTTTGGATCTTTGTTTTAACAAGTTGAGTGGCCAAATTCCTCCACAACTGAGTGAGTTAACCTTCCTTGTTGTATTCAGTGTGGTGCACAATAACTTATATGGTGCAACACCTTAAAGAAAATGACAATTTTCAACATTTGTAGAAAGTTCCTATGAGGGTAATTTGTTCCTTTGTGAACCTCCACTACCAAACAGTTGCAACCTCCACCTGCTATTTTCCCAAATGACACAGACAGTGATGCAGACAGTGATAGTTTGGTCGACATGTTTGTTTTTTGTGTGGCATTTGTCGTGTCATACATATCAGCTTTGTTGGTAGTTGCAACAACTTTGTACATTAATTCTTACTGGAGGAAAGCATGGTTTTATATGTAGAATTGGTGAGTCTGAATTGCTACTACTTTATCAAGGACAATTTCTAAAAGTTATTTAGAAATAGAAATATGTAACATATTAAGTTGTATGTGTCAAACATCAATTTCTTGTTTGTTTGCTTATGATACAATAGTTAAAAAAAAGTTTATGTATACATTCTATGAAAATCATATGTACTAGTGGCGGATCCAGGAGGTATGTGAGTAATTGTCCCACAAGATTTTTATTTTTAATATATTTTCTATTTTTTAACTTTATCTCCATAAAAAGATAGATATTGCTCTTATGAATTAGTTTTTTTTAAATAAATGTAAAAAATTTATAAAAGATAAAAGAGAAAACAATTTGATATTAAATTTAGACTTAATTACTATTTTAATCAATCAATGTCAATTTGGAAGTTCTACTTTCTTAGTCTCTTTAATTTAAATTAGCTTTTTTTAGTCCCTAAATTTTGAAAGTTTATATTTTTTTACATCTCCTATGAGTGCGCATCAAACATAAAGTAATAAATTAATAATTTGTGATAATTTTTAACTGTTATAATTTGGTTTTTTAATTTTTAGTTGTTTTAAAATTTACATTTTAAAATCACCACAAATTGACAATTTATTATTCTCTATTTGGTGCCCAATCATAGAAGGGATTAAAAAGAATCATTTTCATAATTCAAGATTTTTTTTTAAAATAAATGGGAGACTAAAAAAATAACTCTCCAAATTAAGGGACTAAAATAATAAGTAAGCCTTAAATTTATCATTTCACCTTTCTAATTTTTTATAATATTTGGAGAGTTGTTTTTTAACTCTCCCATTTTTTTTAAGGCTTACTTCACCTTTCTGAACAAAGTTGTAGTGCCTACACAAAGTTTCCATGAACAATTCATTAAGAGATTAACAAGAATGACACAACTGCAATAAACAACTCAAGTTCCTTGGTCCTCACAAAGTATATCTCTCATGCACACAGAGTAGGTAAGTGTATCTCTCAAACCACACAAATTGAGAGATAAACTTTGCGAGGATCAAGGAACTTGAGAGATATACTTAATTTCATCAATTACCTACTTTGTGTGCATGAGGGATATACTTTGTGAGGGCCAAGGAACTTGAGTTGTTTATTGCAGTTGTGTCATTCTTGTTAATCTCTTAATGAATTGTTCATGGAAACTTTGTGTAAGCACTACAACTTGTTTTGAATTGGAATTGATGAAATTGACTTGTGAAAATTGAAGCATGATTAAATGGTGATGAGTTTGTGATCACTATGAGTCATGTCTTCTTGTTTGATTTTCATTGGAATTTGAGTTAAAAGTCTTTTTCTTGACTTTGTTGTTTTAGGATTTGGTTCTACCTCTTGTTTTATTTCTTGTTTTGTTGCTAGAGGATGAACACAATTATGTGATAATTGTCTTTTATTACTACATTTTGTAGTAGTTTAGGAACAATTATGTGATACCTTGTAGGCTTTTGAGTTATTTTTATGTCTATTTTAGTCGAGTTTTCAATAAAAGCTTTGTTTAGTTAGGATTTTAGTTTATACCCTTTTACTCTTGATCTTTGGTTATTTTTTTGGGATTGATAGGAACTTTATTAAAGTCTATAGCTTTAGAGGTCTTGCGGAGGCAAAATAAGCTTGTTGGAAGTCTTGAGAACTTTCTACACTCTGTACAAGTTCGTATGTGTTGAAACGTGAAATGCAAGAATCACACACCCTGTGCAAAAATCTGCACCCTGTGCATTTGACCCAACAATAATTTCCTTTTTTTATTATATTTTTTTAAAACTCTATCTACCTTATAACTTTAATTAGGGTAAGTCTTATCTTCTTTAAATAAAGAAAAGATTGAGCATAAAATATAGATAAGAGGGTAAAGAAAGAACATTTTGTGTTAAGAGAGAAAGAGATCGAGAGACGTGCTTGATGGCTTTGGATGCAGAGTAATTTGTTCTTCCATTGTTTCTCCATCAAGTGCTTCTTTCTCCATGACTAGTAGTTAATTCTTCTCTTTTGTTGGGATTTAATGTCATTGGCCCTAATTTTCATGCAATTTCTACATTATTTCTATTTCAATTAAAGATTGTTATTGTTCTTCTATGCTTAATGCTTATTTTTGGCTTGATCAATCAGTTGCTTGATTCTAATTATTCAATTGTAATTGGGAAATTTTGTTGGATTGCGAACTGAAGAAGACAACCAGTCATTTTTATGCCTAGGGATAGAGCAAAGAGGATTGGTCATCACTAAAATCCTATTTCTTAGTGCAAGTACCTTGGTTACACAAATTCAAGGGATTGCTACTGGAATTAAGAGACTTACATTCTTTTGCTTAAGGGATTACGACCTAAATAATTTTGTAGGTTGATGATAACCAAATATTAATTAAATAGGATTATGTAGTGATTGCATGTTAGGAAGTCCAATGAATTAAAACTCCGATGATTTCTCTCATTAAAATCACTCCAATTTTCTACATATACCAAGTGTTCAACAAAATTCCTCAACCAATTTTCTATTACCTTTCTTTTTTATTTTTATGCAATTTGTTACGGATAAAAGATAAACATATATTATCTTTTGTTCGATCAATTCAAATGTTTAAATCTCCAGTAAATCTGTTATCGTAACCACCCGAAGATAACCATCAGAAGATACAAGATATGACTGTTATCTTCCAGTTATCAATATCTCCGCATATCAAGGAAGAAGATATTGGGCTCAACCGTCTGGTTATCAAAGTCCAGGTAAAATCCTATAAATACAGCTTACTCCATGGTGAAAGGTACACATATACAATTCTGACTCTCTCTTTTCATTCACACGGCACACACTGCACCCCAATTGCTTCGTGTGTATTGCTGTTGTGATCTTCTTCTTCTTTAAGTTGCTTCAGTTCATAAGCTTCTTAAGAGAGAGAGAGCCTGATCATACAGAAAATCATCCAACACCACTTGTTGGACATTTTGTTCTCTCCGAGCAGAATAATGGCACCGTCTATGGGAACGATAAATTTCGAATCCCACCATCTCTCAATGGCTAATACCAGAAGACACCAGAACGTCAGACGTGAAGACCCACCCAGGAATCCGAATCCAGAGAATGTGGTGGCAGAAGATGCGTTGTCCTACACAGCTTCATCTCGTGCGGGACCTGCAACACGTACGCCGGCCAACACACCACCGACGGCGCAAGAAAACCCTGAAGCTTCTCAGCGCTTCATTCAGAATGCTCTCCAGTCTTTGTTTGTTCGAATGGAGAATCTGGAGAAGCGTTATGAACTCCAACGCCAGGAAGACATCCAGCGGCTTATTGCCCAATTGGAAGATCGCGATAATAGGAGGCGAGAAGAGGAACGTTGGCAAAATGCCGACCACATGGAAGACCACGCAGAAACCGACTAGCCCCATGCAGAAACGAGGAGGCAGAGACCAGCGACGTCGGCCCGCACCGCGGGAACCGACCAGAGAGACCCCGTTGACCATTCTGAGCAGGGAAGAGCGTCTCGTTCACAACACGAGACACTTCGCTTGTCCTCGGCCATGACACCTGAACACGTCACGGAGGAGAGGTCGACGCGAGAGATCATCCGTCACCCCAGGCAAGGCGACGGCACGTATCGAAGGAAGTATCGCCGGGGTCATCAAAATAACAGTCTATTCGTCGATCGCATAGTGGACGCCCAGTTTCTGGAGGATTTCGACGGCTCCTTCTTGTCCAAATATGACGGGAGCCAGGATCCACAGGTACATATCGACGAGTTCGATATGCAGATGTGTGTTCGTGGAATTGACGAACCCATCATATCTCGAATTTTCGCTACCACCTTAACCGGGGCCGCCCAGACCTGGTTCCATTCATTGCTGCCGAGGACCATTCGCAACTTCGAGGATTTCGGCCAGAAGTTTTTGCTGAATTTCGCAACAAGCAAGAAACAGCCAAAATCCGAGTTTGCCCTGGGAAAGATACGTCAGCAGACCGGGGAAACCTTACAGAGCTACTTGGACCGATTCAAGGAAGCCGCACTGCAAGTCCAAGGATTAGAGGAGAAAGTCCATGTCCATCTCCTGTCGACTGGGCTCAACGGGTCTTCCCGTCTTGCCAAGTCAATTTATAAGGATCCTGTAAAAACCCTAAATGAATTTAGGGTCCAATCCAAAAAGTATTTGGAGCTGGAGCAAATGGAGATCGCTAACTCGGCTCCGAGGGAAAATAAAAAACCCTCCTCACCACGGAACCGACGTCCGGAAAATTTCCAGGTCGGACAGTCCAGCCGACATCCGTCAAACACTCCGGCAGGCTGACCTCCGCGAGGCATCCCCGACCCTCGTTCCAGGCCAGGGAGATATGAGCTGAAGTTCAACAGATATGCTCCATTGAACGCTACGCGTGGTCAAATTTGGAAGGAGGTGGCTTTCACCGAGATGAGGAAAGTCGACCGACCTCCTCCCATAGTGCGGAGAGAAGGGATGGATTACTCTCGGTATTGTGACTTTCACAATGGACCGGGACATACGACCGACCAATGCTGGAAGCTCCGAGATGCAATAGAGAGGTTCGTGCGTGAAGGCAAGTTGCGCCAATACGTAATTCGAACCCAGGGACACCAAGCCAAGAGAAAAGCCCAGCAGGAGAATAAACCACGAGATGACAAGAAAAGCAAGAAGGATGACGAGCTCCCAGAACCCGAGTTCGAATACAACGTCATCACAGGAGGAATGGGAAGAGGAGGTGATACGGCCAATCAGCGGAAGAAATACCTCAAGGAGGTAATGTTAGTAAGGGACAGGCCGAAGTTCAAGGAAAACAGTGGCGGGAATAGCAAAAAAGACGCACCCCCGCTGATTTATTTTACCGAAGAAGACTTGAAAGGAGTGGTACCCGGGCATGAGGACGGTCTCGTCATAACAGGGACCATAGCCAATTTTCGGGTCAAAAGGATATTCGTCGACAACGGTAGTTCAGCCGACATCATTAATTGGAGCGCCTTCAAAAAGATGAACTTGAAGGAGGAAGACCTGAGGCCGTGCCAAACCATGTTGTACGGTTTCAACGGAGAAGGCACCGGCTTAAAAGGGGCAATCGATCTCCAGCTAACACTGGGAACAAAGGAGGGCTTCAAGTCGGAAAGGGTGACGTTCACCGTCGGTGAATTTCCGTCCCACATAACATCATTTTGGGCAGACCCATACTCCACAAGTGGGACATCCTAATGTCCACCAAGCATCAGAAGATGAAGATGATAGGGCACCTCGGCAAAGTCATTACGATTTGCGGAGATCAAAGAGAATCCCGGCAGTGTTACTACAACACGATTAGGGAAACGGAGGGTGGCCCATCATCCCCACCTCGAATTCGGCAAGGGGAACAGAGAGGATCCAGGGCCGAGGCACATCCATCCCGGAAGTCGGTTAATCTAGTAGAGCTGGATCTACGGGATGTCAAGGAATGGAGACCAGAGCCGGTGGACGAGCTCGAAGATGTCCAGATCGGCGGTTCCTCGGAACAAATTACGAAGGTGGGCAAGCAATGTGACCCAGAAACCAAGGGCAGGTTAATTCAATGTCTGAGGGAAAATCAGATGTTTTTGCTTGGAAGGCATCCGAGATACCTGGGATTAAGCCCACCTTCTATTGCCACAAGTTGGCAATTTATCCCGGCTCTAAGCCAATAAAACAGAAGAACAGGAAGCTTGGCCCTGATAGGAAACAAGCTCTGACGAAGCATATTGGAGAACTGCTGGAGGCCTGATTTATAAGAGAAATATAGTACACAACATGGCTCTCCAACGTGGTCATGGTGAAGAAATCCAACAGGAAGTGGCGGGTCTGTGTCGACTACACAGACCTGAACAAAGTTTGTCCCAAGGATTCGTATCCAATGCCGAGTATCGATCAGCTTGTAGATAGCTTGGCCGGTTTCCAATTGCTATCATTTATGGATGTTTACTCTGGGTATAACCAGATTCCCATGTATCCAGATGACAGAGAGAAGACGGCATTCCGAGGTATTGATGCCAATTATTGTTATGACGTCATGCCTTTCGGTTTGAAAAATGCCGGGGCGACCTACCAGCGGATGATGAATAAGGTTTTCTCGGATCAAATCGGACGCAACATTGAAGTATATATTGATGATATGATCACGAAGACATCGGCCACCGGGGACCACATCCAAGATTTGGAAGAAACCTTCCAAAAATTGAGGAAGCACAGCATACGGCTGAACCCACTAAAGTGTGCATTTGGGGTAAAAGCCGGGAAATTCCTGGGTTTCATGCTGACCCACAGGGGAATAGAGGCGAATCCAGATAAATGCAAGGGCGTCCTGGATATGTAATTTCCGAGCAACAAGAAAGAGGTCCAGCAATTGACGGGGAGGATGGCGGCCTTAACCTGGTTCCTACCAAGGTCCGCTGAGAAGGCTCTTCCTTTCTTCAAGCTATTGAAGAAAGAAGCAAGTATCAGCTGGAACTCGGCATGTGAGGAGGCGTTTCAACAGATCAAGACATGTTTAGCCTCACCTCCAGTATTGTCAAAGCCCGAGTCGGGAGAAACGCTCGTCCTGTACCTCTCGGTCGGCGAAGAAGCCATTAGCGCCGTACTGGTCAGAGAAGTGGGCAAGTCACAGTTGCCGGTATATTTTGTGAGCCGAGCTCTCAAGAACTCGGAGCTGAGATACCAGAAGCTCGAGAAGGTGGCTTTTGCTCTGCTCACCACAGCAAAGATGCTTCGCCCATACTTTCAGAGCCACACCGTCATTGTACAAACAAATCAGCCCATTCGACAGGTGTTGCACAAACCGGATCTAGCAGGGAGAATGATGAACTGGGCCATTCAGCTGTCCGAGTTCGACATTCAGTATGAGGCCCGACATGCCATTAAGTTGGCTAGCACGAAAGGAGCAGGGAACCACAGGACGGTTATCCAACAGGAGCTTGCCCAGCCGGCATGCATCATGATCATACTGGTCGCTGAGGACTGGAAGAGGCCCATAATCAACTATTTGGAGCAAGGAGTTGTCCCAGATGAGGAACTAGAAGCGAAGAGATTGATCCGAGAGGCTGCTATGTATGTAATCCTCGACGGTGAACTATACCGTCGAGGCCTACATACTCCGTTATTGTTGTGTCTAAGCTCAGACCAAGCTGAGTATGTGCTCTCGGAAATACACGAAGGGATCAACGGACAACACATGAGGGCAAGAGCTTTGGCATTAAAGGCTCTTCGCGCAGGGTACTTCTGGCCGACCATGAAGGCGGACGCAGCAGAGCATGTTAAGAAATGTGATAGTTGCCAAAGGCATGCGAAAATAGTATGGGTCCCCCCGTCCGAGCTTAGCTTGATCACTGTGCCGTGGCCATTTTACAAATGGGGCATGGATCTACTGGGCCGTTTAAAGCTATGGAAGGTCAAATGAGATGACTAATAGTGGCCGTTGACTACTTTATCAAGTGGATCGAGGCCGAGCCATTGTCTGCTATCACCTCGACCCGTGTTCAAAAGTTCTTGGAACGGAGCATAATAGTGAAGTTTGGAATCCCGGCTGAAATTGTTACCGACAATGGGACGCAATTTTCCGACAGTACGTTCAAAGCAATGATGACCGGCTTCCAGATCAAGCACCACTTCGCCTCAGTAGAGCACCCGCAATCTAACGGCGAAGCAGAGAGAACAAATAAGGTCATCCTTGATGGACTAAAGAAAAGAATGCATGAAGCCGGCCCGAACTGGGTCGAGCAACTTTATTATGTACTTTGGGCTTACAGAACTATGGCCCAAACGACTACCGGAGAAACCCCATTCATGATGACTTATGGCTGTGAAGCCATAATTCCTGTAGAGATCGGCCAATCATCTTGGAGGAGGCAGCATATAGTTCAGGAGAACGACAATGATGTTGCACTCGCTGCCGAGCTGGAATTGATAGAAGAAGTCCGCACGGCTGCCCATCGCCGAGATCTACATCAAAAGGGCAAATTGGCCCAAAGATTCAATAAAAGAGTAAGACCGAGGTCTTTTGAAAAAGACGACCTCGTGTTACGCCGAGCAGACATCGAAAATAAGAATGCCTGAGACGGGAAGCTAGCAGCAAACTAGGAAGGACCGTACCGAGTTGTCCAAAATCTTGGGAAAGGAGCCTACTTGTTGGAAACATTGGACGGCAAGCAAGTCAAACGGACTTGGAACGCGAACAAGTTAAAGAAATACTATAGCTGACAATGTGCAACCAAGAAAGTCCATGTGTTTTCCTTTAGTTGGCTTTCAGTCGGTCATCGGGATCATGGAACTCCACCATGTGTTTCCCTTTAGTTGGCTTTAAGTCCGTCATCGGAATCATGGACACGATGTGTTTCCCTTTAAATGGCTGACAAGCCCGTCATAGGGATCATGGGAGTAACTGGGATTTCTTTAGTCGGAATCACCAAAATTTTTTCATGTATTTCTCATTAGTCGATTTTGTGAACTGGGAACATAAAACCCGCGCAAGTCTGTAATTGAGATCATGAATTCATGTAAATCTTCGAAGATTATTAATAAAATCCTTAATGCAAGGAACATTTTTTGTGCACAAACTTTGAGCGCTTAGTCGTTGTTTTATATTAACTCGGTCCTGATCAAGCCGACGTAACTATTTAACCACGGTGAATCATCGGATTTTCTGAAAGAATTACATCTACGGGTTAACGTTACGAATATATTAACAGTTGCTAAGACGGGAACATGATCCCACAATTATATTTAACGCCGACCAAAGACTTGGGTTAAAAAAAAATGTATACTCGGCCATAGAAGCCAAAGTGAAATATTTGAAATCCTGACTGACGAGTCAGGGTAAAAAATACTTGGCAATAGAAGCCAACATACGAAAGTGAAGTATTCAAAATCCCGACCAACGAGTTAGGGTAAAAAGTACTTGGCCGTTGGAGCCATTATACGGAAGAAATAAAAGCGGCAAATCGTAGCTGGTAAAAGCCGACTAGAATTACTTAATAAAAGTGTGCAGAGTATTCAATAATTGTTCAGAAAATAAAGAAAATACAAACACAACCGGCATTCCGGCCCTTCAGTCCCCGCCGCCACTTTGACCGGGATTCTCCTCGGGAATGTCCGCGGAGCTCGGTTCTTCCTCTTCACTATCGGAAATCGCCAGCAATTGACCGTTCCCAACGTAAGATTTGAAGTGCATACCCTCGGTATTCAGCTGGATGCCGGGGTTGAGGAAGCGGATCTGATCCAGTGCATTGTTGAAGGAAGCCTTGGTTGATCGAGCAAGCTGTGATTGAACAAACATGAGCTCCTGGAAAGTGTCATCAGCTTGCTTGATTTTCTTTTCATTAACTTCCATCAAATGCTTACACCGATCAAGAGCTTCGGCGGCTCGATCCCGGTGGACGACCACATTCTCTTCCAACTTGGCCACAGCAGCCTGGGAAGATTCAGCCTCTGCCCAAGAAGTCTCCAGCTGGGCCCGGGTATCCTCGAGGTCGGCAGTCAGCTTGGCCACCGACTCTTGAGCTTCTTTGGCCTCCGCTCGGGATATTTCCACTTCTTTGATTGAAGCGGCAGCATTTTCCCGAGCAAGGTCCAGCTCCTGTTGAAGCCGCTGAGTCTCACTCTCGGAAGTTTCGAGCTCGGCAGCCACCTTGCAAGCCTTTTTGTTTAAAGATGCGAAGCTTCCATTGAGCTCAACTCATCCAACTCTGGAGCAGAAAAGGGCACCAAGTCGGAATACCTTTTGGGTGCCCGGGCCACTTCTAAAAATTCCCGAGTCACCCCATGATTCAAGAGGGACCGGGGAGATAGCTGAATGTGCTCTGCGGAAGGCTCGAGCACCGAGGAAGGAGCATCCGTCGGGGCCGGGGCATTAGAAGCTGTGTGGTCTGCGGGCTCATCGGGGATGATGATGAGCTCCTCGGCCACAGGAGAAGGAAGCGGAGGAGCCAGAGCCTCCACAGCAGGCTCGCCAGGAATCGGGGCCGGGTCAGCACTGGTGGTAACGACCCTGCTGGTCCCCCCGGTCAGTCGCTTTTTCCGGGATTTCAGAGCCAATAGGTGAGCAGGTCTTGGTACCGGGTGAGAGTCCATTTCAACCGCTGCACAAACATCAAAAGATTAGCAATAAAAGAAGTCAAGTATTCAGTTTTATCTATGAAAGAAATCTAAACTAACCACACTGAATATAAGAAGCTGTGGGGGCCAAGCATCCCGACTCTTTGAACGACATTATTCGAGCTGCAGAAGTGGCATCAGATTCCGACAACTGAGTCTCGTCGGTTCGGTAAAAAGCGGAAGGAAGGTCATGATGAGCAGAAGACCAATACAATGGAAACTTCCAAGATTCCGAGGAAGAATCAGTTGACTTAAAGAAAAAAAGACGTTGACCGGGCTCGGCAACGACCTTGAAGAATTTATCCTTAAAGCCCTTAAAGGACTCGGCGTATAAGGAAAAGAGCCGACGGTCGGAATGACGGTCGGCACAACCTCGGAAAGAAGTCCATCCTTTTCGGTCGGCAGGTTCCTTACCGGATTGGTTGGTTTGAACCATGAAAAAATAAAAGAATAAAAGATGAGTGCAAGAAACCTCTAGCCTGCGGCAAAGGATCTCGAAGGCTTGCATAAAGGCCCAGCTGTTTGGATGAATTTGGGAAGGGGCAACTTGCAGATGATCTAACACCTGCATTTGAAAATCGGTAAAGGGAAGATGAACTCCCCACCGAGTAATGACATCTTTATAAAATAAAAAGAAGTCGGGATCGTTCCCTTCTCGGGAGAAGCAGATGGGCTCACCCGGGCGGGGAAGACAGATGTGAAAGCCCTCTTGAACCCCGAGGGGGATCAATGCAAGGTCCTCGGAATCTAATACCGAGGTGTGTTGTAACACCTCATGGGTGACCCATGGGAACCTACCTGTTAAAGCAGGGGAAGGAGTGTCAGATCGAAACTCGGTTGCGGATTCTTCAGCAATTCTGCCCGAGACGAGTCCATAATTACCTACAGCAGTAAAAAAGAAAATTGTTAGTAAAGTACCTGGAAGGAAAACCGTCAAAGGGCAGGGATGAGGAGAGGTCGGAGCCGGTAGGGTAGACTCTTCAACAGAAGTCGGCACCCCAGTACTAAAATCTGACCGGGGTGGTGATGTGTTGGTTTCCTTGGGAGGAGGTTTAGGAACCCAGATGGGGTTATGACGACATCGGTCCAGCAGTTCCTCGGCCTGTCTATTAAGATCCATATTGGCTAAGTACATGAATTCCTTAATACATTTTGAACAGTGTTCGTATTGAATTTCGAAATTCGGCTCAGGTACAGGGTAGATTTCGGAATCAATTGAAGGGGCATCACTCGAAGGAGCGGGAGCCCTGGGAGGTGCCCTAGACTCGGAGGCAAGTATTGCTGACCTCTGACGTGACGATGACCCTAAACTAGAGGACCCTAACCTAGAAGAATTGGGAGGTTTTGGACCTAATCTGGAAAAAGTGGGAGGTTTTGGAATAGGGGCTTTGGAACTGCCTGGGCCAGAAGGAACTCGAAGCAGGGACTTCCTTTTTCTTCTTTAGAAAGGGGCAAACCATAAAGCCAGAATGTGGCACGAGGGGAAACCGTTTTACGGATTTCTTCTTCTTGTTCAGCAGTGTATTTCATGATGAATGGGAAAAAGAAAGCACAAGAACTGGGAAATATGGAAATGAAAGAAATGTGCAGAAAAGGTCGACACTTAGGGTTCGTGCAGAATGAAACGAAATATAAGGAATTACAGTAATAGTAAATGAAAGAAGAAAGTGAATTGAAAGATACCTGGAATAGACGAAGGGTGATGGAAAGAGGATTGACAGCGAGGAACAAGTAACTTGAAGGAGGCACGGGAAGAAGCAAAGAATGCCGGAATCGTAGAGGATGAAGAAGAAGCCCAAGAGGAATGAAAAGTGCAGGAGATTCGAAGGCAAAATCGAAATGCAGAAATTATGAGGGAATTACTTACAATAAAGCACCATAATGACTAATGAGGAAACGGAAGGGGCACATTAAACAAAAAGAATAATCGCCAGAATTCAAAAGTTATGGATAATAACTGCTAGTTATGGAAGAACGTGGAAGGGGTAAATGCGTCATTAATGCAAAGAGGAAATGATTAAAGCGTGCAAAGAAAGGACAGAAGTTGATCGACAAGACACGTGGCAGTTGAAAACTGGAAGACGTTCCATTCCTCTATGTTCATAGCTGTTCAGACTGCTTTGAAAAGACAAGAGATAGCTCGGCAGTAACATCGATGAAAAATGATCGATGGACATCGTCAGAAGGTGGATTATCTCAACAAGGGGCAGATGCGAAGTATGTCTCGGCTCGGATAATGATCACCTCGGCTCGGGTCTTGATCACCTCAGCTCGGGTCTTGATCACCTCGGTTAGGGTTTTGATCATCTCGGTTCGGACAATTGTTTCCTCGGCTCGCACCATGGACACATCGGCTCGGACGAAAACCATATCGGTTCGGACACCAATTAATCTTGCTTGGGTTCTTCCTAAGAAGCATGGTCGGCTCCATTACTGATACATCCCGACCACCCAGAGTGCTAGATGACCGGGCTGAGGGGCATCTGTTAAGGATAAAAGATAAACATATATTATCTTTTGTTCGATCAATTCAAATGTTTAAATCTCTAGTAAATTTGTTATCGTAACCACCCGAAGATAACCACCAGAAGATACAAGATATGACTGTTATCCTCCAGTTATCAATATCTCCACATATCAAGGAAGAAGATATTGGGCTCAACCGTCTGGTTATCAAAGTCCAGGTAAAATCCTATAAATACAGCCTACTCCATGGTGAAATGTACACATATACAATTCTGACTCTCTCTTTTCATTCACACAGCACAAACTGCACCCCAATTGCTTCGTGTGTATTGCTGTTGTGATCTTCTTCTTCCTTAAGTTGCTTCAGTTCATAAGCTTCTTAAGAGAGAGAGCCTGATCATACAAAAAATCATCCAACACCACTTGTTGGACATTCTGTTCTCTCCGAGCAGAACACAATTATTTTTTTTTAATTTTTGTTATTTAATTTCTTAATTCACATATAGTCTATAATTTTACTATTAATTACTTAATATGTAATTATCACACAAGCCCCTATGGAGATGATACTTTACTTATCATATTATTACTTGAGTGATTTGGTACTCTTGCCAAAATCTCAACACACACCCTCCTCGCCTAACAACTCCTCACTTTCCCATTTCTCTTCTCCTCACTCAAAGTTGATTAGTTATTTTAGATTTTTTTTCCACTACGTCAGCACGTCTACCTTGAAATTACCAAATGTCTGAAGGGTGACGGTGGATCCCGTAGTGGATCCTAGCAATGTAGTTCTGCAAATATTTGGGGCTAGTTGCGATCCGGAATTTTGCGTTGGTCACCAAGATTCAAACCCTGGGGTTTGTCATAAACAATTATTGCAAAGATAAGAACCCACACCAAGAACCAGTAATAAAGATGGTGCTATAGAACTAGTTAAACTAATGATATAGTCATCACTCAAACTGGTTGCCACTAATATTTTTTTATCATTTTATTTATTTAAACTAGTTAAACAAATATTTTTTTCATCTTCTTTAGTGTTGATGAAACCAACACATTTTGATTTGTAATTGATATCGAGGTTGGCTGAGTCTATTCTTGTTTTTTCTTTTATTTTATGTTAGAGTCAATCTAGTCGATTCTATTCATATAAAAAAAAGAATGTTTACGATTGAATTCACTTGTAATATGAAATAGCTTCCAAACCAATCATCGTTGCAAGACTTCGACAGAAGGCATGATGAGTCTAATATTGTTAAGTCATAAGACGAATCAAGACTCTCAATAATTTGATTAGATGCAAATAATTACATAGTTTAAAAGTTGCAAATAATTTGTTTGGATATCCTCCTAGGATATGTTGAAAGTCCAAGGAAGTAAGATAACACTCAACGATCAACCTCTCTTCTCTTGGAGTGATGTATTAGCATGAACTAAACATGCATTTGATGCTCTCATTTAATAATGGACACCTTTTCAAATGCAAGTTCATACAAAATAATTGGACCATTTAGAGACAATAGACACTTTCTGAAGATGGCTATAATTGTCTTGAAGAGTTGAAGTTACAAACTTGCAGCTGAAATTTGATAAATATTTTCTCTCTTCAAACTTATTCTCTGTAATTGCTTAAGTTCTTTAGCTTTCAAATCACCTTGTAAATCCTAAGAAAAAAAGACCGACTACATAATTTGTATATTTGTCTGTAAGTTGCCAAAGCTAGTTTGTGTGCAAACAAACATCAACAAATCTAATGATTTGTGAGAGTCAAAAGTGGCTTGGTAGTTAAAGAATATTTGGATTGTAAAAGCTTGGGGAGAAGCTTTGTTGTAAAAGTCAAAAGTGAAAGTGAACAATACTTGATTATTTCTTTTATCTGTTATCTCAGACAAAGAGTTTGAATTTGATTTTTTTCTTTATAAGTGTTTGCCAAAAGTTTGTAAAGTATCGTTTGACTTTATCTATATGTGAAAACCTTGTTTTCTTGTCTCAAACCTTTAAGACAGTAGCTTTATTTGTAAAAGGGCTTGTGAAATTTTTTTAAATCATAATTTAACTTCCCTTCTTATGAAATTTACAAAGAATAACAATCATTGGTAATAAAAAGTTATACATGAATAACCACTAAACTAGAGATATTATTTATTTTATATATTATATCTATAGTAGAAAATATACATATTTATTAACATTGGTTGATGCAATTTAATTAGTGACTCACTTATTCAATCACTAACCCATTGACCCAATGTCCTGACTAACTCAACAATCAGTCTGGTTCTGATAACATTACTCGCTCACTTTGTTATAAAAAAAAGCTAAAAGTTATAGATATGTTTTTTTTTATCATAAACAATACAAAGACAAAAGATAAAAGCAAATTTGACAAAAGTGTTAAGAAAAAAATATTTATATGACCAACCATGTTTAGTTTAGGATAGATTTGTTTGTCAGGATGACAATGTGTTCAGGATAGACATGATAACAAGGCTAGTCAGAAGCGATTTTGACTCTTTCTGTCCTTACTTTTTTAAAAGGCTAGACAAGTTCGAGATTGGGTTTTAAAAAGATGAGAATAATATAAAACCAAGAAACTCATATAGAACTTGCTTCACATTTTTTAAGAAACTTATGTTACTTATATATATATTTTTAAATACATTATATATTAAATTATTAGTTTTATTGTAATTAAAATATGTAAAAATTAATAAATGATAAAGATCTTAAAATAAAATAAAATAGAATTAAATTATATTTTTAGTTGAATATCATAAGTTGAATTATTTAACTATTGAAATATTTAATTTATATTTTTAATATTCTAAAAATAAAACTTAAAAATAAAATCCTAACTCTAATATATATATACAAGATTAATTACTCATTTAATTCCTTTAATTAGAAAATATTTTAGTCAATATACTATAAAAATACTTTCTTTTAGTACTTAGTCCTTACACTTACTGTTATGATTTCATTTAGTCTTTATCCTAAAAATTAAAAGGATTAAAGTATGTATAAAAGCTTAAAAATATACCACCAATTGTGTGGATTAATTGGGTAAGATTGTCAAATCTATCTTTGATCTTGTTACAAATCAAGGAAAATTGAGATTTGAATTTAGTCGAAACAAGTTTTCTTGGTCAAAAATCAAAATGATAGATTTGAGTAAGAAAACTTGACAATCCGACTTAATTAATCCCCCTAAGTTCAAAATACACGAGGAGCCCTCAAATTGTAAAATATTTTAATGTTACTAGTCGGTAACCCGTGCATTGCACGAGATGTACCAATTTGCTACGCATCGTTCCGCTTTAAATTGTAAAACTATTTTTATAATAAGTAAATATATAAATATTTTAGAAATAAAGAAAATGATGAGTTTATAATAGGAATAAGAAGTTATGTTTGTTGTATGTAATATAAAGATATGATAATTATAAGTAAACGCACGAATGAAATTTCTAAAACTTATTTGTGTGTATCTTTTGTCTTCGATTGCATCTGTTAACATTCCTTTTGCATGTGTAATAAAGAAAGATTATTTAACAACAACAGGTATATAGATGTAGTGTAATATAATTGTAGGCACCTGACGTTCAATTTGTAATGTAGTACTCCTTAATAATTTTGTTAATATCTTACAAAATTCCAACCTAGAAAATAGAATATTGTCTATAAATGTAACTGATGGTTCAAATTCGTATGGGGAGCGGGGGAGGCTTAGATTAGAGGGAGGGGGACTGTGAATGCTCGTTCCATGAAACACCAGGGAACCTTGCATTCCTCCCAAGCTGGGTCAGGGACTGTAATCAGCCACTTCTCCTGTAGTCGTCAGCTCAACGCAAGAATTTGTGGTGAAGAAATAAAGAGATATTTCTATATCAAAATATCAATTAATAAAATTATGGGCAAATTTCTTGGTCACCTAGTAAGAATGTGGAGAAGAACCAAAATAGAAGGGGCTTGACGAAACATAAAATGTCAGCATTAAGAAACTTACTTATTGGGGTTAGCAGTGAAAGAAAGAGCTTGAGATTCATTCCTTTATTCATTCATATTATTGGAAAACTATTTTTTATAATAATTAAACATATAAATATTTTAGAAATGAAGAAAATGATGAATTTATAATAGGAATAAGAAATCATGTTTGTTGTGTGTAATATAAAAATATGATAATTATAAGTAAACGCATAAAAGATATTTAAAAAACTGCAAGATCTAGCATAATTTATTAATGGCAAAATGAATGTGTAGCAAAAATAAGAGAAAGAAAGAGCGAAGTTCAATAATAATTTTTTCTTCTTGTGATAATATACCTCTGTTGAAATCAGGCCATAAGCAATTGATCCACTTAAGGTTCCATCTTTTGTCACGCCTGTGCAAACCTGCCAATAATTAGACTCAGCTAATTGAGGTGAGAACCAACAACATTGAGAAATATGAAGGGTCCAAAGGAGAAAATTGTGGAAATCATAACATAAAATAAAAGGAGATCACTCCACTCTAGACAATTGTCAAGTAAATTAATAAGAGAAAGAAAAAAGTGAAGTTCAATAATAATTTTTTCTTCTTGTGATACACCTATGTTAAAACTAGGTCTTAAATTAGACTCAGTCAATTGAGATGAGAATTAACAATATTGAGAAATATGAATGACCCAAATTATGAGATTATGAAAATCATAACATAATATGAAAGGAAATCACTGCATTTAGCAAGTTTCTAGATAGTTGTAAAGTAAATAAGAGAGGAATTACTATATTACCAGTGATTTAAAGTCTTTTCGGAAGGAAATATTAAAATAATATAGAGATTTTGTATTTTTGTAACTGACTAATACGATACCTTGCGTACACAGGTAATATCATTGCCTACGCATTAAAGAGATAACATGTGAGAGAAATGAAATAAATGATATAATGAGTATTTAAGATTTAAAAGGAAATATTAATTTACTTATCAAAAAGGGGTTGCAATTGGCAAGTTTTAATTTGGAAATATTGGAGTGCATTTATCAAAAAGGTGGTGCAATTAGAAAATTTTAATTTTGAAATTTTAATTTTGAAATATTGGAGTGCACTTATTAAAAAGGGGATGCAAAAGTTCATTTTTCTGACACCCAACACAAGAAAAGAGAGGAGATGTTCAATTACGACTTTGTCCCTATTTTATGCCAAGTGTCAATAATGTATAATGTCCAAATTTGTCATTTTTCTGGTAGTCTCTTTATATATATATATATATATATATATATATATATGTATGTATAGTATTACCAGTGATTTGGAGTCCTTTCAGAAGGAAAAATTAAACTAATATTGGGATTTTGTATTTTTGTAATTGACTAATACGATACCCACAAGTAATACCACTGCATACGCGTTAAAGAGATAACATGTAAGATAGATGAAATAAATGATATAATGAGTATTTAAGATTTAAAAGGAAATATTAATTTACTTATCGAAAAGGAATTGCAATTAACAAGTTTTAATTTGAAAATTTTGAAGTGCATTTATCAAAAAGGTTTTGCAAGTAGAGATTTTTAATTTTGAAATATTAGAGTGCAATTATTAAGGAGGGGGTGAAATTAGAAAAGTTCATTTTTCTGAGACCCAATCAAAGAGAGGAGATGTCCCATTACAACTTTGTCCCTATTTTATGTCAAGTGTGAATAATGTATAATGTCAAATTATGTCATTTTGTTAGTATAGTAGATTTAGGCTTAGCAGAAGGATAATTCTTTTATTTATTTATTTATTACTAACCTCACCAAGTCCAAGGTTTCGAGTGTGGGAGAATGTTTAGCTCATTACCGCCAAAACCTCAAGTATCAGGCACCAGTTCAAAAAAACTCCCGCGTCCTTTGCCCCACCCTTTTTAATGCAGCGCCAATTTCTCTCTCTCTCTCTCTCTCTCTCTCTCTCTCTCTCTCTCTCTCTCTCTCTCTCTCTCATTTCATCTGATCTGATCTGAGTGTAACAGCAATGGCGGGGAAGCAATCCAAAGCTAGAAAGCCGGAGGTGTTCGGGAAGGGCAAGGTCACCCCTACTCAGATCGCTTTCATCGTCGACCGATACCTCTGCGACAACAACTTCTCTTCCACTCGCTCCACCTTCAGAAACGAAGCCTCTTCCCTCATCTCCCATTCACCCGTTCATGAGGTATCCCTTCACCCCTTCTTCCTTTCACTGCATGTTGGTGTATCTTCTTCCACCCCGTTTGTGTTTATCGATTTTTATGCAGATTTGGCCATCTGGGTCTTTGATTTTATCCTAAAGTTTGGATTTTTAGACCCCCATTTTCAATTTTTCCCGACCCTTTTGGTTTTCTTTGTTCTTATGAAGATTTGACCATCTGGGTCATATTTTTTTATCTTAATTTTTCAGTCCTTATATTTTCCTCCGTTTAGTTGAAGATTTGTTCATGTGGGTATTTTAGGTTTATGAAAAATTTGAGTTTTTTTTAGGCACCGAAGACTTTGTTGACTTTGGGGGAGATGCTGGATGAGTATATCTGCTTGAAGGAGCAGAAAGTGATGTTGGATCAGGAACGGGCTGTTGTAGAACAAGAGAAGAACCGGGTTCAGATGCTGTTGCAAGGCATGCATAATGTAATGACTGCTTACAATGCTAGTGGAAATCTCGCTGCACCAGCACCTGCTGTAAAATCTGCAGTTGTAGCAGTTCCTCAACCAACACTTGGTTACAAATCTCAACCAGGTACATCCTTTGCCCCTACCTTAGTTGTTTTTTTCTTAATATATGTGCATGTTCTATGCTTGATAATTATTCTTCTTGGAGGGTTTTACTAGTTCTCTGATGCAGAAATTCCCACGTTGACTGATTAATCAATACTCAAATTATGTTATAAACATTAGTAAATTAAGGCAACAAACAGTATTTGCATGCTAGGAGCCTTCAATTTGGGTTTCTTACCTAGATTTTGGTTCTGAAGAGTGAAGATAGTAGAGGAGAGCGAAGAGCTCTGATTGACTTGGTTGGGTTGTACTATATTTTCAGAAAATCAAACTTGTTAATTCAGTCTTAAGATATTTTTGCTGTTATCGTATTCATGTTTAAGCTAGGAATGAATACTCGATAATGTGTTGTTGAAGAATGATTATCAATTGACTGTTTTCGACACGCGAATTTGACTGTGTCTGACAAGGTCAAAGGGCAATTTCATTAAAGAAGCAAATTTTTAAAGATATTAAGTTTCGAAACTCACCATTTCGCGACTTTGCTTCTTCACCCGGTTTCTTGCTTCTCACTTCTTCTTGCTCACCGTTGCGCCGTTCGCTTCTACATCCGACAGTTGTTCGCTTCTACGCTCCGACCGTTGTTCTCACTGTCGTCGGTCCGTCGTTCGCGTCTCACCCGTCACAGGTAAGTGCTCTTGCTTTGCTGAGTTTGCTCTGACCTCTCATCAATTCGCTTCTATTGTCTGATATGCTTCCACGAAACCGGTCGTCGTCATTCTCGTTTCTCTCTCTACCGCCGTTCGCCTGCACCCATGAAACTCCCAAATGGGTTTTGCTTTTCACTCTCTCACTCGCACCAGTCACGATATGCTTCCACGAAACCCCCATATGCCGAAATGCGTTTATGGTTAGGTTTTTTCTTTTTAGTTTTTTTTTTAAAAAAATCATTAAACAAGGTAAATAAAACCCCAAATGCCTATATTGTTTTGCTTTTTACTCTTTAGAAAACCATTAATCTGTTACTCTTTAAACAAATTTATAATTTTAGTTTTTTAGGTTCAAATTTATCTTTTTTTAGGTCCAAACGGGTTTGGCTTTTTAGTTTTTTAGGTTCAAATTTATATTTTTTTCATTTGATTGATATTTTTGAGTAATCACTTGGCTATGTTAATGCGGATGATGATAATCATCCAGAGTTTCAATTGAAAAGATATAACTCTTTTGCTATTGTTAAAATGTTCAAAGATATGACTCTTTTGCTCTTTGAATTTTTTCGGTTACATTGATGGGTATTATTAGTTTAGTTTAATTTTTTTGTTAAATTATTGAATATTAAATGAAATATACACTATATAAATTAAAAATATTATTTAATGTTAAAAGGTGTCTCAACGTGTCGAAATCCATAATTTTTTAGGATTAATGTGTCATAAAGTCGAGTCGTGTCATGTGTCACGTGTCGGTGTCAGTGCTACATAGATTAAAATCTTTTAGCATTAAGTTGCAATTGAAGCCGAATTTGTCCTGTGAGATGTGCTTGCTTGAGTAGGTGGAAAATCAGGTGGTTGAAATTTGGAAAGAAAATTAGTTTACACTTGCATGGTACAAAAGAAGTATGAGGTGTAAAATAAAATTTACTTCATTTTCACTTTTGATTGAAAATTGTTCTAAACTGGTCCTCCATTTTTTACCTTCTCATTTTCCACTTGCTCAACTGAGTTTTTAGGCTGTGTCAGTGACTTATTGACCTTGCTTGGTTATGATCTTCGCTGCTTTTGTATTAGGCAATCCTACTTCTGTGCAAAATAAATCAAATGCACCGTCATTGCCTCAATCTAGCAATTCAAATGCTGAGGGTGGAAACTTCTCAACACCAACACTGAATGTATCTGACAGAAAGAGAAAGGATACTAAAGCTGTGGATGCTCCTTCAGCAGCTAAAAAACCTCGTGGTAGATCATCCAGTAGGAAAATTGTTGGCCATGGTATGGTTACCTCATAACTTGTGCATCTGTTGTAATTATTGGCTAATCTCATGAAATCAGCACATGCATTTTGCCTTTTCTCTATTTTCAGGTCAAAATGTTCCGCAACAATCTGATAAAGCTGTCAATAATACAATGGTAGCTCAGCCTTCTGCCATTCAATCTTCATCAGAGAACTGCATACCCAGAGAGTCACAGGTTCAGGGATCCAATGTTGCTAAATGTTTATTCAACCAGTCTACAACTTCTGTTCCAAGTAATTCACCGGTTCCAAAGACACCCCCTAGAACAAAATCTTCTCACAGTGATACACATATATCCCCTGCTGAGATTTCTTCGGTTGCAACTTGCAACCGTGGTGTTACACCTAGTCGTTGCACTGTAATTTCAACCAAGAGAGTTATGGTCAGCCCTGCAAAACAGATGGCTTACATAGAGATGAGTCGTTGTATTTCTCCTGTCAAGACAAATTCAGAGAAGTTAAGTAAGAGGGATCATGTTAGGAGCAGGTTGAACTTTGATGCTGCCTATGTGCCTGGGAGCTTGGACAATCCATTGCCCAATGAGATTTCTACATCTGAGTCTGAAAAGGAATTGGACATATTTGACATTGATTTTCCTAACTTCGATGCCTTAGGGATGGATTTCTCCTTAACAGAAATGTTAAATGATCTAGACTTTTCTTGTCAAGGCATTGATTTTTCTTGCCATTCAACACCAAGTCCTTCAATGGATAATGCTTCAGGGTATTGTTTCTGTTTTCTGCCACAAGTCCTACTTTGTTATTGTTCCAACTCTTCTATTTGATAATATTTTCCACTAATTAACAGCTCATCTCATGAATGCAACGGTAATCCTGCTACGCCTGAATTATCAACTGTGGCAGAAGTTCTATGTGAGAAAGATATGAAAATACTAGGTAATGAAACTTATTTTGATTCTTAGTTTTGTAGGCTAAATGATAATTTACCGAGAAGCTTTCATTTTTGCAGGCCCTGATTGTATGACTGCCATGAAATATGTCACAAAGAGCATAAGCATTATAAGCCCTGGTAAAATTATTTTTTTTTTTTCAATTATTCTGTACTTTTTTTTAAAAAAAAAAAAAAGTTCTTCGTTCATATAAATTTTGTTTATTGATCCAACAGTATTAACTAGTGCTATATTATGCCAACAGAGAAAAACCGCCAGCAGTCTGTGGATCAGGAAAATTGTACATAAATGACAATTTGAAGAATGACTCAGCCTGACTTTTTAACGCCAGCTCACTGCAGATGTTTATATCATTTGTTCCAAAGAATTGCTCTCTGCTGTTGCACTAAATTTAGAATGATAACCTGCTATTCATTTATACCTTACAAGCTTTGCCTATTTGGTCAAGCTTAAAAAATGATTGTAGATAGTTTCCTCCCTTGTTTTTGGTTTATTATAAGGATTCCTCTTAGTTGGGTTACATTTTGATGGCAATTATGGTTAACAGCCTTGTAATGAAGTCTAAGTCATTTAAGCAATTTCTGGATCTATGTCGTGACAGTTAAACTTTCAATGGAAGAGACAATGGGAAGACTAGACATGCTGGGATTTAAATTTTTCAAGAATCTCAAATGGATACCACGATTATTTTACTTTAAAACTTCCAATTTTGTATTTGTTAACAGTTGCGGGAAAAAAGATAGCAATTGGTAAATGTATATTTAGTCATTGGTCCCGATTAGTCTAATTTAAATAGTGTCTCTTCTACCCTAATTGATATGCTGCCAGCATATAGTAGTTTTTAGGGTAAATTCATTAAGAAATTAAGCATAAAATATCAAATAAATGCTAGAATAAGTATAAATTGCATCATTACTATATTTATCACTGATTTCATGCAAATTTGATGTTAGGAGCCAATAAAATGAAGCAAAGAAGCAAAACAAAGAGCCAATTGCTTCTGGAATCTCGTGTCATCAGCGCCAGTTCCACGCTAGTCACGCCAGAAGACAGAAGACACCAGATGGATTTTGGATGTTCACGTGGGCCGCGTCATTACACGCCAATCGCGCCAAACTTTCTGGAAGTTGGCGCGAGTCGCGCCAGAACTCGCGCCATCCGCGCCGCACATACTGGAGGTTCACGCGAGTCGTGCCAGATTTGGCGCCAGTCGCGCGAATGTCATGGGAGGCACGAGTCAGCTTAAAAATAACCTAAAAATTGGGAACTAAAAGGGCTTCTGGAACCTAGGTATAAATAGGAACATAAGAGAACGAAAAAGGGGCGATGTTGGACAGAAAACAGAGAACAAGGAAGATTAACAAGATCAAGAAGGAGAAGAAGGAAGATTGAAGAAAGGCCAAGATTGAGGGGTTTGAATACTCTTCTTCTACCATTTCATTAATCTACTTTCACAGCATTGTACTAGAGCTAGACATCACCATGTCTGGCTAATTCCCTTATCTTTGTAGTTAGGGCCAAGACCTAATGTGAACTCTTCTGTAATTGGATTGATTCCTATATTATTTATGTTAAATTGTTTTATTTTACTTTGTTTGAATCGATTATATCTTTATTGGGGCTGATCATTCTAATAAAGTTCTGAGGGTTAGAATTTACAATAGGAATATTGGAACTTTAATTACTGACAAGAGTAAGATAACAATCGTTACATTACCTAGGGATAGGGATGTATGATTGCAGAACAATTGATGTATTTCTTAATGCTTAATTTAGGAGAGATCACTAAGGAATTAGGGTTTTGATTAAATTAAAGGATTAATGTTACTAAGGGATTAGGGCTTAGCTAGTTTATAGAAACATACATTATCTGAACAATTAGAATAAGTAATTTAGTGATTAATCCAAGTAAAGGAGGTAGGGATCATAAAGTGGAGTGTCCTGACTACAATTCTTCCTCATAAATTCCACAACATAATCAATTTCATCTTTAATTCTAATTGCAATTTATTTCTGTTATTTTAATTTCTCCAATTCACAATACAAATTACAAACTATTTCAATTTAATTCCTTCCAACTTAAAGATAATAATTACAAATAAGTTAGTGCCTCAATCTTCATGGAGACGATACTTTCTTATCACTTTATTACTTATACGATCGGTACACTTGCCGAGTTCGCAACACTAATCAGTCAATGCTTGTTTTAATTTAGTTGTGGTAGGTAATACATTGGTGCATAAATTTCAAGTTTCATCCAGTAATAACTGATAAGCTCAAATCTAAATTCATGTCAAACGTCTTGCATTATAAAAAATTTCCCAGAGTATGATCGTGTTAAATATAATCAACTCCTCTGAAGTTCTCATTGAAAGCAATAGGTAGCAACAGTTCTTTAGTTAACATCTAGAACCATTTTACATGGTTTTGTATCAGCGTAGAAAGAGAGGATTGAAATTTACTGATATGAATGGTTCTATTGCCACAAATATTACCAGAATGAACAAAATTGTATCCAATTTGAACATGTTCAAAGTTATACAAAATTCTTGTTCAAAATGATCTGCAGATTGTTGTAATCACTTTTTTCTTTGCACAGAAGGACGGAGGGAGGGGGGTATAAAAATAATTATTCCTTAAAACCACATGATTGTATTGCTTTGGAAGTTTTGATTGGGCATAATTTTCATACACAAGTCAACCTCTCGCATTTAGCTTATCATTTAAGCCAAGTACTTTTCCACCTTCTCTACCTCTTCTACGCTCCCAATGTACAGCGGCACACGTTGATGAATCTGTCCATAAAAGGTTGAAGTATGAATAAAACTATCAATTATGACATTCACCCTTTACTTCTAAAGCATTTAGAGACATACACAAAGGTTCATCTATACATACCTCTGTTGGTTGAATGTCAAGTATTCTCTGATAACCATCTGACCCTTTTCCACCAGCCTGTTCTACAATGAAGCTCATAGGAGCACATTCATACAGGAGCCTGAGTTTCCCATTCTTACTTTTCTTGTCCCTGGGGTACCCATAAATGCCACCATATAGCAGTGTCCTGTGGAAGTCTCCTACCAAGCTACC
>PYAF01002393.1:71762-82644 GCA_007407185.1 Glycine tomentella
GAAAGGTACACATACACTGTTACTCTCTCTTTTTCCTTTCTCACAGTGCACACACCCCACGTCCAATTTGTGGTTTGTTTGTGCTGTGATCTTCTTCCTGGAGTTGTTTAAATCTTCATAAGCACCTTCAGAGAGAGAGAGTTGATCCCATATTGATTTCTGGCAAATTGCTGGATCTCCGTTTTAGAGGAACGGAACATTGGCGCCGTCTGTGGGAAACGTTAAACTTCGATTCCCACCATGGTAAACACGAGAAGACACCAGCTTGAAGGCCCACCCGAGGTCGGCCGATCACGCTCGATCCGGGTGGAGGATGCTTTGACGGATACAGCTTCATCGCGGGCACAGAACAACCCGCCCCCCGCACCTGCTGAAGACCTGATGCCCGCGCCAGCCGGGATAGATCAGGAATCTGTGCAGCGTTTCACCAGCAATGCGTTGCAATCCATTCTATCACGGATTGAACGTTTGGAGCGACAGGAGGATATGAATCACATGTTGGCGCAACTGGACGAACGTTGTGCGAGATGGACGATGGGCGAACAGGACCGACTAAGAATGATGGAGCAGCGCCTCGGTCGCATGGAGTTACCACAGGAGCCGGAACTACCGAACGAGCCACCCAGAGCCGAGATACCAAGCTCGGCCGTGTTTAGAAGCCCAGCAAATGCACCACAAGGTTCGTCTTATCAGCCGGGTGGTGGTGCCGAAGTCTACAGGAGGAAGTACAGGCGGGGACAATATAATAATAGTCCGTTCGTTGACGACATCGTCAATGCTCGGTTTTTAGAAGATTTTGATGGATCTTTCCTGAACAAATACGATGGGACCTAGGACCCGCAGGCGCACATAGACGAGTTCGACATGCAGATGTGTGTTCGGGAGATTGAGGAGCCGATTATATCACGGATATTCGTTACAACTCTGACTGGACCGGCTCAGACATGGTTTCATTCACTACCTCCTCGGTCAATTCGTAATTTTGAGGACTTCGGCCAGAGATTTTTGCTCAATTTTGCAACGAGCAAGAAACAACCCAAGTCCGAGTTTGTTCTAGGCAAAATCCGACAGCAGCCGGGGGAGACACTGCAGAGCTATTTGGACCGATTTAAAGAAGCTGCCTTGCAAGTGCAAGGCCTGGAAGAAAAAGTGCATGTCCATTTATTATCAGCCGGTCTCAATGGATCATCTCGGCTGGCGAAATCTATATACAAGGACCCTGTTAGAACTTTGCTGGATTTCAGAGTCCGATCTAAGAAATACCTGGAGCTGGAGCAGATGGAGATTGCCAACACTGCTCCCAAAAGAAAGAATTCGCCGCCAAGACATCGCCCACATATGGGGAATGCACCCCCCAACAGAAATTTTGAAGTCAGTCATAGACCAGCGAAACACGAGACCAAATATGACAGATATACCCCACTGAACACCTCTCGGGCGCAGGTGTGGAGGGAGGTAGCCATGACCGAGATGAAGAAGGTGGACCGACCTCGTCCGGTATTTAAGAAGACCGGCCTTGATCATTCCCGTTTTTGTGAGTTTCACAATGGCCCGGGACACACTACCGATCAATGCTGGGATTTGAGGGATGCGATAGAAAAATTCATCCGAGAAGGAAAGCTGCGGCGATATGTGATAAAAACCCAGGGGCAGCAGGGAAAGCGTAAGGGCAATCCCAATGATGAGATGAAAGGCCGAGATGAGAAGAGAAAGAAAACAGACGAAGAAGAATTCCCCGAGCCAGAGTTTGAGTGCAACGTGATTACCGGTGCTATGGGAGGAGGAGGTGACACTGCCAACCAACGCCGGAAGTACCTCAGAGAAGTGTTGACCGTGAGAGAACAGCCCAAGTTTAAAAAGACCGGTGATGAGAAGGGTGAACCGCCCTTGCTTTATTTTACCAGAGAAGACCTGGCCGACGTGATACCGGGACATGAGGATGGCTTGGTCATCACTGGGACCATAGCAAATTACAGTGTTAAGAAGATATTTGTTGACAATGGCAGCTGTGCCGACGTTATGTCCTGGTCGGCATTCAAGAAGATGAACCTGGATGAAGAAGACCTGAAACCATGTCATACAGTGCTGTCGGGTTTTAATGGAGAGAATACTGCACTCAAGGGCTCCATTGAATTACGACTTACGCTGGGAACAAAAGAGGGCTTCAAGTCGGAAAGAGTCAAGTTCGTGGTAGGGGAGTTCCCTTCCCCCTACAATGTGATTCTTGGGAGGCCCACCCTCCATAGGTGGGACATCCTGATGTCCACCAAGCATCAGAAGATGAAGTTTGTGGGAAGCAACGGCAAAGTAATCACTATCTGTGGCGATCAGAGGGAATCTCGCCAGTGTTACTTCAATGCGGTAAAGGAGTGTGGAGCTGGCCCGTCCTCCATGCCGAGTTGCCCAGAAGGCCGAGAAGAAACGAGGAGAACAAAGGGGAAGCAGGTGAAGCCGGTAAATTTGGTGGAACTTGATGTACGGGAGAAAGAGGAGGAATGGAGACCTGAACCGGCCGACGAGTTGGTGGATATCCAGATCGGCCCAGAAGTCACTCAAGTCACCAAGATTGGGATGATCACCGACCCTGCTGCACGGGCTGAGCTGATAAAATGTTTGAAAGATAACCAGGATATTTTTGCATGGAGAGCTTCAGAAATTCCTGGGATAGATCCTGCATTTTGCTGCCACCGATTATCCATGTACCCAGATGCAAAACCAGTCGCCCAAAAGAGAAGGAACCTCGGCCTTGATCGGAAGCAAGCATTAGAGAAGCATATCCGAGAACTACTGGATGCCAGTTTCATACAAGAAATCCAGTACACCACTTGGCTGTCCAATGTGGTGATGGTTAAGAAGGCTAATGGCAAATGGCGAGTGTGTGTTGACTACACGGATGTCAACAAGGTGTGTCCCAAAGATTCTTATTCACTGCCGAGCAACCAGCTTGTGGACAACTCTGCTGGATATAAGTTACTGTCTTTTATGGACGCATACTCTGGGTACAATCAGATTCCCATGTATCCAGGAGATCGGGAGAAAACGGCCTTCAGGGGAGGAGAGGCCAACTATTGTTATAACGTGATGCCTTTCGGCTTGAAAAACGCCGGAGCCACTTACCAGCGCATGATGAACAAAGTTTTCGCCCAGCAGCTCGGCCGAAATATAGAAGTATTCATTGATGACATGATTGTAAAGACAGCATCAGAGGGCGATCACATCCGAGATCTGTAGGAGACTTTTCGCAGATTAAGAGAAAATAACATCCGGCTTAACCCGCTCAAATGTGCTTTTGGGGTGATGGCGGGGAAATTCCTGGGCTTCATGCTGACACATAGAGGTATTGAAGTTAACCCGGACAAGTGTGAAGCAGTTCTGAGCATGAAATTCCCGACCACAAAGAAGGATGTACAGCAGCTGACTGGAAGGTTAGCAGCATTGACGAGATTTCTTCCCAAAGCAGCAGAGAAGGCTCTTCCCTTTTTCCGTTTATTAAAAAAGGAAGCCCGAGTTGGATGGAGTCCAGAATGTGAGGCCGCTTTCCAGGAGATCAAAAGGTGTCTTTCCTCACCACCGGTGTTATCTAAGCCAGAGCCGGGTGAAACACTTATCTTGTACTTGTCCGTGGGCGAGGAGGTGGTGAGCGCCGTATTAGTGAGGGAGGCCGGCAAGACTCAGCTACCAGTATACTTCATCAGCCGAGCTTTGAAGTGCTCGGAGTTGAGATATCAGAAGCTAGAGAAGATAGCTTTTGCACTCTTAGTGGCAGCTAAAAGGCTACGTCCGTATTTCCAGGGTCACACTATCATAGTGCAGACTGACCAGCCGATCCGGCAGGTTCTTCATAAATCGGACTTAGCAGGAAGAATGATGCACTGGGCGATACAGTTATCCGAGTTTGACTTAAAATATGAGGCCCGACATGCTATCAAAGCTCAAGCTTTGGCCGACTTCATTGTTGAACTCACCCCTTCGACCTCGGCCAATGAGGAAGTGTGGACCCTCTTTGTGGACGGATCGTCCAACACCAAGGGCAGTGGAGCAGGAATCATAGTAGAGAACCCTCAGGGGACATCGGTAGAGCAGTCCTTGCGGTTAAATTTCCCGACATCGAATAACCAGGCCGAGTATGAGGCCTTGATAGCCGGATTAATCTCGGCCAGAGAACAAGGAGCCCGGAAGGTGAAGGTGTTCACAGATTCACAGCTGGTGGCGGCTCAGATTGAAGGAAGATATCAGGCCAAGGGGCCGTTATTGATTAAGTATTTGGCTAGAGTCAGGGAGATCATTGTCGAGTTTGATGAAGTCACCATCTCCCATATCCCCCGAGAAGAAAATGTGAGAGCCGACATATTGTCCAAACTGGCGAGCACCAAGGGTGCAGGGAACCATAGAACGGTAGTTCAGCAGGAGTTAGCCTGTCCGACTTGCATCATGATGATATCGTCCGAGTTCGACTGGAGACAGCCGATTATCAGATACTTGGAGTAGGGAATAATCCCAGATGATGGTATGGAGGCCAAAAAGTTGATTCGAGATGCTGTGCTATACACTACGTTGGAGGGCGAGTTGTATCGAAAGGGACCACACACCCCCCTGTTGCTCTGCGTTGGACCTGACCCAGCAGAATATATCTTGGCCGAGATACATGAGGGCATCAACGGCCAACACATGGGAGCCAAGGCACTGGCAATAAAAGCTATTCGGGCCGGATACTTTTGGCCGACTATGAAGGCAGACGCCCAGGATCATGTGAAGAAGTGCGAGAGTTGTCAGAAGCACGCTAAGATAATATGGTCTCCCCCATCCGAACTGACGACTATCACCTCTCCTTGGCCTTTTTACAAATGGGGGATGGATTTGCTCGGACCATTCAAAGCCGCCGAGGGTCAACTAAAATGGCTGATTGTAGTCGTTGACTACTTCACAAAGTGGATAGAAGCCGAACCATTAGCCACCATTACCTCGGCTCGAGTTCGAAAATTCTTCGAGAGGAACATTATTTCTCGGTTTGGAATCCCGGCCGAGATCGTCACAGATAACGGGACTCAATTTACCGATAAGCAGTTCAGGGCGATGATGGCCGATTTTCATGTCAAGCACCACTTCGCCTCTGTCGAACACCCCCAGTCTAATGGTCAGGCCGAAGCTGCCAACAAAGTTATTTTGGAAGGGCTCACGAAAAGGATGCATGATGCCGGAAGAAGTTGGGTGGAGCAACTATACTATGTCCTATGGGCGTATAGGACCACTGTCCAAACATCTACCCAAGAAACACCGTTCAGAATGACATATCGATGCGAAGAAATGATCCCAGTTGAAATCGGACAGCCTTCCTGGCGACGAATGACGATACTCAAGGAAGGTGAGGAAGTTAATAATGCGGCGTTGATCACCGAGCTGGAATTGATAGACGGGACCCGAGCTCAAGCACATATCCGAGATGTAGCCGCAAAGCAGTTGACTGCCAGGAGATTCAACAAGAAGATCAGACCGAGATCCTTCGAAAAAGGCGATCTGGTCTTGAGAAGAGTTGACATCGGCAACAAAAATGCCCAGGATGGAAAGTTGGCGGCTAATTGGGAAGGGCCTTACCGAGTTGCTCAGGATCTCGGCCACGGGGCATATATGTTGGAAACACTAGATAAGAAGGCGATCAAATGCACTTGGAATGCCGACAAACTGAAGACATACTATAGCTGATTACTTATATGTTAAATGAGTAAAGTGGCGGCCAACGGTTTAGACACCCCCACTTCATGTAATCTCTTTTAATGACTTTGATGAATAAATAAGTCAGAAATTGACGAAGTTTCTTTCAATATTTCTTGATATCCATACAATAAAGCTCATTGAGCAATATCCATACTGTTCCATGCCGATCCGAGGTGTTTTTCGACCCTGATCAAGTTGGCACGGTCCGAAGCGGCTGTGATACACTAACGATAACGTGGAATATGCAAAAATCGATGTACCTAAGTGTAAATCGGCCGATATCATGTTTGGTCGTTGGAACCAAACAAATATTTAAATGCGCATACTTAGACAAATTTTGACAAGAATATGGGAAATAACATATAATTTCCAAAGATATAATTGTTTAAAGGACAAAGAAATTGTTCAAAATAAAAATAAAAGAAATACATATTAAAACCGGCATCCCGGCCCTTCAAGCATCTTCTCTTGGAGCCGAGTCTCCTTCAACGCCGGCCTCCGGAGTATCCTCAGCCTCAAGGATGGAATCCTCTTGATCAAAATAAGGAACCACAGCTCCATCTCGGACGAAAGATTGGAAATGTAGTCCCTCTGTGTTCAGGGCGATCCCGGGGTTGAGACATCGTCGGATCTGCGCGATGGCATTGTTGAAAGAGTCCTCGGCCGCCGAAGAAAGGGAGTCTTGTAGATCGGCCACCTCTTTCTCGGCCACTAAAAGCTTCGACTTAACCTCCCCTGCCTCAGCCTCTGCACCCTCGAGCAAGGTTTTCACCTCATTCAAGTTTTGAGATAGAAGGGCGGCTTTAGCAAGGGCTTGCTCGGTCTCGAACCGGGACGCCTCGAGATCCCGCTCGAACGCTGCTAGGTCTTGATCAGCCTGTCCCCGAGCAGTGGTCAGTCCATCCTCGGCCACTTGAAGCTTAGTTGTGGCAGCAGCAAGCTCCTCCTTATACTTGTGACATTGCTCCTTGGTCACAACAAGGCAGTCGACCAAGGAGGCCGTTTGGAGAGCTTGCCTTTGCATCCCCTGAAGCAAATGAACGTCCTCATCCGAAAACCGAGCAGAGTCGGCGAAACGTTTTGGGGCCTGGATGAAGGGGAACAGAGCCTCGACTCCCCGCTCCCATAGATGGCCGAGCTCCAGTTTGGAAGCGTCGGGAGGCAAGGCCGTGGAGTATTCGTTGACCAGGGGATCGGAGACCGGAACAGGCGAAGAAGGAGCAACGTCTTCAGCAGGAGGGGCAACCACGGCAGGGATTGTAGAAATCGGAACTGCCGGTACAACCGAAGCAGTGGTTACCTCGGCGGCCGATCTGGACACCTTCCTCTTCTTGAGGTTCTTGAAGAAGGGGGGGACTGTGTTGCCGGCAGGAGGAGGTCGGGAGCTGCCGGGAGTCTTGCGGGATCGAGGGCGGAGGTTGCCGGTTTGATCTTCCATCTCGGTAGCTACAAAACAAAGTAAAGCAGCAGTAAGAGAGTAAGCACCGAAAATAAAAAGGAAGATAAAAGATCAAATTATATAATTGACTAACAGTCAGGAAGAGCCGAGGGAATTTCACATAAACCCCGACTCTCTCGGAAGGCATCAATCTGGATAACCGAATAAGCATCCTCGTCCGACAACGCGGTCTCATCTCGGTGATAATAGGAGGGATGAATATCATGGTGGGCACGGTTCCAATAAAGTGGAAATCTCCACCTCACCTCGGCGGATTCCGGCCCTTGAAGAAAAAAAGGTTGTTCGCCAGGTTTGGCACTAACTTTAAAATAATTGTTTTTAAACCTTTTAAAAGAATCAGCAAAAAGAGGAAAAAGTTTACGTCTAGGGCGACTCCGTAAGGAAGTCCAACCCTTTTTACTCGAAGGCTCTCTGCCAGAACCACTGGTTTGAGCCGAAAAATAATACATAAAGACGGGGACCGAACAAGGAATTCTTAAGTTAATACACAAATCCTCAAAGGATTTGATAAAAGCCCAGCCATTCGGGTGAAGCTGTGAGGGGGCTAGAGATAAATGCTTCAGGAGCTTCATCTCGAACTCGGTAAAAGGAAAACGAATACCCAAGCGGGTAATAACGTCAGCACAGAAAAAGAAGAAGTTAGATTCGCCCTGCTCGGCTTTAGAGCAGATCGACACACAAGAGCCGGGATGGCGAACTGCAAATCCTTCTTGATTCCCTACAGGGAGGGCGGCGATGCCCTCCGGACTCATGGATGACGAGGTATTCAAAACCTTAAAGGTCACCCAAGGAAACTGGTTTATCAGCGAAAGAGAGAGGTTGTCGGCACGAGAACCACTTGACCGAGATTCCTCAACGATTTCCACAGAAGGGAGTTCCATGATAACCTACGATAACAAAAAAGAAAATAATCAGCAGAAGATACCTGTAGGGGGATCGTCAAGTCGGATGGGGTCGGTCAAAACATTATCAGAGGATATCTCGGCCCTAGGCGGGGGCAATGAAGGAATAACAGCTACCGGATTATGCCGGCACGCGTCTAACACGCCATCGGCATCCTTGTCGAAACCCACACTGGCTAAGTACAGGAACCTGTCCATACACTTTGTGCACGGATCAAACCGGACTTCAGAAGGAGTTTCTGATGGGAAAGATTTTAGAGGAAGGGCGGAGGAAATCACAGTACGAACCCTAGTTTCCTTAGTGGGTTTTATACCAGAACTTTGCATAGACTTGGAAGGAGGAATGCGACCTCTAGATTCCTTAATAGACCCAACCCTAGGACCTGCCTCAACCTCAGAAGGATTTGGTATGGCTTTAGAGGGAGGTAATTTGTTAACTGAGGGATTTTTGGCGGATTTGGAACCACCACTAGGCGTCCGAAGGAAGCGTCTAGTTTTTTCTTCCTCACTAAGGGGCTTACCAAAAAACCAAAAAGCTACGCCAGGAGAGACTTTATCAGCATAAGCCTCCTCCTCAGGAGTAAGTTTCACCATTATAAGACTAGGAAGATTGACAAAAAGGGGGAACCCGGGATGAAGAAGAACAAGTCAATGAGGGGCAAAAACCCAGAAACAACTCCAAAAGAGAATGGATGTCGCAGAGGATAAAATAAAAAGGGGTAGAGGATAGAAACAAGTAATGCAGTGAAAGTATAGAAGAAAATACCTGGATTGAAGAGTTATTCAGGAAGAACAGGAAGAAACACCAGAAATGCAAATGCAGGAAGCAGAGTGTCAAGAGCAAGGGCTTTGCAACAGAAACGAGCCAAAGTTTTGAAAGTAAGTGGAAATGACAAAGTACGGGTTGTAATAGTGGCAAGAAACCGCTGGGGCCCACGTAATTAAGAAAAATGGTAACCGTCAAAAATGGGAATTAAATGGTAATCGTGCCTAATTACTGGGGCAGTTATAAACCAATGATGAACAGTTAATCAAGAGACAGGGGTAAAATAGACTTTTGACAGTGGATGGTCATGATGAGAACGTGCTGAGAAATGGCAGGACATTAAATGTTAAGGAGGCATGTCATTTCACATGTCCAAACGACAGCAAAAGGACTTCAGTGCCTTGGAACTTGAGATTGAAGAAAGAAGGTCGGCATCGTAGAAGAAAACGCTCCATTATCTCGGTAGAGATCGGGAAATGAGAATAATCTATATGTCGGCCAAAATCGGAAGAAAAGTCGATCTCACGAGAAATTTCTCATTCACAGCCCCGCACGAAAAACTTTCCTTCTCTCAGCATAAGTCGGAAATGAGATCGGCTCTACACAAGGAAACTTCTTTCAAATCTTGGCCAAACTCGGAAAATAAGGTCGGCCCACAAGAAATCAGGCCATATAGAACACGTCGAAAGAATATCACTTAGGCCGACTTATCGAGGAAAATTATCTCGGCCATAAGATCAAAAAGAACGCTATGATCATCTCGGTCATCCAGGCCGCTCAATAACCGAGATGAGGGGCAACTGTTACAGATCTTTTATATTGGGCCAAGATAAAGAGGCCCACGACCATTAAGGGAGTTAATTATGGAAGGATTAAACAAGATTGAAGAATCAAATATTTGCAGAATCAGAAGAGGATACAGAAGGTTATTTTCCACCATATCCATTCAAGATCGTGATAAAGAATAGGAGTAATTTCCTTATTTCACCACAGGTCAGTGAGTATAAGTAGCCATATACACCAAAGGTGAAAGGTACACATACATTGTTACTCTCTCTTTTTCCTTTCTCATAGTGCACACACCCCACGTCCAATTTGTGGTTTGTTTGTGCTGTGATCTTCTTCCTGGAGTTGTTTAAATCTTCATAAGCACCTTCAGAGAGAGAGAGTTGATCCCATATTGATTTCTGACAAATTGCTGGATCTCCGTTTTAGAGGAACGGAACAGTATGTATAAAGAGTAACAAGGATTTTAAGAAAACTGATCAACTTCAAGAGGAATTTGATTCCTCTAAAAGTGCATACTTTACTTAATTTCAAGAGTAAATTCCACCTGAAAATAATTATTTATTCTATTTGGCAACAATGAATAAAAAGAAAAAGTATGCAAAGAATGAATGCAATATATTTGGATGCTTAATTTATACAATAGAGTGCAGATCCTACACTCCCGAGTTCCAGATTCTTCAGAATGAAGAATTTTGTTATCACCAGATGGTGGTCCAGACACACTTGATAATTTTGCCGAACAAGATCCTAGCTGAGAATTGGATTGAGAATGTGAAATGTTTTCTGATCCACGACATCTTCGTTTAGATCCAGTTTGATGCTCCGCGACAGATCTAATTTTTGGTGTATCCATAGTGTTGGGACTTTTGGCAAGCGTACCAATTGTCGTCGTAAGTTACAAAATAAAAGTTCGTCTCCACAGGGAATTAATTTTACTTTGGTTGATTAAATTGTTTAACAGTTTAGTAGTTATGTACAGGTGATGAAGATTGACGATTCATTTGTTGTTTGAATAAAATGAATTGTTGTTTGCATAAAATGAAGACAAAAAAAAGAAATAGATGAATGATTATGGAGGATATAAATCAGATAAGTGTAGGATTGGATTTCGTCTTACTTATCCCTCTTAATTGATTTTACCTATGCTTGTTTTATTCTTGTTGACGCACACATATAGGTAAACTTAATTCGATTCCTCGCAATTAAATCCTATGGATATTTCACTAAATATCGATCCCTCGCATATTTAATAAA